>CM023452.1:146357800-146695392 GCA_013339765.2 Haemaphysalis longicornis | reverse complement strand
TCCTGCTAGCGGGTCGTTTCAGGAAAGGTGCGACCGCAGACGGTTGCGTTGCGATGAGCTCAGCTTGTGGAACGCGAAGGTAGAATTTGTAGCTTGAACCTGGCAGTTCACTTCGCATCAAATCAGTCCGCGTCGCTACGCCGCAGCTTACGCCAACTGTAGGTGCTTGTTAGCATCATGATGAACTACTTTGGTTCACATCTCCTAGATGGCAGCACCATCCGCATCAATGTAACTTTTTCTGGCGTTTCTCTTGTGTTCGTTGTGGCGCGTCATTTTCATGACGGATATGACATCATCGAAATCTTGGTGTATCCGGCAATACAACACTTTCGTGTTAAAATTATCGTTTGTCGTTCTCCTGGGCATTGTTTAACAAAAAAATTGGCTGTACCAAGCATAACGCGCCGAGCACACTGCATTTGCTGTAATCAATACGCGAGGGTACACTTCTGCTCAGGAAGCTCGCTGACGACGGTAAAGCCTGTGCCGGTAGTTACCATTCGCGGTAACTCTTGCACATGCACAGTCCACTCCCGCAAAAGCAGTAGACGGTAACGTAAACGCGGTAACGCTATGCTAAGTGTTTACGTTAACATTTATAGTGATTGCGGGACTTGACTGTGCATGCGTGAGCGCGGACCGTTCTGCCCAGCATTTGTTCTGCCAGCGTCGATGAAATATACCCTCGGGTCTCGATTACATAAAAAACACTGCCGTCTGCACATACGGAGTAATGAAGGGACCAATGATGGGCGTGCAGCAGCGTTTCTGAAGTGAGAACCTGGCACCGGCACATGCTCCCCGTGGACAGGGCTGTGATTTGCTTCGACTGGGCCATTGAAAAGAAAAGCGCATTGTGGACACATTTTCCGCAACCAATAGAGGAGACGCTTCTCAACACCAAGCAGCGACGTTCCTAACACAAAGAAAAGGACCAAACACGAACAGACACAAAATTTGCACCCGAAAATGCGCTCTTCAGCAAAGGAATTATTGACGTAGACGAAATAGTTGACAAAACAGTGAAGTAAAGAGACGAAAAAACAGGAACGGCTGTTGGAAGTAGAGCGGGCTCAGAGCCCGGAGCATTGCTGCTTCAAATGTACGCTAACAGTTCTGAGCAACAAAGTTTTGTGTCCTTTGCTTTGAGACACCTGTCATGTTTTAAGCAGTATATAGAAAGTCTTTACTTCCAGTAACACGGCAACAGCAGCATAAACATGGTAACATTATGCTAAAACAAATGCTCTTACCTTCGTTCATCTAAGCCTTTGGCAATTCCGCCGCCCATATTATAGCCAGCTATAAATTTTTAACTGGGACCCACCACAACCATGTGACGAGTTAGAGCATTTTTCACACATTTATTAAATCGATATCTCGATCAACCAACATTTTAAGTAACTCTTTGGGGCTAGGGTAAGGCATAGCAAGCAAGTGAAGTTGCAAGATTTAGCTGCAAGAAGTCAACTACAGTTGGCCATTTTTTCACTGTGGTTTGTACTTTTTGCTTAAAGAATTAAGCAACAGCTCTCCGAATTCGTCATTTCGCTGCAGAAAATGTTCGGTTAACTGACACTGCTTTTTCCGTTTCTTTGCAGATAGTACTACAAAATGACCGCAAACTGCTTTCTGGTGGTTATTCAGTCGGCAAGGTGGCCACAGAGTCACATTATTCTGGGGCGCTCCGTGTCGGAAGCTGACGCTTATAGAGAACCGGCAGATTATGCTCGAAGCACTCGATTTCGAACCACTATCAAACGTGCCATTATTTACAGAGTGCTCACAGGCCATCAAACTGAATGAACCGCAAGGGTTCCAAGAGATCTACCCCAATAAAAGAAGATGCACAGATGAACCAAAACATCTTTATTTCCTTTCTGTACAATATGCCATGCCCCCCAAAAAACAACATGCATCTGGGAAAAACGGTGTCCAAACATCGTCAAACCAAAGCCAGTGCACTTTCAAAAGTGCAGCCGATTAGTGCATTGGTTCGCACTTATTTATTCTTATATCAAGAACACACCTCACTTGTCACCCCCTTCCAAGCTATATTACATGTAGAGAAAATGCGCTTCTTGACAAAAATGGTAGTGGCGATACCCCGGATGAGTGCAGTAACAGAAAGCATGATATGATGAAGCTCCTCTCGTTCAGCTGAGGCCTGCAAAGAACAATTCAAAGGAAAGTCAGGTCTTTGCACATCACTACCCCCCGCACTTTACATCACCCCCGTCCAGAAATGATGGCTGTCTGCCGAATAAAGCAGGCAGCCTTGGTAATTGCGCATTCTCGTTTATACATTACACGCATTTTGCGAGTGACCAATCACGCAAGAAAGACACCCAATACGAGTGAAGACACATTAGAGACTCCCTTAAAAGCTGTTCGTTGTATGAAATACTCAGCGTAACTTGTGCGAGCTTTAGGCAAACATCGTTAACAGCAGTAAACAAAGATCACAGGTAGCTTCGTAATCATCCTTTGTGCTGTTTGCGTGACAGCCTCAATGGCAATGACCCTCTAGCCCACCGCAAACAATTATATTAAAGTGTAGCTACCCTCAGTTTGGTACAGCCAACCATTGTACCAGGTTTGCAAAGATCATGGTACTTGCACCAGATGCATCTAGTAGTGACTCGCGGGGGACTGACACGAACTGAACACTATATCAGTGACACACGCGTATGATGATGCTGAACAAGCAGCAAACTAAACCAGCGTTCACCTTCGCCAAAAAGTAAAAACATTCATCCAGACAACTCTGATCCTGCACGGGTGAAGTGCAGGTGCAGACAAGCTTGACTACCAGGCTAAGAAATGATCTGGCCAGTTAAAGCTGAGGTAATCTTTAAATCAACAAACTGTGGAGTACTGTGACATAACTTGAATACCTAACCTCTTCTCCAATAGTGCCCCCTTTCACTCGAAATGAGACATAAAGTTTTCCACTTATTGATACTGCACTAGGTCAGTGTTCACAAGAGGAGTGCTCTGATGGTAGCCTTAGTTTGCACCAGCAAGAAGTTAATTTTGTCACCCATGGTCGAGAGCGTAATCACAGCAGTAGACTGGCCTGAGTAACAGGGCATGTGTTACTGGTTATTCAACCAAGCGTGCAGCATAAAAACTAAATACAGTAAAGCCTCGTTACAAGAGACACTCAAGGGAATAAAAAACGTGTCTCTTGTAACCAAGGTCTCTTGTATGCAATGTTGCTAACATGGCACTAAGGGAATAAAAAACGTTCTTGTAAATGCTCTTATATCAGTTGTACTTTGTAAATATGTAAAGGTGCTGAAAAGAATACATGGTGTGGCAGCTTGGCCAGTTCAGCTATTTTCAAGTGGCGCGGTTTTTATGTGCTCGTGAATATTCTTCATTTTTATTTCTTCGAACAAGACGGGATTCCCACGATCTTGCCGTCTTGTAAGCTGAAATCCTGTTATACTTTACACCAACCAAAACCCTGAAAACTACAATGCTGCGAAAGTTTTTAATGACCAGAATCTGTCAAGTATTTCGATCTATGAATAGCTAGCTGCAAGCATATTTGCCCTACAGGGTGCATTGTCAGAAGGAAATATATTGAGAGGGTGAAGAAGATATAAAGGTAAATTCACCTGTACCCCATAAAAAGTACCTCTATAAAGATGGTACATTTTCACTTTGCAGGGCTACTAAAGTCACACCTAATGCTTCACATTTTGATTTATTCTTAATTGAACCCTAATGAACAGTACGGTGGCCAGTGGTCCAGAACAGTCACAAAAAGGAAAAGGAGTACACCTGGAGTGCCCTGGTCAAGAGCCACAGCCTTTAAAAACTCTGTCTAACAATGCAACAGCCTGGAAACGAAGGCACAACAGTGTGAAACTGGAACAGACGTGTCAAACACATTGTCACAGATCACGCCAAACTTCTCGATGCACTGCTCACACACTGCGTTCACCCACTACGGACTGAAGTATCAACAAGGCTGGTGAACGAGACCGGGTCTCCTCTGCTGTGGATCTCCCAAACTGGCCCGCAATTTCAGCCAGAACATGCTCAACTCTTCGCATCGTTTCACACCTCTAACTGCTCAACGCTGAAGAAAAGTCAGCCTGATTGGCATGACCACACAATGGGACCTGCCTGGTCATCTGGTGAAAATACGCCTCTACTAGCGCAATGTGCACGTGTCATGCAAACATCTCTTTTATTCACCAGGCCACAACTTAGACCTGCGTTCGATTTTTGTGACGTAAGCAAAAACCTCACACAGAAAACTGCCTTTCTCCTAGGGCTTTGAAAGCAGGTGTCATTATGGTGTTCTAGACCACCCAGATTTTAAATGTCGTTTTTTGTCAGATTAAATCAGACATTTATTTATCGGTTTTATACTCTTCCTTTCCAGTGCAATGTTGCAAAGACGCGTTGGCGTTGGCAAAGACTCGGTAGCAACTGTAGCTGAAATCTAAGAAACGTGTATAAGTAATGGGAACATGGATGCTGCAAAAAGAAAAAGAGAGGGAGCTACATTGGTACCCTCTATTTAACCAACTTCAGCAGAGGCTTTCCACACATCCTCTCCTGCCAAAACAGCGTATGACATGACTACCTACTACTATGGGATTTCCCAAGACGGAAAGTAGTAGTTTTCACACAATTATTGCTTGCGGATATCTTTAGAGTGCAGCTCTTGAGCGCCCGCTCCTATGGTTTCGCATCGTCCCTCACTGCCAGCCTCGTTACAACCAACAGAACGAACCACCAAAGATAAAGTAAGCAGGAAAGTAGTGTGCGTGTGCATGTGTGTGTGTGTGAGAGGGGGGGGGGGGGGGGGGAGTATGCTGAGAGCGCTCGAGACATGCTCCACAGCGGCCAGGCGCAATCTTTTCCCAAGATGCAGCAGCTATGCACCGTCGCTGAGATGACTGCACTTCGCACTGCGCTCAAACTTCACATTAGGGAGTATCGCAATCACCAGCCCTCTACTTTTTCAGCTTGGGCCTTTGCATTATTAAGCTAATATGCAATAATGTCTCACAATTAAAAAGCAATACTTCCAACCGTAGAATTGCCTCTGTCGATGCTTGGCACTTACTCCTAGAAGTAGCATAGATGTAGCTTGAGCTGTGTATTTCCCCAGCAACACCAATGGGAGTGAAGCAGATGACCCCCAAGTGATGGCCGTTCCAAGGCTTTTTTTTTTTTTTTTTTGCAAGGTGGGGGGGGGGCGTAGATCATTTGATCAAAACTTTAAGATTCAAGGCTACTTTCAGAAGACATAGCCGTGCTGAAGTGCAGATGCTCGGGAAATGTGAAGACCTTCAGCTGAATGATTCCTCCACAATCAAAAACAGAACCGCCCCACTTCCGGTAGATGGGGTTGGCTCAGCAGACAGACAAAATATGAAATTTAGATTGAAATCACAGGAAGAGTCCATACAGAAATGAAAAAAAGTAGACAAAAAGTTCTTCACAATCACACTGTGAAGCGAAGGATTTTAGTTAAGGATAAATTAGTTTTTCTTATGGTAAGATAATACGTCATTACAGTGTTACGAAGGGGATAACATTAGCAATCAATCAATCAATGCACCTAACACCATGCGCGAGTGACACCCTGCACATACCAATGAATGTGCCTTTCCTCGATGGCGAAAAAAAGGGCGCAATTTTTTAGGTGTCTCAAGTGATCAAAGATCACCCACTGCAATGGCTCAGTGGCTAAGGCGTTGTGCTACTGAGCTTGAGGATGCGGGTTCGATTCCCGGCAGCGGTGGCCGCTTTTCTGATGAAGGCAAAAAGCAAAAACGCCCATGTGTACGAGATTTCAGCGCACGTTAAAGGTCTCCAGGTAGTCAAACTTAACCTGCAGCCCTCCAGTATGGCGTGCCTCATCGCCTGCGTTGCGTCAGTGCGTTAAATCTGACAATCAATCAATCAATAATCAAGATCCCCTGCCATTCCGGAAAACAGAATCATTGAGACGCTACACTAAATATTGTCACAAAACATCACCCTGACGATAGCTGATGGGGCAGAAACTGGGATCGCTCATCAAAAGGAACTTAGCCTAATGATCCATGGAAAGAAGAATGACAGGAGTAATGTTTAGGGACACGAAATGGTTGTTTAGGGGCTTAAATTGAGCGTTAGACATTCCAGATCAAACTGAGACAAACAACTGGACTTGGACTGGGCACGTAACGCAACGAAATGACAACCAGTTGGACCACCAGGATAATGGAGCAGCTTCCGAAAGACAGGCCATTAACTTGATGGATGGACGAAATAAGAAAATTCGGAGATAAAGAAGGAATTCGGACATTACAAGACAGGAATGACTGGAAGCCTATGAAAAAAGCCTTGATGTTTGAAACATTGATGTTTGAAATGGGCATTCAAAATGGTTCCTTGCCAATGGTGCAACCAAAGTTAAATGAGCTCTAAAATTAGGGGGGGGGGGACATGGGGATCCTTAACGTGCATCGAAGTCACGACACACAGACATCTTCGGTCTTCGCCTCCATCAGAAAAGTGGCCACCGCAGCCATAATAAAGCTCACAGTGTCCTTGGGCTCAGCAGCACAACGCCTTGGCCACTCCTCTTACCTACACTGTCCGCAGTCTGAAGTTCTGGCAGAAGTGCGATACCCTCCGCCTTATATGCACTACACAGCAGCAATGAGGCCCTCCACCAATTGCAATCGAGAGAAGACCATGGCTCAGAGATCTGTAATCTCTAAATCACCAAAGCACCACTTTGCTGCCTCCCCTTCGCTCCCTCCCTCGTGCGCACACACACACTCTCCCTCTCTTCCACAGAGAGAAGTAAGAGTCGTCTCCTCGGATAATAGTAGGCCTATAAAGACATCTGCATCCCTGCAAACTGGCCGCGCACAGCCGCCCAAGATAAGCAACAGTCTGGAGCATCCAGGTACTCACCAAGGTAGTCGTCCATAAGTGTGCCGATGGCAAACTGCGAAAAAGCACAGGGGAAACCACAAGACAATTACAATCTCATCCATGCCAGAACATGTGGAGCATGTCGAACGAAAAAAAGAGCCACAGTCATCCAGTTTCAGAGACAACAGGAGCGAGATGCCCACCAAAAATATTTCTGCAGAAATTCAGAGAATTATCTACAACTGCGTTGCATTCCTATGCGGCTTCTCTTGAGTGTGAGATTTTAGTCAAATTTTTTTACTTTTAAAAATCCTGTCTGACCAATTATCTCCATTTCTGCTATTGTAACAACTCGAAGGAGAACATTGGCAAAATCTGCATTATTCTGAAAATGCAGGTCGTTATACAATTTGCCATTTCCCGTACTTTTTATATTTTTGTTATTTATTATTTTTTCAAAATTTTGTTTGACCAATGATTTACATTTTCGATATTATAACGATTACAAGTGGAGCTTTTGCAAAATCAACATTATTGTGGAAATGCATCACGTTACATGGTTCACAATTTTCCGTAATTTTTAATATTTTTCTTTTTTTTAGCTTTCAAAGTTTTGTCCGACCTATTACAGTGTAGACCATTTATAACGTAACCGCTTATAGTGCGGGACCGGATATAACGCGGGTTTTTGCGACCACCGGTTTGCCTCCCATAGAACTCAATGCATAAGCATACCGCTTAAGATGCGGTTGGCCGAAGCACAATACCGTTTATAGTGCGGTTTTTCGGCGGGTCTGGTGATCGACCGGCGCAGCTGTAGCATCGTTTTAGGGTAGCAAAAGAAAAAAAAAAAGTGAAATCGGCCATCTGACGCAGCGTGCACCCCTTGCCCTCCTCTAACCTAGACACCCAAAGAAAAAAAATAGGCACCCTTTAGTTCGTGCGTACCTGATAACCACAACTGACCTTGCTTGATGCATCTCGGAAGATAGCGACAGTCTCCCCATCCGCGCGCGGCAAGTTGATTTTATTAATCGGGAACCGCATGGCCCGTTTTCGCGCACGAATCGTGCACATCAGCGTTGCGCGTTTTTTTTTTTTTTTTTTTTTTTTCGTGCTTGTGTCGACGATTTCCGCGCTCGCGGTGGCTTCTTCGCGTGGCAGTGGGAGGAGCCTGACGACTTGCACCAATGGGGAGACGCGCTCCGAGCCGGCTAGCCGCGCCAGAGATGTTTAGGCTTACCACCGCGGTATTTTTTGATCGGCGCTTTCACAAGCAGCGTGGATGGCAGTTTATATTCCACTTTTCGCCCACATTATTAGCTCCTTTCTTGCATGAGCATCTTCGCTTGCGCCCCGTGCGGCATTTCAGCGAACGGTTAGAAGCGGTCACTGGAACTTACTGGAACTGCCTGCACCGCTTCACGGCCAGTGCCGACGCCATGTTGCCGCCTTTTACCGCGCCGCTCACACCACGCTAGTTGTATCCGCGCTGGTGTGCACTGCACGTTTTCGCGATACCAAATCTACCACGCGGTTCACGCTTTAGAACGTTGTTGCTGATAAGCCACCGCTCTTTCCCTTTCCGAACATTCGAGCCGCGCGAAGCCGAAGATTTCCACCACCAGTACGTTGCGCTGATAAGCAGCCGCCTTCGGCACCGTGAACGCAAGGTGGGGTAAAAAAAAAAAAAAATCCGCTGGCGTTCTTATCATGTCTTGCGGCATCTGTTCATAGATGCTAAAAACGCAGCCATGGTCTCAAAACAAACACAACGGAAGTTAAAGCCGCGCTCGCCGTTTGTGAGACTGCGCTTTTGCCCTGCAGCAGCGGCTGATGTTAAAAATAACACGAAATATAGACCGTGCCTCCGTTTTTAAGTGCTGTGCGTTTGAGTGATGATAAATATAGGTTGACTTGAGAGATAGGTGGCGATGTGGTTGAATTCGCGCGTGTTTTGGTTATAGTGCAATACCGCTTATAGTGCGGATTTTTGCGGCTCCCGCGACATACGTTATAAGCGGTCTACAATATCTACATTTACACTATTATAGCGCCTACAGGTGGAACTTCCGTGATATCTGCATTTTTGTGGAAATGCAGGGTGTTCAGAGCCCTGGACACAGCCCTGGATGTGGGGGTACTCGGCAAAGAATGCTACGCATTTAAAACAGTGTTCCCAATGTTGGAAGAGAGATCGGGTTTTGCTAAGCACGTGACAAGACAGGAGAGGTGAGGTCAGCAGTCCCAGCAATGGGAAGAGTGTTTTACTTCGTGTGATGGCGAGTGCGAGTTAGGCAGGATGACTGACTGCCAGGGCTTACACAAACAACGGTTGTTGCTTTCACAGTAAATACAAAACAAATGAAGGCGTTGAATATTTCAAAAACAGCAAGCAGCAGCCATGAACCCTACAGTATGAGAAATTTAGGGGCCACTTTTTTGTACGCAACACATGCCACGGTTACCGAACTTGTATAAACGCGAAGTGATTCCAAGGCCCTGGGTAGATTGCAGAGAAATGCTGTGCATTTGAGAACCTGAGTCCCAGGCAGTATTTTTTCAGCCTTTCGCAGCCTCACCTGAAGCCAGTGGCAATGAAAGCAAATGAGCAGCAAATTATGACAATGGGGTCATGCAATTGTTCCGATTAAAGATGTCATGAAGACAAAATACAAGTTTGGATCATTAAAAGGCTACTTTTTCTTGCAAACAATGATCCCAATTTTACCGAAGAGTTTGAACAAATAATGAAGATACTAACGGGACTGTGAAGCGATTTAAAAAAAAAAATCGTGTTGTGTGGGTATTTGCAACTGTGGAACCTTGATAAACAAACCGTGCATACCATTTTTTTCCATGATATCAGCAAGTAGAGAAAAAAAATGCAGATACGGTTTCACTGAAGTTTTCCTCCTCAAGTCATGAAGTGACATCATGTTAAGAGGCCAATCATAGCGCACCCTTGTCTGCACAACATGTCAGCATAGAATGAGCTCGCAACAGGTCAGGTACAGCTACAACATCGGCGCCATGATGAATTCACCCGCAGCATAATGGGGGATGTTTGTCTGATACGACTGATCAACATGCCCGAACTGTCAGTCAACAACCCACGCAAGTGGCACAGGCAGAAGTAACCATGTTTAAAGTAAACTGGGCACTTGAAAAACTGTGTAGGCAGTTTTGCACATGCTAAGCTGTTTTTTTTTTTGCCTGCCAGTATTGCTCAAGATTCCTGATGCCTGTCTCACATAGCTTCTAGTGACCTGACAATCGAGATAAAAACGGAAAGCTTAAAAAGACATTTTAATACATGAACACGTTTATCAAAGGAACTTCGAGTAGTCGAATCAGCGAGAGAGCAGTGACGGAGCGTGTTGCGGAGTCCCACCACCACGCAGTTCGATTGCTTTCCTGCAATAAACAATGCTGTTGACGTTTCGCCAATTGGATGTGCTCCCCCTATGGCTTACTGTAGAAGCACTCAACAGTTAGAGGGCGGTTAAAGCTCTGAATAGATTAGGAAAAATCCTGGGTCCTGCCTTAACGTGAAATCTGGGGAGGGGTGAAGCACTCAAAGAGCATTCAACGATTGTAAGTCTCCGCCTTGCCACACGGCACACTGATTGGGCGCCGCAGAAGCGCCGATGGCTCTTGCGTTCAGCCGGATTTAAGCAATGTGCATGCCCCATCTGCCACAGTTTGGAGTAGTGGCTGTGGTCAACGTGAACGCAGTGCAATGCATGTGCTGCCTTGTTCGGGACTTGGGTCCCATTTGGTGCAGCAATAACAAGCTATCGTTCGAGCTACCTACGCCGAGCTGCGCCACTTTGCGGCCATGGCCGCCACCTGCACAGCGACCGTGCCGCTCGCTAAGTGCGCTTTTCGTGCCCCGGTGCCTTTTTGCGTCCAGTGTAATGAAAACCAATAAAAATAGTGCCTGGAATCGCTGTAGAACTGTAGAGCAAAAGTCCTCCGCTGGTTGCTCGGTTCCGTTTCGCACACTTTGAAATTGATTTTAAATATGTTCTGGGCTGTAGTTACCGCTGATATTTTACGGATGATTTGCAACACTGATTTGCTGTACTAGATTTGCAAAACTGAGGAGTACCATGTCTTACTTGGGCATATTGCAAGTCTATGTGATCACATTTCTAACAGCTTCGTGCAGCTGCTTCACACGGCTGACCAACGAAACTTCTGAAAACTTCTCGGCACTCAGGCCCACATGAACCTACTCCTGCATGCTTACAGCCATTTTTTCTCTCTCTTTTTTTTTTCATGACTGCTCTCGTAACAACTTCCAGACAAAGCAAACATGGACTTTCCCGCGCATGAAAACAGTTCCTCCTCCCCTACTCCTCCCCTGCTATTCTACGAGATAACTGAGCGGGACACTCACAATGTCCGATGCATCGACTCGTGTTCCCACGATCTTGAGTCGGATCTCGTCATCTTGCTGGATGATGATGTCCTGGAAGGGGAAGGGGAAAGAAAATGCTACAACCACCCCACTGTCTACCGAAAGGCAGCGGCTTTCAACCACTTCACGTATTTGAGGCCTGGCGAAAGAGGCAAAGCACGATGAAAGAGGCTAGGCGACACATATGTTATACTGTTATCTGTTACATAAAAACCGTTTGCCAAAACCTATCTTTTGGATGCTTTACCCTTATCCAAGCATGAAAACACTTCACCGACAGAACACTGCGCCAAATTTGCTTCAGTATTTTTCACTCATATTTAACCTACTGTGTAGAGTCATGGGGATACACTTACACATCGTACTGCCCACCTATCAACATCTTGCAAAAGAGGGCCGTGCGCATAATAGCATCAGCAGCAAGAACTGCAGAATCTTCGCCAATTTTTAAGGAGCTGAACATTATGCACTTCAATAAAGCACGAGATTACAAAACAGCAATACTGATCAAGAGGGTCATAAGTACTAACACTCCGTACCACTCATCTATCTTAAGCTTTCCTAGTAGAAATACTAGGCATGCTAACAATAAAAAATTTCCCCGCATTTCCCCGAGGGGAAGAATGTGAAAGTGCGAATGCATGAGTTGAATTTGCGCGGTTCGGTAATGTTCGTGAAAGAGAGATCACACACACACACACAGCTACAAAGAAAGAAAGATGCATTTATTCACAGACACCTATTTGTGTTGTCGTTGTATTTGATTGCTAGAGCGGATCTCAGCTTTGAAATTTCGTGTCAGTACTCCTTTAAGCGGGTGCATTAGCCCTTCTCACGCCCGATTCCTGGCCAATCCCCCACGTGGGTATGTGCCATGTCAGCGGCCAGGCAGCGCGCGCCCATCTCCCCCCGTTGCCAAGGAAGATGAGGAGATTCCTGGCCAATCCCCCACGTGGGTATGTGCCATGTCAGCGGCCAGGCAGCGCGCGCCCATCTCCCCCCGTTGCCAAGGAAGACGAGGAGATTCCTGGCCAATCCCCCACGTGGGTATGTGCCATGTCAGCGGCCAGGCAGCGCGCGCCCATCTCCCCCCGTTGCCAAGGAAGACGAGGAGCGCGCGCACCCGCAGCTGTTGCTATGTGGACGGACGGCGGTCACCGGAATTCAGGGTCGCTTATAAAGTGCATTCGCACTTAATAACCTGAACCTACCGAAGATATCAAATGTCTACGGGTGTCGAAGCCTTCCTTTCATTGGCACAAAAATATGGAATAGCCTCCCCCCAACAATAAAATGTATGACACAAAACGATCAGTCAATAAAAACCTACATGATGTCTGACACATATATTCACCTAGTTGAAAGTCTGCTCTGCAGCACATAATACGTATTTTCCCTGATACATTGCATAGTTCCCAAGTGTATGTACCATTATTCTTGTTCAAAGTTTGGCGTTTATTTTTGTAATGTATCAACCCATCCTCCTTGTTACATGCATTGAACCCCTGATATGATCCTTGTTCTTGACTCGGATGAAAAAAAAAAAGTGAAATTTTTTGTATGGATCCAAAACTAGCCTTGGGGCTATGGATCCAGATGCTAATCACAGCACTTGTATAAAACCTTCTTCTTCTTCTTCTACTCAAACACCAACTGCAGTCAACTTTCACCGTGGCTAAGTTTACTTACAGTACGTACCACCAAACCAACTGAGACATGACTGGCAGCTCTGCGAAATGCATTGTTAATCAGTTAGAACTGTTTAAAATAGCTCCATAGCAGACAACACTGCACTTGCCGGCAGATTGCGCAACCAGCCATGTAGTGCAAGTCACATGGTGGCCGGCCGGATGCTTGGTCCACCAGCCAGCCAGAAGATTCGGTCGAGCTCTGGTGAGCGCACTCATCCTAAGGCAATGCATGTGCAAAGCAATTGTGTGCTGGGACGCCACACTCTTTTCAATTTCAGATTCAAAATCGACAATTTTTGCTAGCCCTTTGCACCACACCTGCACATATATCAGCTAGCATACTTTCTATCGCTGTATTTTCAGGCGGACAATGTGGAAACAGGGTTTTCAAGACGTTGAAATTTCCGGTGCAGTTGGTCGATGCCACACAAGTAATACATTTGGCTTTGTGCAGGGTTTGAGCTTGGGTCACCAGAGCAGCTGCCAAGAGCGCTAACCCAGCACATTTCCAGAGTAGAACACGAACTAACCTCCTGCTACAGTGGAACATGACGGCATGTGAGTTAAACAGGTGCACTTGGAGGAAAGTTCTCAGTGCGGGAAAGCTGCCGTGTGAATTGCGGCTGGCCTCCCTGTCGGCGAAAAGACGAAGAAACGAAACCGAAGAAAGAGACGCAAATATGGCATAGCAGTAAAGATGTCGGTAATGAGTGTCGCCAGGCTTTCACCTCCACAGCACACAAGTAGACTTCAGTGCCCCGGAGAAATTTTTTTTTACTTGAAAGGCAGTCTCATCGTCTACCATTCCTCACCTACTGATACTACAGTGGAATCTCGGTGATACGAACTCGGTTGATATGAATTTCGCTGTGATACGAATTTTCAAAATTCCCCGGCGAAAATGCATTGTATGCAATGTAAAAAAATTCGGATGATCCGTACGTATTTACCACTCCGGTACCGGTGATACGAACACACGAGTCGCGAGCAGACGACTGCGGCGTGGACAGGAGGCGAGAGCGTTGGTGCGGCCGTGCGGCCTTGGTTGCGCACGGGCACAAAAGCATTAGTCCTCCCCGCTGATGGTAATCCTCCTCGTGGGGTGTTTACAACAGCGGCAGGAAAGGTGCTGTTCCGAACGAACAGAACGTTTCGCCCTCTCAACGCCTGCTCTTTCTCCATTTCTTCTTTTATCTCCCGCTACAATCTCTCCTCTCTGTACCTTTCGTTTCCGCTGGCTGCAGCTCGGGTGCCTCTAGCTTCCTTTTTGTATAACACTTTTTGAATAAACCACGGCAATCAAGGGCTCCATCATTTCTGACAGTGAATACCTTCGCCATTTTGCCTTCACATTCCTCGCTGCTGAGGTCTATGCCCCGTGCTCTAGTTACCCTGTTGTCGCCTTGCCATGTTGCCTGCGCCACTTTCGCGTCAATTATGTTGAAGTGTGAACCGCACGGAGTGTTTTCTGCTCATGAAAACGCTACGCTATGAATACCATGTGCATGCTGCGCGCGGCGCGGTAAGCGGCGCCAACATGGCGGCGTCACCGGCCGCAAAGTGGTGCGGGTAGCTCGACTGACCGCTTCTGGCCGCTCTTTAAGACGCCACTTAAGGAACAAATGAAATTGCTTAAACAGTGTGGGCGAAAACGACACTATAAAGCATTGTATGCGTGGCTAGGAAAAGCGCCAATCAAGTATCCGCAACCGTGGTAAGCCTAAACATCTCAGGCGGCGGGGCCAGCGGGCTGTCCGGAGCGTTTTCAAACTGCCGGCATGAAGAGCGCGCCTCGCCATTGGCGCAAGTCCGCAGGCCCCTCCCACTACCGCGCGCGTCGGGCGTCATTTTCCGAGCGAGGTAGAATCTGTCGCGGGGGCGAAATCACCAACGCGGGCGTAATAACGCGCGTGCAACGCCGATGCGCACGAATCACATGCGGTTCGTGTGCGCACGTCGCGTCGACGATGAGCGCGCGTTCTTTCGACTCCCGCGCTGACGGTTCGGGCCGGCACCCCGGCACCAGCCTCTGCCTCAGTTGCCGCGAACTGCAGAGGGAGAAGCCTCACGACTTGCGCCAATGGGGAGACTGCCTCATGGCGGCAATTTCGAAGCGCTCGCAGCAGCTGGCTGGGCCGCCTCTGCGGATATTTGGCGCGGATGGGATTTTATAGCGCAGTTTTCTCCCACACTGTGAGGTCCTTTCCCGCATGAGCAATTTAGTTTACACCTTGAGCTGCGTTTTAACAAAAGGTTGCAAGCGGTTGCTGACACTACTTGCACCTCTTCACGGCAAGAGCCGACGCCATGTTGCCGCCGCCTGTCACATGCGCGGCACTAATCCATTTTTTCTCGTTTTCTGATGATACGAATTTTCGGGTGATACGAATTTTTTTCCCGCCCCTAAGATTCGTATGACCGAGATTCCACTGTAGTTTGAATGGCCCCTTGATATGTGTTATGGCCTTATCCAACAAAATTCAAATTTTGGAGTTTCACACATGGGAGCTACACCTAGGCTACGAGATGTGCTGTAGCGGAGGGCACCAGAATAATTTTGACCACCTGGGGATCTTCAATGACCTGCGATTGTAAACACAAATTTCCCTCTAGTGTCTATTTCTGACAGCAGAATAGTTGCCAAATATGGTCACATATTACTTTCAGAGGAAATAATGGTTCTTCTAAACGAGTCCTTACAACCGGCAAGTACGTACATTGGTTGTGTCTGTGAATGCCAGGAGCAGAATTTCGGGGCAATAAAATTTCAATTTAACAAAGTAAAAACCTTTTTTTTTTTTTTCAATTACTTCGTTACGTCCAGGCTTATTTGTATGATGCGACAAACTCAATGGTTCTTTGCGTTCACTCTTCCCACGATAAACATGGTGAAGGCTTGCTCAAGTCAATTCAATTTTCCTGCTTTCCACAGCCTATGCGCCATTTAGTGGAACCTTGATTGATTGATTGTGGGGTTTAACGCGCCAATGCAACACAGGCGATAAGGCACGCTGTAGTGGAGGGCTCCGGATTCATTCTGACCACTTGGAGATCTTTAACGAGCACCGAAATCTCGTACACACGGGCATTTTTGCTTTTCACCTCCGTCAGAAAATCGGCCACCAAGGCTGGGAATGGAACCCATGTCCTTGTGCTCAGCAGCGCAACACCTTAGCCACTGAACCCCTGCGGCAGGTTCTAGTGGAAGTTCTCGTTAGTGTTGAACTCTTTTTAATGTTGCCACGTGATCTAGGCTCAGGCGTTAGCGCTTCTTCCATTTCTGGGTGAAAATACCGTATTTACTCGCGTAATCCTCGCACTCGCGTAATCCTCGCACTCGCGTAATCCTCGCACCCCTAATGTGCGCCACCAAAACTTGGATTTTTTGGTTCCTCGCATAATCCTCGCACCCCCAACTTTGCAGCGGCGAAAGTTGCCTGCTCGCGAAACCCACATTGCATGCGCTCTCCCCCGCCGCCTCTCCGTTCGACGGAGTGCGCTGTGGATCCAAGGCCATCCAGGCCCCCTAACAACCTGCATGGCTACTCCCTAACAGGCGCCCTAACACGCTACTCGCACTGTACTTGAGCCGTTTTCGCGTGCGCACAACTAGACTACGTTCGTGCAGCCCGCTGTCGTGTCGTCGTGTCGCCGTCGGGGTCCCGTCGTTGAGCAGCAGCAGTCAGTGAGTCACTCGCGTCATTGGTGGATAGCTCGCTGCCATTTTGAGAACTTTTTGATCTCTGTTTCGTGCTTGGTGCCGCTTCGCCATGGGGAAGAACGCCAGCTACACTGCCGCTTTCAAATTGAAAGCGATAGAGTACGCGATCGAACACAGCAACCGCGCCGCAGGCAGGCACTTCGGCGTCACCGACTTCAACATGCGTTACTGTCGAGCTTCTCAAGTAGGGCACGCACATGACGACGACGATATAGGGAGCGCGCCAGAAAGCAAAGGCGGCAATTTCATGATCGCTGATCGACGGGATACTGTTTGCGTTGTAAATTATAAAATAAAAAGAAATAGCTGCTGTTGGCAACACTGAGCTTACATATATAAAAACGACCGCTACATTTAGCGGGATTGGCAGAAGGCAAATTGGCAACACTGTGCATTGTATTTTTTCCCCCGCATAATTCTCGCACTCTTAACTTCGCATTGACTTTTCCGAAAAAAAAGTGCGAGGATTATGCGAGTAAATACGGTATTGTTATCAATGCGTATTTCTCACTTGCTATTGCACATATCAAGCACCCATTTATTTTCAATTAAAAGAACACTGCCACTATCAGTTATGTATTGAAGTTTTGCCTCCAATATGCCCAATGTTTTTTTTTTCTTGAACGGTGTTGACAAGCATGAGCAATGCTTCCAGGTTTAGTGTCTAGGGAATGTTTTGCAAATATAAATTTCTCGTTTTCAAATATTTAATATACCTGTCAGCCGGGTGGCTGCATCGGGGGACAGACGGACACACCGACATACACACAGACAGACTAAAATTTTTGGGTTTCCATAGCCCAAGAGTGGTGATCGGCTTTAAAAACGATAAGGTTCATTACAAACTTCCCAGATTCACTCCCGACTGAACGCTCCAACGCTCTCAGCGCTGAACTCCAGTGGCCAGTGAACTTGCACGGGGGCCACAAACGTTCCCCAAGCCAGCGACCTTGCTTGCAGTGGCAGACTCACCTCATCCTGCGTCCTGTAGCAGGGCGGATTGGAGTTGGGGTCGAACTGCATGTCCGATGGGATGGACTGCAATGCACAGGAGGGAGGAGGGGAAGGCAAAATGCATTTATAGATTGTCAAAAAAATTCAGATTTTGGGGTTTAATGCACCAAGGCTACATGTGGGCTGTGGGGCACATCAAAGTTGGGGGCTCCGAATTAGTTCCCACCACCAGGGGATCATTAGCGTGCACGGTAATCTCGACACACGGGTGCTTCCGCTTTTCACCTCCATCGTGTTAATATTATCATCAACAACAGCAAACAGGAACATCCTCCAGTCAAATACACAGGGAAGGTCTAGGAATCGCCAATAGTACACGACACTTGGCCCTGTCTCGTTAATCGCCAGTGCCAAGTGGCCAAGCCAAGTGACCAAGGACAAAGCAAGATTAAAGTGCATGCTCCTTTGATGAATGAGCTGATCCCCGCAAAGCGCGGTACAATCGTCACCGTATACAACAATAATGAAAAACAATTGAGGAGAGGTGTCTCATCCATGCAATTGTCATAAGAGACACCCTAATAAACCAGAAAAGTCTGCCCCAAAGTCTTGGGAGCAGGCATTACACCACACGTGCACGTACCTTGCATAACAACCTCAAGTTTTCTTGCACCAAGAAAATTTGTTCTTTCATTAAGAGCCCTCGCAAGAGTACAGTAAAAAACACTCAAGAAAGGTGAGTGTTGTAGAAATAAACTGATTGCAAATTTAACCCTTTGAGGGTCACGGCTGTACATGTACGGCATCGGCAAACACTTTCAAAATGGTCAATGACGTACATGTACGGCATCACTTGTATCTTTACAAATCGCACCTTTTTCGCCAACGTATCATGCTTGGCATGTGCTGCCACACTTCAGAAATACGTCAAATTTTTTTTTTGTTGCACCGATGGCTCTTCTTTTTATTTTTTTATGGTTTACTTGAGTGGCGCGCCGGGTATCGCCCACCGAGTACCCGGGCGCCTCTCGCTTCTTGCGCCTGCCGCAGACCAAAGTCGCCTTTGAAACTGATGAGGCTCTTTCTCGTTTTTTTTTTTTGTATTTTATGAGCGGTGCACCGTCTATCGCTCCCGCATCCGGCTGTGTGCACCGGCGGGCTCGCAGGGGCTGGTTTCAGTATCGTCCTTCGGGCGCTTCCCGCTTTTTGCGCCCGCGAAACTGATGTCTATCTGATTTTGATTCACTCAAAAGGTGCCGGCTTGTTACTCTCTCGTTTTTATTTAGAATTTTTCTTGTGTAACGCCATAATAAACCACATGTATGTAACAACACAAATGATTTTTTCGTCACTTTACGGTCACCCAAAAATATTTTTGATTATTTTTTTCTCGACATAGATTTGTCCGTAGAATTTAAATCCGCAATAAAAAAAATTGACCCTGGGGGACGCATTTGGCGAAAAAATTCGACCCTCAAAGGGTGAAGACCGCAGGCGGCTTGTAAAAAAAAATATTCAAGTAAAAATGGAGACACAAGGTAGTCAGTGAACATTCATCATAAAAACTTAAGCGCAAACTCAAACAGGGACAAGAAAGGGAGGTGACACTAATTTCTGCCATCAACTGAAAACTTCATGGCTCCACTAGAGGCACCACTACATTCGAACAGTCATGCTTCTTGGCGGTGGCCGCCAATCACACAAACAAGGTTCTGCGACTTCTGACAGAGACCTTGACGGAGAGTGGCAGGGGAGTCGCCCCTGCTTCATCTATTCGTTTAACATCTCCACTATTTCTTTGCAGATTGTGACAAAAACTGGCAATATCGTTATCAGGACAAAAGAGGCTCTTTGATGAGCAAAGCTTGTATTTCGTCTTCACAGCCCCCTAATTAAGGAATGCCCCCCACCTGGTGACAGAATGTATTTATGGCTCAACTTCGACGCATCCTCACTTCTTTTGTTTTTCTGTCAACAGTTGCACGAGCATTACAGCAACAATTTAACCCACTCACGTTCTTCGGTTAATCATTCGACGTTGGAGGCTTTATCTAAAACAACTGCAGCAATAATTAGGTTTACACAGAGAAGAGAAGATGACTATAGGCTTCAGATTTGTATCTTTTGTGCACGCGAAAAAGAGGAAGGTGCAATGGAAGATGGTTGTTTTTTAAAGGGGCCATAAACCCAAAATACAAGCTTGTGTAATTTTAAAGAACAAGCCTGCGGTAACTCAGTCAGCGCCATTCTAGCCATGAAAGAGATTATTTAAGCAAAAAAAAAAAAGGAAATGTTGAAAAAAAAGAAAAATTTTTTAAATTTCACACTACAGTGATGTGCTATGGGTGCGAGTAAAGAGATTATTTAAGCAAAAAAAAGGAAATGTTGAAAAAATTTTTCATTTCGCACTACAGTGATATGGGTGCGAGTGAAGCAACAGAGACCAGCACTAAAAACATACTTTTGTCTGTGCGTTAACAGCCTGTTAGCATTCACGTGATACAATGAAATGAAACTAGAAGCCCAACTACAATGGCCCCACCACCGTGCTTCTTGGTGGTGGCGCAGGTTGGCAGATGGCAATCGCACGAGCAAGTTCCCGTGACGGCAATAAGAAATCGCTCAAAAGTGGCTGGGGACTCTCCACTGATTCAAATGTATTCCCTAATATCTTCGTTATTTGTCCGAAGTTCGCAGTGAAATTGGCACTGCTGTTATTGGGACAAGGCAGTCTTTTCAGTCAGCAAAACTTGTCTTTGCCTTCACGGCCTCATCAAAGGGGCTATGCAGAAAAAACAATATATGAGTTGGTTACATTCAAAAGATTTCATGTTTTACAGTGCCCCCAGCGCTTGTCCGGTAGCATGCTGAATTCGCTGACAAACCAATCAACTTAAGTTAAAATTTCGATTTTCCAGCCAAATTATGTGTTTTCGTAAAGTCTGCCATGACATCACATGGATGGGTCTTCAAACAAACTTCAACTGCGCTCTTCAGTCTGCAATGAGCTGCAGAGCCTTGTTTACTGTCAGTCCTCCTAGATGGTGCCCCCACACTGTTCCGCACTGCTATTTGCCTTTGTTTTTGACCGTATTTGCACCTGGCTCGTTTTTGTTACAGTAGGTAACAGTTTCGAGAAACATGAGGTATATTCGACAAATAGTCACGTAAGACAATGTCATTTATGCCAATAGGGCAGTGTCGTCTGAGACCACCCCAAAGCGCCAGACTGCTGTGCAGCTAAAACAAGCACAATGCATGCAGTACCAACAGCAGTATGCAGTGGTATTTCTGTGTTTACGTGTACTTTCATAACTTTCATTGTTTCCCCCCACCATTCTTACTGCTATAAAATGAATATGTGTCACATTTAAGCGCAAATAGCTTATTCTGCAAGCTTATAAGCTCCGCCTAACTTGCATTTGCTTTTGCCGGCCTCAGCCAATTGCATGGCTGTGCATATGACGTCATATGTTCCAGTGCGGCTAGTGGGTCACATGGCCATTCCCTTTCTTCCTAATTCTGTAACTCATTTGAGCGAAGTTTACGTTGAAAGAGGTGTCAGTGCGATTATAACGAAGCAATCGTTCGAATGAACCAAGCTTCTGTTTTGTCTGCATGGCCTCTTTAAAGTCAGAAGGTGCACCTACACCAAAAAAAGATGGAGAAAGAGTGAGACCGACTCACATGTCTTGAGATGAAACAGGAGAGGGGTCCAATCTCAGTGAACAGGCCAACCTGCAATGAAAACATGTTGCGTTGCAGAAAAGCCACAAACTCCCGTGAAACCAGTGGCGTTGTGGCGAAGCCTTCTTTTCCACCATGTTCGACTCCATCCCAAGTATTTTGCTAGCCACTTTTTGAAGCAGAGACCAGTCTCTTGAGAGACCATTGGCTCTCTTAACACGGGTGCAAGTGCACAAGAAGTGATACGGAGTCGTTTTCAGTGGATAAAAGCGAGCTGCAGTGCCTACTACAGAGAACTACAAGGTGTTGGGGGAAGTGTAAACACACCACTCGAGAGATCACCCAGCAATTTGACAGGAACGCTACCAGGTGGTAAGAATTACAGTTCGTCATACAAGTGTGACTTTCCACAACTACTATACAGCAATTGCAACCCAACGTGGCTCTAGACAACCTACAATACTCATTCGATGAGGAGCTTCAAAGGCAATTTTCTTTTTAAATGCAGAGCATTTCTTAGCCTCGCCTGTTCCTGCGTCAGACGGTGTCAACAGTTTCGCGTCCCCAGCAGGTGCGCCTCTCCTCCTTCCCTCCTCTCTCTCAACAGCAGCTGGCGCGCGCATGCGTCGTAGTCAGCCCGTTCGCTCCGTCGCGGTCTCGGCCTAACAGGTGCGTGATAGCAGCGCGGTGGGGCGTGGAAGGGCGCGCGCTGCTTGCGCATGCGCGCTCTCCCCCCCGTACTGCTCTCCCTCTACTGCGCGCGCTGCAAATATAGCGGCTAGCGGTCGCTAGTGTTTCAGTCACTGCGTTGCTCCTTCCTTCCTTGGTTGACGCTTGTGCCCACGTTTACTCGTGTCTGCTACTCCAGCATCACGGAAGAAGCGATGGAAGCAACACTGCCTTCAATCAGTACTGAGGCCCCAATGCTCTGCATTTACTCGTGTTCCCCTCGCGGGAAGGCGCGGGAATTTTTTTATGGTTTATTTACAAGAAGAGAGCTGACTTTTAATTTAGTTTCTGAAATAGCGATACTAGTGTGGTAAAAGTTTTTCGTAAGACCTACCATTTCATAACCTAAGGCAATTCATAAAATATGTGAAAATTGCATGTTGAAAGAAATAAGAAATAATTTGTGCACAGTGTATAAAAACAACAGGCCTTAATCACAATAAGTGAGAGCAATGTGTTATAGTTTGGTAGCAGAATTTTTTTGCTGCCATTTCTCGCCGTGTAGTTCGACACAATGCTCCCCCATACGCCCCTCAGAAACTTGCACACAATAGTGCGGGAGGTTAGTGTCCAGTGTCTGGCTGCACATTTTTAAAGCCCAGTGACCAGCTTGCACAGAGCATGGCTGATGCATTTTACACGTCAGGTGACCCTTATTCATCAGGAATGTGTGCAATGCTTTCTCCCTCCCTACATCAAAAGGTGCGCTTTGCTGTCCCTCAAATTTTCCCTCTTCCACTTGCATTTCGTTTTCAGGGGAGAGATGAAAAAAAAGAATGGTGGAAAGGTCAGTTTCATCTCGTTGCGGGGACAAGAGCATGCTGAGGACGGACACAGCTATTGCAACTAGAGCATTTTGTTTAGTGGCACATCCTGTTCGGTGTGCACAAATCTTCACCCTCCTCAGGTAATAAGCGAAGAAAAGGTAAAAGAAATGATGAACTCGACGGCTGATATGAAGTCGGGGCTCGGGCCCTGATAAAACAAAGTGGGGTGGTTTTAGTACCCCTTCTTTCCACCTGTTTTTTTTCTGGTTTACGGGAGGAACCAAAATATTCAAGACAAAGAATAATGAAAGATAACACCTTGCATGTGTGCAACTTGCAAAACACAGCCAGACTGTGCGTTGCGTTCCATGAACCAATGACAATAAAACACACCCCAGCATTGGTAACCTGTGTTGCTGCGAGACTAGGAAGATGCGTTATGTGTCTGGCGACCTGTCCTCAAGGTGCTTTTAACAGGAAAGAGGGAGAACTATCGTATTCGTTGGGTATTTCGTATACTGGCACCTTGACATACATCTCTTCTCAGGTGTGCCCTGTTAGTGCAGTTTCTCTACGTACTCTCTTTTACTGTTTTTATGGGGAATGACAGCCATGCCTTTTCAGATGTGGAGAGTTGAAGTTGGATGACGTGAGGCGGTCAAGACACAAGTGGCCACAATGTGCCCCAGCAGATGAGATCAGGGTGGAGATGTCAAAAGATGTGCCCAATGAGCTGTCCGAAAGCAGATGTCCATCGCGTGTACTTGCTCAAAGCAGGACACAAACGTACCCATGACAGGCCTGATACGTGCCTGCTAACAGCTATCACGGACACGGCCAGCCCTAGTGCTACATTGAGGGCAATGTCATGGTTGGTACCCTGTGCACTATCCAACTGACATCACACAATGCTAGCCTGAGTAAAGCAGTAGAAAAGGGTGATCAAAAGGGGCCCCCCACATACAGCAGTTAAAAAAGAGAGAGAGCGGGGGGAGGGGGTAAGCATAGATACCTTGAGGAAATTCTGGTGGGCGAAGTGGGTAATCGAGGCTCACAAAACAGTGCATAAGAAATAGCAATCCCCCATCGCAAAAGGTGACAGTAATGCGAGAGTAAAGGCCTCTTCACACTTGTGGCTTGGGCAACAAAAATGACTCGCTTTCTGTTGCTCTAGTTGCACGGCATCACTCTTGTCACAGCGACTAGAGCATTTAGCCACAACCAAGTTTTGTCACAGCCATCACTTTTGCAGCAGAACTGGGAGGCTGACGTCGCACGATTTTGAGACGTCCCATCCTGCCAACGTGCCTGGACATCTTCCATAGGGACAGCCACACCCGAAGGCATACACCGCTGTGCGCATCAAAATTAGTTGCCTCCGGCGATGAAGTGCTACAGCAGATGACTGCACTGATGCTGCTATTTGTAGTCAGGAAAAGACATTTCGAATGATGACCAAATTCTACCTGGCAAGGGACACATGTAGTACCAGGGCATGAGTCATAAAGTTAAAGTGGCACTGAAGGCTGAATGAAAATTTGTTTAAACTGAAAGATCATGCATTTCATAGCACTCTCGGGTTTTGTTCCACGAGCAACGATGCGTTACGTCACCAAGCCATGGCCGACCACCAACTTCCTGCATGACCACTGAGGACATTTCTTTGACCAAGGAGGCTCGCTTTCACTTCTATTATTTGTTAATGACGGATTGAAAACTGCTTTTCACCACTCCAGCGGCCAGTGTGTCCACCTATATATGCCGGCCGCAAACGAAGCGGCAACAAGCGCCATTTTAAATATCGTGCAAGAGCAACTGCCCGGCTGGCTAGGCAATCACTAAAGTGGGAGCCTTCATCTCACCTCGTCTGGTGATCACGTCCATCTCATATTCTCTTTTCTCACGAGATGCGCTAACCTGACATAAAATACACACTCGCTTCCCGCAGCCGTTTCGAGTAATCTTTGGCACTGAAGCTCCACCCACCCCGAACATAGCAAAGGTCGGTAGAGCTATGCGCGCACAATTTACGGATTATTTATCAACAAAGACTCAGAGCGAATGGAAGAGCACAAGTTCAAATCGTTTGGACAACCCGCTGCAGTAAGTACTGCGGAGACCTGAAGACGACGAAGGCAGCACTAGGGGGCAGGGGAAGAAGAGAAGGTTGAGGAACAGAATAATAAAAGGAAGGTTCCCTACTGAACGGCCTTGGATCATTACAAGTACCCTAACCTTTCACGGGTGATAAGGTTTAAACGGGGTGTGGGCAGGCCTTACCAATAGCAACATCTGCGCACAGAGAACGGATTAGAAGCTCAGGCGGGTTGCTTAAACACCTGCAGTGCATCTTGCTCCTTTTGCCACTTCCTGCCGGGAATATTGCTTGCAGAAGCTTGAGTGTTCCCAGTACTGCATTGTTGACTTTGCTAATTGCACACCAATGCTTTTCCAAAACAGAAGTGAAAGCACGATGGCTGACAAGTGTGAGGGAAGCAGCCTGTCTCACTGTAATCTGCGCTTTTTAAAATTCGTCAACTTACAGAAAGCTTTGATTTACATTTATTTCACGTGCTCAACCAGTTTTGAACTGCTTATTTTAGGAAAAACATTAATAGATGCTTCTCCAATGAGCTATTGTCGCACATAAATCTTGTGACGTCCCATTCCCCATTTATGGCATTTTCTACCTTATTAAACAACTGCCAGTAGCGAGAATAGTGAATTTGGATTCTCAGCACCTTAACTCTTTCTTTACCACGCCTATTCAAAACGATCACCGGTGATTGATGATTTATATTGCCTATTTAAACATGTTGTATAGTTTCTCGTACACCTAATGCGGCCAGTGGTTAGTCTAGGCACTGCCCTTTTAAAATCAGTTTAAATTTTCCCACTCCGGCGACATTGAGATTTTTGACGGCGTTTTTTGCGAGCTGAGGTGCGTGTGTTTTTGAGGAAGGGGGTGTGGCTGCTGCACTTGAGAAAAAAGGATGCAGATCGTGGTTAGGCTGCATTACCATATTTTTTTCGTCAAAAGGCTCCCGGCAAGTCAAATACTAAATAATGCGGTCAGCTTTGTAATCCGACTGCGTTGAGAGATGACACCAGCTATTCACTAGTGATCTTTGGTTCGGACAAAGGGCAGCTTTATTCTCCCAAAGCTTACTTCTGATGGTCCCCCGCATGTCTAGCAAGAGCGACTGGCATTTTCAGCCAGTTTCCAACAGTTTCGGTTTCATTTTTGCATTGCGAAATTCATATTTGGCGCTACTACGCAGTTACCCAACTACAAGCTCATTTGCAACGGCGCCTCTGTTGCCCGCTACTGCTCCTCAAAACAAGCATGCCGCTCGCACTTCCACTTTATCTGCGCCTTGCTTCTGCGATAAGAGCTTCTGCTGAAAGTCAAACGATAACACCAAGTCATCAGGTATCCGTTCAGACGAGGAGAACGCTTCCAATTGGCCTTGAACACCGCCAGCTGTCCACTGGCCAGTTTCGGTTTCATACGAGGGTATTTCCGGAGCTCTAGTGTCACTTTTTAGTAGTACTGTCTATTCTGACGAAGTCTCAAACAGCCTTGTATTTGTTTCTTTTCAGAATTGTTAGGTGGCGCTGCAATGTAGTAGGCTCGTAGTGCTGAACTCGCTTCACAGCCCGACGACGGCTTGGTGAAAGCTTGCTGGGCATGATTCGAGCGCATCGCACCTTATTCCTGCAAGCAGGGCTACCATAGTAAGTCAGAACATGATATTAAACCGCAAATGAAAGTTCTGACTGATAAGTGATCATCAGAACGTCAACAAGCATCCACCAAAAAGTTTGGTTCTAAACTCCAAGCGGATTTTTTCACATCGCTTGCTTGCCTTCAATATTGTGCCGGTCAAAATCATTGACAAGGTGTTTTTACATCACGTGAAGGCTAATTTAGGCCTTTAATAATGTCGAACCACCAGATTTCTTCTAGAGAACCATGCAAAATAGCAAAATTTGAAATAGTGGTTGGGCTTCACCACATGGCACGGGCACCATGCGGGCTAACATTTTCTTTTATATCTTACAAATTGTACTGCGCAACTCAATTTTTTTTCTAGGACGGGTTTTTGAAATGTCTACCTACAAAATGTATATTCTAAATTTTTTCTACTACTGGTGGTTTATTATACACAACTTACTTTTTTCTTATTTTCTTCGACGCGTGGACAAAAATTTCGATTCGATAATTTTTTTTGCAATCATTTAGGAAAACATTATTAAAAGTGGTGTCGTTGGAAAGCGCATGGAATAATCTGCATTTTATGTCACTGTAATGTGTGCCTAACCAATATGTATAGCACAAAAAAATATTTTGTTAGACTCTTCAAAATTGGTCAATTTCCTGCGGTAACGAGAGAGTTAACCTATCGATACAAGCCAAATTGTTTTCACAGATTGGTGTCCCTTTAAATCATTATTGGAAACTGGTGCGATTTTCAAGCAGTGAACTGTACAAACACGTTTGCCAAGTTTTTCAAAAGCCTTGTTTTAAAGGAGCCATGAAGAGAAAACACAAGTTTGGTTCATTCGAAAGATTGCCTCGTTAGAACCATAACGACACCACTTATAACGCAAACTTCGCTCAAATAAGCTACATAATTAGGAAAAAAAGGAAATGACCATGCGACCCACCAGCTCATTTTCCGCAACAGAACCTGTAATGTCACTTGGGAATGCTCTGCGATTGGCGGAGGCCGGCAAAAGCAAACGCATGTTAGGCAGGGCTTACAGTTTGCATAGCGAGCTAAATGCCCGTGAAACATACTGCACATTCTTTTTATGACAAAGAACGGTAGAGTAAACAGTTGAAGGTCCGAACGAACACGCAAGCGTGTGCGCCAATGCATACGAAACTAGCGCCGGCCGAGCTCAACATCTCGCCGTCGCGCAGACGAATTTTCTGGTTCGAGGCTCTTCGGGGCCAACGAACCGTTCCAGCACGCACAGCCGCGACCTTGCTTCGTATCGTAATCCCTTCACAGGAGGTTGGCCGTCATATCGCCAACCAGCAAAGGTAAAAATAGAAACGAGGGGAGTAAGGAACAGCAAGAAGCGACGAGATAGTGCCAGTCGTCGCGTAAGTTTCGAATGGTGTTGGCTTGCTGCTGTCGTTACGAGCTCGTTTCCAGTTTACAACCACTGAAAAACTTCAGTTTGTTCGAGTACTTTACAATGAAATTTCGTTGCTGCGTTTTGAAATGCCCATGTAGTACGGGCAAACGTCGAGGGAGTGCGACATCCCCGCCGGTGGGGAGATCTCCTTTCATGTGCTGCCCAACGACGAACCTAGGCGAAGCAAGTGGCTGCGTTTTGTGAACTTTGCAAACGGAGGAGAAAGAGAGCTAAAGGAAGTACGAGTGTGCTCGCTTCATTTCCGAGGAAGTGATTACGGCAGGGACCCTTACGTTAGCTCACTCCTGGGACATGCTGGCGCTCGTCGCCGACTTCGTCAAATCGCTCTGACCTTGGGGAAAAAAATGCCGTAAACACCGCGCATTGACGCTCGTATCTTTCTGGTCGAAGCAGAGAGCTCGTGTGAACGGCTTTCCATACACGACACCGGCCAACTGGCATAAGTGATACTGCTACTGAAATTGAACTATTATTAACCGTAATCAAAATACGGCACATACGTACCAGTCTGTATTCGTCCGTCGCGACGGAGCTGACGAGGCAGCGGTGCCGACGGCTGGGCGTTCGTCTGTTGTGGCTATCGCGGAATGGTCGCTTTCCCGTCCACCGCGTATCCCACAACTCTTGCCGCTCGTGCACTTAGGGAAACATTGAGCGTTCAGTGGTGTGAGGTTGTTAAATGCAAGCCCGAGCTCCTCGGCGAGAGTTTTGTTCTCCGGATCAGGCGATTCCATGACTAGGGCTGTGGGTGCACTAGGTTTTACTAGTATTTTTAAAATGGCTGCCGTCTCGACCGACTCACGCGTGTGGGTGCTATATGGAGTCGACATACTAAGTATCTGTTTCATGGACCGGCTCTATGACGCCATTGTACACGTCACGGAATGTTCAATTTTAGCGGGAGATTTAAAATTTTGGCTTAAATTGCCTTATTTCTGAGTGAATAAAAGCATCATTTGCTTCCGGGAAAGCGCTTGGGGTACTATGAAACACCTAATCTTTCGAATAAAACAAACTTTTGTTTTCTCTTCATGGCTCCTTTAAAGACATTTTTTCTAGAGAAGCAAAAGTCCACCATAATTGGAACAGAAAACTCCTTGAGGTCTTGCTGTAAGTGAGAAAGAATGACAACGAAGAGCAAAAAAAGAAAAAAAACAACAACAAAAAACGTTGCCATCATCACCCGTGGTGCATGCCAGTGTAAATACCGAGGGTGACGATCACTCCAGTCATATCACCTTCTTTTGTCACCCCAGTCTTGCACAAGTGTGTACGGGTCTTAAAGAGACACTGAAGCGATTCGTAAACATTGCAGCATTACTTACACAAATTGTATACACAAATTGTAGTCCGGAGTCTCTAGGCCATGTTTCAAACACTCTCGCTGCGTGTACGTGACTTTATTCAGTAGAAAACCTCAATTCGAAAGTGCTGCCTTCCTCTCTGCATCACCCCTGCTGATTTCCTATGTCGTTTCATACGCGAACACAAACAGAAGTTTGGCAAATTTACTTCAGTGTCCCTTTAATATCAATTGAGTGCTCCCCCTCTTCTGAGCAACACCCACCTTGTTGACCTGTGTGACGACAGCGTCGAGGACCTCCCCCTTGAAGGGCCGGAAGACGATGGCCTTGTAGCGGACGGGGTACACGACGAAGCCCCGGCCCGGCTGGATGAGGCCGCCGCCAATGTTGTCGATGGTCGTCACGGCCACCACGAAACCGTACCTGCGTTGCACATCAACAGGCACGTTGGATGGGAGAGGCAGCAGGAGAACACATTGTTGTGGATGATAATGAACAAAAGAGGCAGGGCTGCACGGGCACACGGGCACGGGCACAGCTCACACCTTGTGCTCGGGGCAGTTGGCCCTGATCAGCACAACAAACAGGCGACGGGCTGGCTGCCTGGCTCCCTTCTTGCGTCGCATACGCGACACGCGTCGCCTACATATGCGCTCAGCAGGTTCTAGCATACAGGTAAAGACTGAGGTGTCGTCCATTTTTTTGGCCTGCTTGCAACTGTAATGCAGTAAAGCGCCATACCACCTAGGCAGTGGAGAAGGGAATGTTTCAGCACTTTGTTGTGATTGCATTTACACGTGCACTGCAAATTAGCACGCTTTTTGTATTCTCACATCTTAGCAGAGTCTTATTGCAGCATAAAAATATTGCCTATCCCCACTAATTTTCAGAAAAAGAGATCAATTCTTCGAAAGCGTCCTCAAAAAAGATATGACAAAAAAACGAAAACGCGCACACATTGATATTTCGAGTACATAAGCAGGCCTTTGGTCACCCCTGCTCTTGTGTTATTTACAACTAATAACAACTCTTTACATCTCCTGCCACGTAAGCAGAGTCCCTAATAGCATTTTTTTTTTCATTAACTGTCTCTTCACTTTATCTTGCACCATCATTAACTGTCTCTTCACTTTATCTTGCACCAGAAGCAGGAGAGACAAACACGTTTCAATCGTGCTAAGGTTCTGCTGATGCAACTATGGCAGAGGCGAGTATTTACACAACCACGAGCCCTTCCCAGCTTGTCACTGTACAATTTTCGTGTCATCGTGATTGGAATATGGAGCCTCAAAAGTGGGACACGCTTCAAGATGAAGTGATCTACCGGCACTGAAGGATACTAAGCTTGATGGCCGGTGGTGAATCGTCCAGTTCCTGCAACAAAACACTCATCACAGGTAAAGAATGAAAAACACGAAAGCTTACATTCTCAAGCTGCGGAGGAAACTTTACATTTTCCTGCGCGACCTTCTCCTCCAAAAAAGCCTGTCATGCTTTCTGCGACTAGCCAATCACTCGTTAAAGCTGGTAGGTAGTTTCTGCTGTAATTATTTGGTTTCCAACTTCAACGGTGCGATGCGATCACATTGTTACAAAGTTCACGACAGGCCCTCTTTGCAAACCCTGAGCTTTGCAGGGGTGCCAAATTCCTATGAACATCAGAAACATACCCATTTAACCCAGTTAAGTCTACATCAATTTTAGCACGCTCAGGACATCTCACAATTCACCTCCATGCAGTCACAGCCAGACAGAGATAAAAATTTAAGGACTCCCTCGATTTTGGACAGCCTCATGGACCATCAGGAGACAAGTAGGCCAGCTGGCCCAAAACAGCAACTATGCTGGCTGCTTCATTAAACCACAGGAAAGGAAGGACCTTGGTGGTAATCAGAGCCACTAGATAAGTAGCTTATTCAGTGGCTCTGGGTGCCAAAGTGTAACAATGTTGCAATGCAACCAAGCACCCCTGTGCGGACTCCACATAGTTTACACAAAATGTTGGTTGACAGGCTAGATCAGATTACTTTGTAAGTTGCACTATGACGCTGACTATGGAATGCACGGCACGTTGTGCTTTAGTGTAACTACGAGTGATGCGAGGCAACATTTCGGCGCCATTTAGCATTCCATTCGATTGCTAGTAACAAATAGCAGACTTATATCCAATGCTCAGGTTGTCCTCAGACAAGGGTTTGTTTAGCTCAATTAACTGTGTAAATAGTAGCGTTCATAAATCCTTTCATGCTTCAAAGTCCTGTTGCTGCCCCCAACAAGGCAATAAGGATCTGTACGGGTCCTTCACGGCAATTACCGCTTCAGCTGGACGGAATTCCCGCCACAGCCTCCAGCTGGTAGCCAGCAACGCTCGCACCTCTAAAAGTCCTTCCTAAATTCTGCCCAGGACAGTAATGCACAGGGTGAAATTTTAGCACCGTGACTACTGTCGCTTATTTCGAAGAATTATGCACTTCAATTTATTCATTTGCGAGTAAACTGGCGAAGCATGTCTACTCGCAAACTCATCCACCGATTACGAGACGAAGGAATAACTAGGGAATGAGAAACGAAAGCCAGTTAAGTGAATTTTACTGTTAGTTCCATTCTTCATCCTTTCCTTTAAGAATAAATCTACCATCCCTTCTTAAAGAAAGTTGAGCGAAGCGCGAAAGCTAGCAGCCACTCCAACCTTCGCTGAAAGTGCCCCCAATCGATCGTCAAACTTTCAAAGACCTAAATCTCAAACGAAGAACGAAACCGGGCGACAATTTTCCGCGCACTAAGTAATCGCCCCTACGAGCGACGTAAATGTATATCGATACGTTGTTAATGAGATTATAAAGGTATACTATTTTACTCCTTCATGATCGATGTGTGTATTGTCTTATCTGGAACCGTTGCTTTTTCGCGATTTTTTGACACAATAGAAGCTCGGTTACACGCATGCGCCGTCACAATAGAAGCTCGGTTTCACGCATGCGCCGTGTGTTCATAGATCTTATCAAGATGTCATCGGTCCTACTAAGAAAGCTTCCGCTTTAAAAACAGGAAACCCGCTAGCTGCGTATCAACCATGCGTATACGCGCGCTCCGGGCTTACTTTCCAGTGCACGTGCCCTCGACTTCAGCGTAGAGCTTCTGCTTCACCGTCTCCACCAGCTGCGGCCCGAAGTACCGGGGGTGCAACAGGATCTCGTGGTCCAAGGAGATCTGCAAAGCGGCAGCGCAGCGGACGCGACAGAGCGGGCAACGACCACGTTATAACCACGCACCGCTGTCAACACACCAACTCCGTTCCCGCGTCACTACAGAGACTGAGCGACATTAACCGCAGTGCTTCGCTCAAGTTTACACAAGCAGGCCTTGAAGAAGGCTGAACTTACGTGATAAAACATCGTAGAACGAAGAGCTCAATCTATAAAATGGTAACAGGGTCAGCAAGTTTACAGACAAGACAACAGGCACCATTCACGCGAAAGCGACAAGCGCCGGTCAACTAACTTTCAAGATGATGATGATCGTATGCGATTCCGCTCTCCGCACAGTGCACCACAGAAATTACCACGAATGCGGTTGTCATACTGATAATCTAGGCACCAATACATTATAATATCTTACTAAAATCTAAAATTATTTCTGTTTATCACCGATAATAATTAGAGACATCAGTGGATGAAAACCGAAACCAGTGCGAATGTGCGCTAATACCGAGGGTGCGCTCGTGTCGTCTGCGAAATAGCAGACGCCTCCCGCCTCGCTTCTTTTGCTTGTTTTGCGCTGCGTACTGCCGGGCACACCACAAAACGAGCCTACCGCCCTTTACAAACGGAGTATCATACGGGAGCGCGTCATTCGTGTAACTCGGGCTGCGAACGTCACTTCTGGTTGCAGGCCTTGCGACCTGCATTTTTCGTCGACAATCAATCCAGGTGAAGCCGTAGCTTCCTGAACACGCTAATTGCATCGCGGCCATGGAGGACAACGGCGACACATCGTGAGCAAGCCGAGGTTACCGGCGGCTTGCATTACAAGAACCCGGTGAGTATCCGCGTTTCGTTTTTTTTACGCCGAAGTTTTTTACCGCTGCAATCTTGCTTGTACCGACGCGACAAAACCCGCACGAGAGCGTCTTAATGTGTCGATTTATTATTCTCCTCCTATGCATCAGGAACCGTGTCTCGGCCACAGGTATGCAGAAATTATTGAGCATATGTCAGAGGAAATACAGCTAGTTTCAAACGTTTTTGTTTACATTAAAAAGTTGCGAACAGGCAGACGCCGCTGACATGTCTAGGTTTGCGCATATGCTTCTAATTTAGGCAGTCGTGGGTGGCGATTGTTAAGTTCGGATAAATTTTGAATATTTCCTGCGCCTTGAAATTGATGCGTCAAGTAGAGCATTTAGATTTCTTAAAATTCTAGTTTTTTTCTACTATTTTGCTTTCTATTATTAGGTAAATTCGAAGGAATCAAACAAAGGAATATATTTTTTTACTCTTAGGTTTGTTCTTCTTCGTTCCTAGTTGTTTCTCTGTCCTCTTCCTTCTTCCTTTTTTTTTCTGTGGCGAAGGGGAAATAAAAGTGGGTGTGTGTGTAGAGGGAATTCAAAGAAGACATTGAAAATGAAAGCGAAAACGCATTGTACTGCTCACGAACGAGATATGTGTACGTTCACAAGATTTAAGGAAGCTATGAATTCGCCTGGAAGTGGAAAACTTAAACCCAGTTATTTTGGAGGTATACTGGATTCGTGCACGAAGTTCAAGACAGATGATCGGAATCTTCGCTTTTTTTTTTTTTTTTTTGCCGTTGTCATTAGTAGCAGCGGTGCATTAAGGCGCAGTGCCTCCTTGAAACCAAAAAAAAACAAGAAACACTGCGTTTTGCTCCAGCAGCCAAAGAATGCTGTACGGTCGCGGAGTCACAGCCCTAGCGGCTGCGGGTTGTCAAGCCTGTTTTTTCAGACAATGGGCTGAATATGAATGCGCGAACAATGGCACAAGGCCCTCGAGGGATTACTGTTCTGCGCCCAGCAGTGCAGAAGGCATATAGGATGCCTACGAGGGCAAATAAGAGACGCGTTATTTTCATAATATTTGATCCGGTATTTTGTGCGTGCACCTTCGTGAACAAGGTATTACTGGCGTCACTAAATGAAGGTTCTGGTGGATATCACCTAAAAGCTTTCTTGCAGCTACAAAGATGCAAAAAAGAAAAATTTGATATTTATGATACTTAAAAACGCACTTCTGTCCCATCAGGACCGGTAATCACACCTCTTGCTTGCAAATTTACAAAGTTAAAAATCGGGAGAGCAAATCATTTTTCCACTTTACGTGTAATTATGAGAATCTGAAAAACAAATACCGCATGGGGCGAGGTGAAGGCAATAATTAAATTTACTTTTCCTCTGGGAGTTGTTACAAACATGTTGTTCCGTAGTATTCACTTAGCTATGTCCAATTTTCTAGATACACTTTTTTTTACAAATGTTCCGCGGACAATTATGCGTGTGGCAATTTCGTTAACGCTACACCAACACCTAAATGTACAGCCAACCGATTTTTGTGGAGTATATGCTCTCTATCGCAAATGAAAGGGCGTCACTTAATATACCTTGAGCTGAAACAATTGTCGTGAAAGAGCCCTAAAACGCTTGAGAGCGGAAATTTTCGGTCTGGCGTGAGCTGCGAGGACACATACATTTAACTACGTGAGATGAAAAGAGGTGTTTAAAAACGTGCCCTGCTAAAAAAGTAATAAGGTGCAGTCTTTCAGATTCCTCTGCGCGGCTGAGTCATGCGTTTAAACAAGAACGGAGCCCGTTTGCATACGAACAGTAGTGTTGCGTTTTGACACTAAGTGGCGCCACCTTCCAGATTTCAGCCAAGGCAACCAAAAAAGAGGCACGGCAGATAGAAACGAATAAATGGCTAGAAAAAATGGAAGCTAAAACGTCGTTAGAGATGTACAGGGCAGAGAAATTAGACATTAGTAAGGATAATGTCTAGAGTAATTCCAAGGGCAGTGCTTTGCATTTTGAGGCTAGAGCGGGTTGCTTGCGAACTAAGAGCTTTGCGGGGAAGTACACACAAAATGACGGTGTGTGCGTGGTCTGCGGGGAAGGAACAGAAACTATGCGGCACCTAGTGTTGGAATGCGAGGGCATCCATTCAAATCCACATGAGCGAAATATTCGATTTCCAGGAGCCCTAGTATTTAAGGGTATCGGAGAGGAAGTTAACTTCAAGGCTGTCGAGGGGACGAAAAGAAGATTAGATTGCTGGTGGACGAAAAGCAGAGAGGGGAATATAGCTACCACATGCTAACAAAAAAAGAAGCAATTCTATGCCTAATAAGTTTTTTGTGTTTGCCCTAGGAACAGCGCTAGTATTAAACGAAGAGTGTAAAACAAGGTATATAACTTTTTTGTAAGATTGACACGTCATCACCCCGCTATAAAGTGGATAGCACTATTAATCATCATTATTATCATCACAGAAGTTAGCGCCAAATTAAAATTATTTCCGCCCATTTTTTTTTATGAAATTGCCTTTGGTTACCCCGCTATATAAAGCTGTGGCTTTCATATGAGCTAGAGGACATGCACTCCACAAAAAAGTGGTTGGCTGTCCCTATAAATGTGCTCGCTCATTTCACAAAACGTGAAAAAAAAAAAGAGATGGAACCGGATCTTTTTCTTGCCGCGCCAGCTTACTAGCTTCTACCATGCAAGAAATGCTGCGTACTGGACGCAGAGGCATGCGTCGCGAGTCCTCTACGAAGAAGCGCGTGCAGTGCAAACACGGGCGAAACGTCACTCGTGCCCTTGAGATTCTTCCCCGTCCGGCACCGCAGTCTTTCTTTCTTTCCTTCTCTCTCTCTCTCTCTTTCTTTCTTTCTTTCTTTCTTCGTTTTTCTTCTTCCCCAAAGGCGCAACACGTCTGTAGGTGATTTGCACGCCCTTGCTCTCGTCGAGTCCCTTTTATGCCCATTGTCATTGGATGCTCACACAAGGCCGGTAGTTATCACTTCCGAGTCCGACCGCCTCCACACAGAGCAGATAGCTTCAAGTATATAATTTTAAGGACAGTCAAATGAGGCGTTTTTTTTTTTTTTTTTCGAGATGAGCCATATTTAACTAACGCGAATTTGAGAAAGAAGCTACAGTTTGTGATCGGACCTAATGCAGCGCCGTCAAAACTATTAAATGATATATATTATATGTCAGCTAGGCGAAGTTTATGGCCCCAAGTAATTAAAATTATGCCGTAAATTTGATCAGTATTGGGGTTATACGTGTAGATTTGGCATCATATTGAATTGAAACACTCAAATTGATGCGGCAATTCTTGTGTAAACTTTATTAAAATTAACTTTCAAGCAGAGTGCGATTGAGTTGTGGTGGAAAAACCGATGAAATATCAACAGGGCTTCAATTGAACAGTAGAACTATACATGGAGAGCATGTGAGTCCTCCTCTTGCCACCATTAGCACCTCTTTTCGAATTCTTCCCTGGGGTAATTTTTTTGGGCACGCCTGAAGGCACTCATAACGTAAGCAAGCTCTTCATTGCTTTGCCATGGATTCCCAAAACGTTTCACAAGAAGACTGCTCATATGTTATTCTTAACCTTAATGAAGTGGTTCGTACTCTCAGAGTGGGGGGTTTCCAGGGCTTGTAAGCGGCGACTGTTTAGTTAAGCACTAAAATGAAAAAAAGAGTAGAAAATAAATACAACCAGAATTATTCGGAAGAACGGGTGAGATGAAATGAAATCATTGTTTCAAATCTCCCAGTATCATTTCGTTCACTTCTTCTTCCGTTCACTTGGTCGTTGACATTTGGGGACAGATCTTTCGCCGATCTCCTAATTGCCGTCTGAATTCATAATAAGCCAGTTTCGAAAAGCTAAAGAAAAACTACCGAAAAAACCCACGAAACAATCTGAACACTGAAGCCAAAAGCAAACCTTTATTGGGCAAATGCATTTGGCTCAATTTGATCTCTGAAGCAGCAGGATTTGGCGCATTTTCGGTACGAACTACGATCTGCGTACACGTTTTCAGGGCGTTGTTTCAACTATTTTCTAGCCGCCCCCTTTTTGGGGGGAAGTTGCCGAGTGTTTCTTGACACTGCAGTTTTCTCCGACTCAGTTTCAGTTTCTGGATACGGCTTATTTCGAAAAAAAAAAAAAAAGACGCTTGAAGTATCTACACACGTATTATCCTCGTCAAGAGTTATTTGGCCGTAGCGCGAGCCCGAAAATTTGCACGAAAAAATTTGTGAGTCCGCCATAGATTCTGAAAAAAATAAAAAACGGGGTCATTATTGAAGATGAATGAAATAATTCTTTCGTTCTCGGGATTTAAACTCTCTACTTGGGACCCTCCTCGATGAAGGACAGCATAGACCGTGGCTGAGCAGCGCCTCACCAAAACTTTCGCTGGGAGCGAATTTTTGCGTTTACATTCTAACTGTAAGATTGATCAGTGTAAAAATATGCCTAACACAGGCCTAGTATGTCTCGATATAAGAGTGGGTGAAGTATATTGATGCGTGTAATCTCCTCTCTAAGCTACGCGCAGGGGCTCCCAACCGGAGGTGGGGTCGGGGGGACGTGCGGTGAGTAAGGGTGGCTGGAGCCCACTCTGTTTTAAAGCGAAAGCTTTCTTGGTGGGACCGACTGCGTCCTGTCAAAAAATTAATGCATAGACTTGGTCTACCGAAGAAAAGCTCTGATAAGATCTCTGCGTGACACACACGGCGCATGCGTGAAACCGGGCTTCCGTTGTGTCGAAACGGTCACTTGAAAACCGCGAGTCAAAAGGAACGTAGTTTAGAAGAATTTGTTGTTGGGCGAGTTGGTGCATCTTGGTGAATGAACACGGGCCTTGCGCGAAAAAGACACCACACACAGGACGGACGGGACGTGCGCTCGTCCCGTCCGTCCTGTGTGTGGTGTCTTTTTCGCGCAAGGCCCGTGTTCATTCACCGAAACGAAAGGAACAGCTCTGGACGAGACAATGCAGGGATCGGTCATGAAGAAGTGCAAACCACGTATCGGTGTGCATTTAGAGCATTCATAGATGCGTTTACCTAGTGAGTGAAAGATGGTCCCATGGGTTGGTTCTTCGTTTGAGATTTGTGCCTCTGAACGTTTGACGATCGAGTGGACGCACTTTTAGCTGTCGCGCTTCTATCAACTTTCTTTTGGAAGAAATGGGGAATTTCTTTAAAAAAAGAAGGGCTTAGCACCACTTGATTTTGATACGAATAGAGAAGTCAAGGCTCTAAAACAAAAAATTAATAACAACAACAAAAACAAAAACTAAACCCAGTTCCACTCAGTGCGAAATCTGCTGAAATGGCGGGGCTGTCGGTTGTCTTCACGAAGATTCCGTTTAGCTTTGGCTTCTTTCTTGCGCGTAATGACAGAGTCGCCTCAGCGGCTAATTGTCATAATTTTTTTCCGGGAAGTTCCGGTAAAATAACCGTTAGAACCGCTTTCTCTAACCATGCGTACTCCCTCCGTAAATGGTCGTGTATTGACAGTAGACAGTAATTCTGTAACGTTTACAGCCTCACTGAACTAATTATGGCCAGTAAATAAAACTCGGCGTTAATGCTGGAGTCATTTTAGCGCCTAATGGTCATATAATTTGTTCCGAGGCACTTTTGGTAACACCACACTTATAGCGGTTTTCCGTATTCATACTCCCTTCGTAGAACGTCATGCTTCACTGCACAACAGGCAATGTGGGAAAGCCGGCATACAAAGACCAAGCTCACACCGATTTTTGTAAAGTCGTCTTCACCTCCAAATACAAATGCATTGCTAAGCATTTTTGCTTCGCCCCTCTCATCATCATTCACTTCGTGGAGATGGCGGAATTTTTTTCCTATGCTTGGAACCGGCTTTTTACGCGGCGCTGAAACCTGCTCCGGAGGGAGCGTGACACGATACCAGTCGAGACTGCCACCAAGGCTGCCCTAAAACAGCTGTTTAAAAATAAGTTGGTGAAGTGGTCCAAAGCGCTAGGCGCAGTATGACTGAGTCGTTATGACAGAATGTATATGTCCCTTCTGCCAAGGCCAGTCGTAATTTATTCCACCTTTCGCCTTGTTTTTTAAAGTACAGAGCCCTTTAGGGGCTCGCCTCGTCGTAGCTCGCTCGCTGGACCCAAGTAGAGCCACACGGCGTTCCGTCGTAGCGGCTGTCGTCGCGGCGTAACCCAGAGGCTTCGAAAGCCAAGCGGTTTATATAGACGTAAGCGATCGTAACTCGTGAACCGCTGGCGCTTGTCATACACCTCCCCGTTGTTTAGTGCAAAGGATTAACCCGATTAACACGTTACTAACCGGCAGCGCCCGCGTACATATAGTTGGGAACTGTCGCTGGGTTGGTTTTTGCGATAGTAAGTGGGAAAAAGTGGCGGTGCAACGCCGGCAAGTGCGGGAGGAAAAGCAAGCACAAAAAGAACAGAACTCTCGCTGGCGCAGTTTCAGCCAGTGGACGCGCGGGCACTGCGAAGGCGGTGAATTTGAATCGCATTAGGTGGTAGCAGTGAGCGGATAACGGCGCCACAGCCCATTATGGCGAATCGCAGTTCTGCACTCCCGACAGCTTTTACGTTGAGTGGAACGGCTTTATTTTTTTTTAACTTACTGTCACACATTGCTATCACTGAAGTTTTGGTATTCACGGTAAAGAGGAGTAAATAATTCCCTTCCAGTAATTTTATTCACGATGTCGAAGCGTGAAGGCGCTGGAAAGTCTATTTCGAGGCCGCGCAGGGGATGCAATTGCTCTTCCTCAAACCAAACAAATGATAACCTTCAATCATGTAGGACTTTTAAACTCTACAAAAAACTGTTTGTTAAAATAAACAGTGCTGGATTCAGGATCCACGTGGAAAATCCACGGCCGACGTCTGTGAAAAATTTGTTGAGACGGGGAGCAAAAACGCACTCTAGTTTTTAGAACAAAATGAAAAAAAAAGGAAACTCGGCAATTTGACATGGATACAATCTGAGTGACGCAAAAATGAAATTGAGGAAATGTGTTCTTCAGCTTTAAGGAATCATCACCATCATAATCACAAGCGATTCATCACACCCCGTAGTTCCGGGCTCCAACCAAGCATACATACATAGCCGGCCGACCACTTTTGGTGGACAATATAACTGAACAGAGTAAAATAAAAACCGTTCAAAGGAAAAACTGTGCCGTTGGCAGTCGCAAACAAGGTTCAGTCAGCATACACCAGTGTACAAAAACGCTGCACTAGAAGTACAAGCAACACCTTAGTCTATCTGTCTGTTTGCCCTTTACATGATTTAACCACTTGAGGCCAGGCCGAAAAAAAAAAAAAAGATTGACCACTTATCGGCTTGCTTGGCTGCAAATGAGCCGCTGCCATGGCTCATATGCCGATATTATTCAGGGACCAATGGAAAAATGTGATGGCATAACCGAGAGTACAGCGTTGTTTTGAATAACAATACACGTTAGATTCATTTTTTTATGATAGCAAGAAAAAACTAAAAAAAAAACGGCGTTAAAAGACAGACGAGATAAAAGCGTTCTGTCCCAGCAGATGGCGTGCGAGCTGAGCGAAAGCGGGAATTTTGAATTGAGCTGAACAAACATCTATTGCGTTCATCATGTCAGGACCGGAGAAGAGTGTATTACATGGCAGGAGCGGCAGAAGACTGCCGTCTGTTCACGACAGGCTTGCAGCAAAGCGAGCGGATACGCGGCAAAACAGTTATCTTTAGTAAAATCCCCCTACCACCTCCCTCCGAAAAAACAGAAAAACAAAAACAAAATGTCAGCAAGTCGAACATCCCGAAAGCCAACGCCATCAGCGCAGGGCGTCGATACACAATACGCCCCTTCAAAGTTGGCCAACAACAACAGCAGCAGCAGCGCAAGGCGGAGAATGTCATGCCCCTATGGCGCGGCCACTTCCTACTTCGCCTCGGGAAACGAAACGGCTCAAGGGCTTTCAGGGCGCCGCACGCCCGATCGAAAGCGGGCGTCCCGATGAATAGCGGTAAAACCCTTCTTCGGCCCACCACTGTCCAGAATCTTCGCTCTCGGGGCGGCAGGCGAGCGGAGGCTATTCAGGGGGGCTAGCTATTTCGGGCGGCGGGACGGGAGAGAGCCTGCGGCTGCGAGCGGCGGACTCGCGGCGACCGCAGGCTGCAGCGTGCTTCTGAAGGCGGATGTTGCCCCGATGACGAGACCGCGCGTGGGCAGCCTTGGCAGCTTGTCACTGCTGGGCAAAGCCTGATGTTGATGTTGTTCGCGACGGGCTGGCGGGCGGAATGAAAGCCCGAGGCAGCGCTGTGGTCGCTTTCCAGGATGCACGTTGTGTCCAAAATAAATATGCGGGATACTCAGAAACAGAGAAGTGGGGGAAAAAGAAGAAACGCCCTCCTTTTAAGGACGAGAGAAGGCCCTTCATTGAAAAGGCAGACAGTTTTGCCCGCGTTCACAATGGCCTACATGCTTCTCTGGTAAGGATTGGGGGTGTAGGGAAGGAAAGGCCCTGGAAAGAAGTGGGCAGGAGCAACAACAACAACAACAAAATAACTGGCGTGGCTTGACGTGCTTCATGGAATATTTTTAGATTGCGTCACAGAATCCACAATTTTGAAATGTCACCAATGTCCTCCAAATATGGATACAATGTTTTCAGAGCCTGGCGCTACTTTGAGGGCGAAGTCCATGGTCCTAGAATAGGCTTCAGAGCTACCGGCCCCTCTTCTAGGCGTTCAATATCTCAAAAAAGAAAATAAAACGTGCTCTTGGTGCCAAGTAGGCCACACATTCCAGTCAAATATGCTCAACTGTTTCTACGGAAAAACCGTTGTCGCAGTAGGTGTTGGTCATCCGTTCAAGGCGAAAAAGGTAACTGTTGGTGTAAGCCGAGGTCAGTCGTAGGCGATGGTGTAATAATGTTTCTAGGCTACGAGGGAGCTGTCCTTTCAACTCTGGGTGCTTCACGTGCACAATGCAGTGGTTATTCGGTTCGTTACACCATGGCCGGTTTCTTTCAGTTACTGCAAAGCGGTGCGCCATGGTAGAAGCCTCTCTTTGTGAAAAGAACACTTTACGGTATTTTCTCTGGTTAAGGCCCTTACGGTCTTAAAGGCGACAGTCTTTCTTAGGCTACCTAAACGCGAACTGTTTCGCATGTCTGTCTGTCTGTCTCTCTGTCTGTCAATTTAATAGTCCGTCCTAAAGAACACGAGTACGCGCTACTGGACAAAAGGATTCCCAGCGCATTCAAACAAGGACCGATAAGACAATTGAGGGGAACCGCAAGGCGCTGTGTGGTGTCCCTTGTTACGATTGAGCCCGCCGCTGGGCTTCGTTTCAATACTCCTCGGCTGTGCGGCCAAGCCTCCTCTGTACGTGCGCATTTCAAGCATGCCCCCCCCCCCCCCCGTGTCGGTGACTCATGCTTTCACGTCTCGACAAGCCCAGGATCTCTGGCGCCTATCTATCGGCGCGATCAACATTCGATGGCGTGTCGACGCAACAGGCCCAGACCTGCCCCAAGGACACAGAAGCCCCGCGTCCGCTGGAGAGACCTCCTCTCTCCCCTCTCTCGGACTCAGCGTGCGCCGCTACTACCGACTGCTCACGAACTCCGGAAAGAGTGTTGCGTGGGTCTGTGACGTTCGTGGCGTGTGCACAATCTAGAGAGAACGCTGTTTTGACCGTTGGTGCTTTTGGGTATATATACGAGCCCCTCAAGCGCTATAACTCATTCCTGTTTGAGCAGTGAATCCATGCTGTCACTCTGTTCGAGTCCTGTACTGTAACCTCGTCCGTCGGGGCATTGTTCTTTGGCTTCGGCTCATCTCTCGCTATGAAGTAAACAGTTACGTTAGCCTACGGCTTCTGGACGTCTTCACGGCTGCAACAGCGGCTGGCCGCTCGCTTCACACCACGCTACCAAACGTATGTCGGAGGCGACGGAGCTCGGCTCGGGTCGGCCTTCCCGTACGCAGCAACGGGTTGTCAGCGGTGGGATGACAACGACGTCGCAACACCTTGCTATCACCTTTCGGAGTGTGCATGCGCCATGAATTTTCGTCTCTAAAGAACGCCCAAGGCAGTTCCAAATTACCAAAACTGCTACATTGGCTCGGCCGTATACGTCCGCATTATTAAGCGCAAAGAAAACCCGGGGCACATGGGAGGAGAAATGCTGACGTGCATAACCGAGAGTACTAGTTTTGGCGAAGAAAACGTTGACATCCACTTCAATGCAGCCTTACGGCTACAAAGGAAAGCTGTACAGTTTTTCGGATTTTCGCAGTTCAAGAAAAATTCGCCCTGGTCCAGGATTCGAATCCAGGACAGCCGCCTAACCGGGGCAGTCGCTCTACCAACTGCGCTAACCAGGAGGCTAGCCGTTTGTACTGCGAGATCAAATTGATCCACAACTCCAAGTGAAGGACACGTGTTACTTGACCAGATTTAGGGGAAATCCCCAATGGGGAGTAAGTTTCAGCGAAGGAAAAGTTGACATCCCCCTCAATGCAGCCGTATGGCTTTGTAGCCGTACGGCTGAATTGGGGTGGATATCAACTTTTCCTTCGCCGAAGCTTACTCCCCCTTGGGGATTTCCCCTAAATCTGGTCAATTAGTACTAGCCTTCTTTTTATTAGAATACACCTTGCAGTGGATTTCATGGTGCAAAATGAAAAAAACGAACGTTTTAAGTATGATGTGGAAGAGAGGCGAAATAAGAACAAACTGTAAATCGAAATACATCAGCTCTAGATGTTCTAAGCACAGCAAAAAGTCACTTTAGATTGCGCTCGAGCAGTCCGAACGTGGGAAGATTAAACTGAGTTGAGCTAACTTCCACTGCGTTTATCATAAAAGGGGTGAGGGGCGTTTACGGGAAAATGGCGGCGGACGAATGTCGTCTTTCGGCGACACTCGCAGCAAAACAATGGTACAGGGCTCGAGGATTGTCCAACGTGTTCTCATCCACATTGGTCGTGTTACAGTGCACACGTGCACTAAGCGCGCTACGAAGCGGCCAGTCAGGATGGCCAAATAAAAGCCGAACGGACGTCCAGTGCCGATATATAAAGCATGTAACGGGCGTCCATTTCTGGATATGCGTTGTCGGGCGCGCGGCTGACGTCGGACAGCGGTTAACAAGCAATGGATGCGCACGTCTCCGGTCATCCGACGGCTGTCATCTCGTAGTAGGGAAAACTTGCCGCTACACTCATGTCAGGATAACAAGTTACAAACAGTAACTAAAGCATAGCTATAGATGTAACAGAAAAAGAAAAAGAGCCGCATCTCTGCCCACTTCGCCGCAAATGTCGTCGAAAGACGATAGTTTTCAGCACCACCTGCCACGTAAGTTCCTCTCTTCCCTCCCACCCACCTCTCACGCTCTTTCCTTCCATTTCGATCCTCAAACGGTAAACGGGGAGGGGGTTTGCTGAAGTTAATTAAATTTTTTTGGCGTTCCATTGCTTGCACCATCTACTGGAACATGTTGCTAGTGGGGCTCTTCGATTTACAGTCTCGGACTCACCGCGGACTCCCCGAGAAGCAGTCCGGCATTCCATTTTCCCATGTATCCCCATGGCTTCAGGGAATCCTCGGACTACCCGCGGACTATCAGCGGTGATTCCGAGAGTGTAAATCGAAGAGCCCCGCTGATGAACTTGAAACGTGGCTGATACCAGAGGCGAAACATTGCCACGAGGTACAGGCTCGCGCGAGCTCTTTTTGTATTGTTGAGTCGAAATATTGTCTTGTACATTTTTACTAGCAAACATTAAGAGCACATTTGTTTCCAGTTAAAAGAACAATGCAACTACCAGTGTTGCATTCACGTCTTGCCTTAGATATGCATAGCGGCTTCTTTTTCGTGAACAATGTTTATTGATAAGTATGAAGCATGTTTCCAGGTTCAGTGACTTGGAAAGGTTTCAGCTGATGAACTTCTCTTTCAAGAATTTTTAAAATTTTGATCGGATGGGTGAATGAGGGACAGACAGACAGACAGACAGACAGACAGACAGACGGACGGACGGACGGACGGACGGACGGGGGGAGAGGCAGACGAAAATTTTCAGGTTTGAGTAGCCTAACGTAGACTCGTCTCTAAAGGGGGCTAGGGTCTCCCGCACCCCTATCATGCTAAGGGTTCAAGGAGGGGGATTGGCTATGAAACGAACCCAAATGAATGGATTAGGCTGTGCTTGCAATGAAGTGCTCTTGAGCGCGGATATAGCCTGCAACTAAAGCTCCCGAATGTTGTCGCTCAACTTCGTTTCTCAAAGATCGAGTACTCATTTAACGGCATCGAGTACTACTACTTAAAAACGGCCGTCCCGCAATATCTGCGCAAAACAAAAAAACCTAGCGCCCAACGAGTGACGCTTACTTCGTTATTCCTGAGCGTCCTGGAGCCAGAGAAACATTCGCGACACGCCGGACTCTCTCTTTTGGGGTATATGGGAGATAACCCAGGATGATAAAAATTTCAAATAAAAATTCCGCAAAATTTCAAATCATCGGGCTTTCCCGCGCTCTTCGTTTGCCGATGAAGCTTCCATCCTTGGGGATGGCATGGGATTATGATTTATAGCTTACTGAGCGGAACCTTGTAGTGGACTTGCTTGCCGCGTATAATACACACGACAGACTTAGCTAGCCGCTAGGGTGTATTTTGAAATTTTATTGGCTTAAAAATCCCTAGAACAGGTGGTCGTGTCAAATTTAAATACGCACACACAATAGAATAAAAAACGGCAAAGGAAACAGCGCCAACACGGTGCACTGTATCTACAGAAAAAAAAGCCGTAGTTGTTCTTATCATTTACGCTAAGCGATGCATTTTTATTCAGGAGGAATAAAAACGGAAAAAGAGATATATGGCCGCAGTAACGCGCATTGCGGGAAAGACAGCCAGAAACCACCAGGCTTTTGTGGGGAAGCGCTGGCGGATCCCGCAGACTGACGTTTAGGCGCGCCCGCAGAGAAACTGAACGAATGCGCCGCACATATAACGCAGGACAACCAGCTGCAGAGCGACACCGACACAGTGCGCATTAAAAAAAAGCAAATTAACTGTGCCACCAACTAGCCCTTTAATTGGCCCACCAACTATAAAAGGATCGACATTTCGGCGAGACATTTGGACGTGTTCGTGTCTACTACACTATACCGTTCAAGTATAACCACACACCATCCCTTTAATTGGCCCACCAACTTGGCCAAGAACTACCCCTCCAAATGGTCTCACCAACTGTCCCACCAACTAGCCCACCAACTTCATACAAAATGAACAAACTCGTCGGGCAAAAAGCGAGAGCTCCCTCGTAGAAAAGTTTTGATGACTAAGCTGGCTCGCAGATTCGCGCGTTAGTTTCGTTCGGCAAGATAGTAATAAGAAGAAAAAAACTGGGTCACTTTTTCGCTTCGAGTCGCAGCGGGCTGGCGCGTCTGCGTTCATCGCGCGCGTGGTGGACCCTCTCGAATGCCTCTGCTGCAATGAATGAAATAAGGCTGCGCGCGGGCTGCGTGCGCGCGTTAATAAACCGAACGCGCTGGCCTAAGGACGGCCGGCCTTTTTAATTAACGTCGGCACCGGTATGTATACTCCACACACACGCTCGTCTGCGCGCGGCGGAAACGGATATAGGGTGGGCGCGTACTCGCGAAGGTTACGGCGCGCACACCTGCGCGCAATTTCTGACGCAAGCGCTAAGGAGTGCGCGATAAGGAGCTTAATTAGGGCGCTTACGTCGGCATCTTGTGGGGAAAAGAAAACGAAATTAGGTTCTCTGTGGGCGTTATCGTTTTCTGAACACTGTCCTACGCTTCTGAAGACCGACGGTTGGTTGGAAACGCAGGCTTGGTTCCCCACTTATCGTCTGGAGATTTGCTGCTCGTATACTTTGTGTAACTGGTGAGTTTTGCGTGCTTATTAGACGAGTGGCCCATGTTTCGGGTTTCAATATCATTGTAGACGCTGCGAAGGTAGCTGGTTCTCAGAAGGACATTTCTCGAATGAACATTTCTTTAATGAAAAACAATCTATAACAATGAACAGTGAACATCAGTGATGAACATCAGTGATGAACATCAGTGATGAACATCAGTGATGAACATCAGTTCATGCCTGATAGCCTTACTCGGTGCGGAGGCCGAATGGCTAAGGCGTTGTGCTGCTGAGCCCATAGACGCGGGTTTTGGTCCGGGCTGCGGTGGCCGTTTTGCTGACGGTGGCGAAAAACGGAAACGTCCGTGTGCCGAGATTTCATGGAACGTTAAAGATCCGCTGCTGCTGGTGGTCAAAATTAATCCTGCGCGTTTCATTACGGCGGCTTCAGAGCCACTGGTTATAGCTTCGACAATTTCCCCCAACATTCTAGTTAACACCTATACGGCTTCGACCGTGCCGAAATTTCGAAATCGGATAGACGTCGTATTCATAACGCGGTGGACCCAGGTTCGATACCGACCACGGGAAGCACTTTTTTTTTCTTGAGACGCTTGATCTACGCCTTCGCTCATCATCATCATCGTTTTGGGAAACCCACTGCATAAAGTTCGCTTTCCTGCAGTGCGTTTTGGAGACGGTACGGTCGCCATCAGTTAGGCATAAAAAGCTTCAGAAAGCACGGTGGCAGGTCGCACAGTCGATCCTAACACGCACGCATGCATGTGCCGTCAGCGTTTTGGTTCAGTAGACACTGCCGCAGTAATGGAAGCACTGAGAGACGGAAGAGCCGAGAAGACTAAGAAACTTGGAGGACATATGCCAGGGATGCACGGACAGGAAAGTCCTTGATAAGGTTAAAAAGCTCTCTATCAGGCAGGGCGGCAGATAGACACACTCTCTACGAAACTGTTCACAGCTATAGGCTGTATTCTGGGAGGCAGCTGCAGGAACCATGTGATGCGCCGTCACTGGTTACGTCGGTCCGGGATGGCGGTACTCATCCGTGCTAACAATGACGTGTGTTGGGCTTCCAAACTCTACCGCAGTAACGCAAAGTAATGCCTCACTCCACTGTGAGTGCGATTAATCTCTGTTGACACCCGTTGAGAATCAGGTTGAAATGAAGATACGACGCACGCCGTTTTTTTCTGTTGCTGTGCGGGCGCAATGGCACAAGCCGCGCCATGTACGCGTGGTCCGTTTCATGTGCCAAGCGAAGAATTGACTCTAAACTTTTCAATGAATACCACCCTAGGGGAAGGAAGCTTGATTTGGAGCAGTGAGTGATAAAAATATAAATGCAGAATACTTCAATGACTTGAGACTTTGGGATGACATTGCTTATTCGGGGAGTCGGTACACGGCCAGCAAAGAATTCTTCGAAAGCTGTATTCAGGAAACTTCGCCGTAGGGTTAGAGATAAAGGGTGAAGAATTGAAATGCAGAAAGCCTCACCAATATCTTAGTGAAGGGGTTGGAGTGGTGGGTGAATGCAACTACTATCCTTGGAAGGCTGTCAGTGCTGACCCAATTAAACCGCGAGAAGGAAATATGGCGCAGAATTAAGTATGCGCCGGGGTGCTTCCAGGTAGCGAATTCCAGGCTACCTCTGTCAGTGAAAAGAACGGTACGCAAGGAATGCGCGCTGCTGGTGTCAGAGAAGAGAATTAACTTTCTAAACATCTCCCAGGAAAAAGAAAATCAGAGCCCCTTTCTTAACGAAAGGTGGGTGAACGCGAATGCAAACCGAGAAAAAGTCAGTCCAAAGCCAGAGACCATGCAACGGACCCGGGAAATTCTGAGCGACCCAATGCGAAGTTTTGGTTCTAGTATAGCGGTTTGATTCGGGTCAATCAGCATTCCTTGGATTCTTTGCGTGATGGTTGGCTTTGGACTTTGACTTTCCCTCAATTTGCATTGGAGAAAGATTCGCGTTCAACCACCTTTCTTAGAGAAAAAGGCTTTGATATCTTTTTTTCTGAGGCTCTAAAGCACAACTGAATAGGCACGAATCATTTCGAGTTTTCATCATCATCATCAACGAGTTGGCTATCCTGGAGTGCGTTTTCGTCCCTCACGAACGAATCAGTGCGGCGTGGAAAGCTTGCAATTTCGTTTGCTCAAACCCAATTGAAATTTTGTTTAACAAAACGAGGGGTAGGGCTGAGTCTATCCTGTTATGCAAAGAAATGACGACACAGGGACCATCCTGACAACAGAATGGCGACCCAGTGACGAAAACGGGATATGCCGTTCCGTATAAGGTACCAGCCCGGCACTGTACGTATTCCGTTGCAATGCACAGCGCTGATTAAACGTGTTGATATATGACCTGATAATTTAAACGACGTTGTTATACGTGCCTTTATTTTCAATATTTTTTTCAATATTTTGTATATATATTTTTTATATTTTTATATGATATATTTTATTAATTCATTAAATTTTATTGTATATTTTTATGCTGCTTTTGTTTTGCGTGTGCCTGTGTTCAAATCAGTTTTTTGTTATCGATAAATTTTCTTGACAAGTGCTGCTTTTGTGAACACATTTATATGTTTAGTCTGACTGATTGAACATGCACCTGTGCGCCAACTGTGCTAGAAGGAAGGTTTTTGTCAATCTAGCCGCCTTTTGCCTTCCCCCGTTTCTCTCTATTCAGAAAATAAATAAAACAATTACCGAGACTTGCCCCCCCCCCCCTCCCCTAAACCTACCCAGAAGATACCAAATTACCCTTGTTTACGAAGAGAAAGCAGAGGGCTGAGCTAAGAGAAAATTACACTTAAATAATATCACGACTTTTGGGGACGAAATTAAGCCTTCCTGGGGCTGGTACCCAGGCCCTTCAACATAAAACTTGTGATTCTATCCCTAGGCTATCGAGGCCCAACAGACGAATTTTTAGGCGATTTTTTTAGCATTAGCTAAAAAAGAATACTAATTTTCCAAGCGATCCCGTAGATGGCGCTAGTGAACGGAATGTCACGAGGAAGTTGGTTAACTAGCTTGAAGGATTAAATAAAATTCGGGTGACAAGGAACGGATTCGGACAGAACAGCATAAGCGATGTTGGAAGTATGTTGGATAGGCGTTCATCCCTGCACTGGAAATAAACATTGCTGCTGCGGATGATGATGATAGTGGCAAAATTTTCTCAAGAATAATATTTACCAGGACGTCCGTTAAGAGGACGTATGATGCCATAGTTATATCTAGTAACTCTGATATGATGCATTTCCGTTTTCCTTTCTTTATTTTAGCGAGAATTCCGGCGCAGGAGGCGCTCTATATGTCCGTTCATGTCATCTCCAGTCGTTGCATTTCAGGGAATGCACGGAGACATTCGTACACGTGTCTTCGCCAATAACGCCCACCCGCTAAGCGTGTCGCGATTGGAGCCGTCGTCCTCCCGTAAACTTTATTTTTTTCGCGATGTGTCGGAAATTGGAGTAAAATACTAGAAAGAAGCAATACTAAATAGAGAGTAGAAAAAAAACCCAGACGACCGACTGTAACAGGCGGATATAGACGACGTTCCGGTCGCTTCAAAAAGGCACCTGTCATGACCACCTGCGCCTGCATTGTCCCAGAACAGTTTCAGACAAACCGCTACGCCTCTCCTTCGCATGCGTCGGTTTGTGTACGTTGTGCTGAGGACTTTTGGTTTTTTTCCCCCCTCTCTCTTCCAAACCGATGAAAGCTGTCGGTTGAATTGTTCTACGCTCGGCTGCTCTCTGCATCGGTTATCATCGGTTGGATGCAGCCTTGTTGCGGCGGCGGGCATTGTGTGCATATGCGCTCTTGGTGTATCAGTGCATGCACGTACTGGATGCGGGCGTGTTTTGATTCCTGGACTGTCTCTGTGACGACCTTGCTTCGACTTTACCTGCGGTGAAAACCGTGGTCACAACATCCAGTGCTTTTCGGCGGGACACATTTTGCGGTTTGGTGATGTCCTCAAAATTCTTTTTGGAGCACAAAGATTATACTCAGAGGCGCAAGGGGTTCATACTGTAGTCTGAAGGAAAGAAAACATATGTACGCGGCCACAACAATAGGTGCGTCATCGCTTCTAAATGTCCCTTTTTTCATTTTCACATGCAAGCTTCCGCCAGTTCGGAAAAGTAATTTGTGCGGGAAGTGGAGTAGGAATAAAAAAATTGCCCTGGTTGAACGTGGTTAAACCAAGTTTGTGGAGGGATAGCTCGGTTTTCGAGCCGGGAGCGTGCAGTGAACGCCTACACATTTGCACCGATAGACAAAACACAGGCGCTGCTCAGCGCAGTCGTCGTTGTAGGCGCGAACACGCACTAAACTTGTACCGTGAGTGCCTCATTCTATCATTTTCTGACGGTACGGACCCTTAGCCTATCCCCCTATACCCTCTCCGCACCGCTCTCTTGGAACTAACGAGTATTTTGGACGCTTCCACTGCGAAACCACCCGATCCGCTGGCTTGACCTTGGGTGAGCTTGAAGGTCAGATTGACGCTACGAGGAACGAGCTGTTTTCTGGGTTTGCACCCATGGAGTAATGGAGCTTCCGCTCTAAATTATTACAGACTGCCGAACTAATATGATACTTTTTACAGTGGCAGCTCTGGACTTAAGCCAACGCAACCGGGATTATTCTCTAAAGGCAACGTTTCAACATTGCATACAATGCGTCCTACAGTTCGTTACAACAAATTTTAACGGCGCGAAAAATAGACGAGACGAAGCACAAAACGCGAAGACGTACAGACGGCGCTGACATGCAACAGTTTCGCTTTAGATTTTCCAGTGCCCATGCATGTCTGCTTCGTGCTCCTGTAGTCTTCGGCTCCTCTCTTTCACGAGCGTTTAAATTTGCCGCAATTTCAGCAGCGAACTAACCCGTGCCAGATTCCAGCTAAGTCCTGCAGTCGACGTTTGAGAACGGTAAAAAACAAATGGACCACGTATATTTTCGGTTCGCCACTAGTGAAAAACGGTAACGATTTCAGTCGCTGCCCGGTAACGCTCTTACAACCTTACTCCGTTTTAAGGAGACACTCACAGAATTTCAGATTTAGTTTCAACTTGTTTCCCAGTGCAACATTACTGTAACGTCCACCTCACCGTGTGGGACAAATAGAATGTGACGAAGTTTTCAAGCAGGCGCAATTGTATGTGATAAAAGCACATTTTAGAGCGAAAGCTCTATAACTCCATGTAAAAACCCAGAAAACGCCTCGTAGCGTCCATCTGACCTTCAAGTTCAGCCAAGGTCAAGGGAGTGCCTCGTGCGGTTTGGCAGTGAAATCGCTCGTTTGGCAGTGAAATCGCTCGTTTGTTCCAGGGGGGGGGGGGGTGCGGAGAAGGCGTAGGGAGAAAGCGTGGGGGCGTACCATCAGAAAATGATGTAAGTAGGCGTTGGCTGCATGCAAGTTTCCTGCGCGCTCTTGCCTACGCAGTCTACAACGCCGCGCAGTGTCCGCGTTTTGCCTCGCGGTGCAATTGTGCGCGCATTCACTGCGCGCTCCGAGCGCGAGAACCGAGCAATATCTCGACAAACTTGGATTAACCGCGTTCAGTCACAGCAAATTTTGTACTGAGCGACCAATTAGCGGTGCTTAGGGTGACCGTCAGCGGCTGTCGGCTCGGATGATGTTCAACACAAACACTTATCATTACCCTGAACGCCTTAGAGCTTTATTTGGAAGTCACGTATGGCTACCCGCCATCGGGACGTTGGGGCAAAGAGTTCGAAAGAATAATTCTCCGATTCCATGAAATTGATGATTGAAGTGTGGAAGGCTCATCCTTAACCTGCAGAGTGACTGCCCGTCATGGAGACTCTAATGAATGTCAAGCAATTTTAGCTGCTTTCTGCTAGGAAGGTTTTGACTAGCAGTTTTATTATTGTGTTTTGTTTGATGCTGTAAGGGCTATGTCGATTTGGTATGGGTGTTTAACGCACCGGCGCTGCCCAGGCGATTAGGCGCGCGCCGTAGTGGAGGGCTCCGGATTAATTTTGACCACCTGGGGATCTTTAACGTGCGCCGAAATCTCAAACACATGGGCGGTTTTTTTTTTTTTTTTTTTTTTTTTTTTTGCTTTTCACCTTCATGAGAGAAGCGACCGCCGCTGCCGGGAATCGAAGTCTCGTTCTTGCGCTCCGCAGCGCAACGCCTTACCGGGTACACTGAGCCACCACGGCGGGTAAAAGTGCGATTTCAAAGTATGGCAATAAATAAATAAAAAAAACGTATTTACGGCTCTAAGACTTACGTCTTAGAGCCGTATACCGTGCATTATTTAATCCGGGTGCCCATATATCTTACACCGCAGAAATTTTGGGTTCGATTTCCACCAGTGACTACGCTCAAAATAATTTTCTCGATGTCACATTTATTTTGTTCTTGTCGGGTAATTCCAGAGACAGACACAAATACCATTATTTTAGCGTTTAGTAACTTAGCCCAAGCCCTGTCTAGAGAACACGCACGCAAGTATACATATGGCGTGCGGGATACGTTAAGACTGGAAGCTATAAGTGGTATTCTGGACTGCTATGTCGTGTTGCAGTGGTCCTATACGCCCTGTTGATGTCGTTTTAGCTGAGGAAGGTGCAGCGTAATACGGAGTTTAAGTTTTAATCTTTTAAGAAGCGGGAATAGGTATTTCCCGAGAATAATTGTATGAGCATGTGGTGGTGGAATATATATCAAGCTGCCTTTATAGCCTGGCCGTGATTGATTGGCTGTACTACACGTATGCAGTCGCGCACTTACCGCGTTTGCACGATCCTGACGCCCACCTTTTTGCGCTATAATTAGCCTTAAAATTTCCGTGCGCGTTACAATCGGTTTCGAAACCAAAATTCGCTTTCAATGTTTCCCGCTCCAGCTTTAATGCCAGCAAGAGCTGAATAAGCCATTTAATGAAGCAAAAGGGGTTTTGCTGCCACAGATGCGTGCGTCAAATAAAATGTCTTTTGCCAGGTACGTGGTGTCATATCTTTTACAGCTGTGGGGTAGAATAGTATTCAAAAAATATTGTTCCCAAATTTTCATGAGTAAACCTACCGGCGATCGGGGTGGGTTAGAATTGCGCAAATACGGTACTAGTAAGCGTGCACTGAAGGCAAGGACAAGCGCGTGAACCGCGATTCAAATCTGCACACGATCCCGACGCGGTGCAGTATGGGCGGGTAGATGCGAAAGGCTCACGCCGACCCGGTGGCCAGGCTTGTGAGAATAAGGCTGCCGTCAAGGCCGCATCGGCACGACTTACGCTAATTCAAAGTGCCGCCCACGAGCAGCGGATAAAGGGCCTCCCTGTGCCCGTGAGTAGTTTGACCCACACGGGGACAGATGCGTGTGGGAAGGGTCGAAGGTCGTCTTCTTCGTGGGTTACAAGAGCCATGAAGACAAAACATGACGTCTAGGCTTTGGAAGCTCAGTCAAGTCCACTGCAGCACCGAAAGTTATTTTTTTTAAAGCGAGAGCTTTCTTAGTGGACCGATGCCGTTTTATTAATGCACTTCCCCATAGACCGGTTGGTTGGCCGAAGAAAAGCTCTCATAAGATCTCTGCATGCAGACGGCGCGTGCGTGAAACGGGGCTTCCATTGTGTCAAAGCGGTTATTCGAAAATGGCTAAGTAAAAGAAACGGTTCTAGATAGGACAACGTACGCATGGATAACGAAGAAGGATTGCGATGGCATTCCCCTTTGTGTCGTAAACCCCTTATCGGTTTATATTTAGATCGTCCGTAGACGCGTTTACTTCGTGGAAAATTTGTGACATGGGTTTATTCTTTGCGATTTCTGTCTTTGAAAGTTTGACTATCGATAGGATGCGCTTTCAGCGAAGTTTTAACGCACTTTTAGCTTTTCCGCTTGTCTCAACTTTCTTTAGGAAGAGATGGTACAGTTTTAACCGAAAAGTTATAAACAACGAAACACTTTCAAATTTCGCGCTGCATGACGTCAGCAGTGACGTAATAAGAGCAGTACTGTAAGCAACGTTATCAGCTGCAGGTCAGCTTTGAAGGGAACTAGAGGCCTGAGGCCCCATCATGTTTCTTGGCAGTGGCTTCGGTCTGCGACCCCCAATATCACAAACATGCCCCTGTGGCGTGTTTGTGATATTGCGGGTCGGCAGGTCTCCACTGCTTGCGCTGCTGAGCACGAGGTCGCGGGTTCGATTCCCGGCCGCGGCGGCCGCTTTTCTGATGGAGGCGAAAAGCAAAAACGCCCGCGTGTTCGAGATTTCGGCGCACGTTAAAGATCCCCAGGTGGGCAAAATTAATCCGGAACCCTCCACTACGGCGCGCCTCATCGCCTGCGTTGCGTCGGGGCGTTAAACCCTACAATCAATCAATCAGGTCTCCACTGCTTCGTTTGTTGTGGTTATTGGCAGTTTTTGTTAAAATTGGGATGATTGTTATTGGGCCACGGAACTGGGACTATTGAATGAACGAATCTTGTATTTTGTCTTCGGGGTCGCTTTCAGTTGACCTTTGGCGAGATGACCTTCGGCCTCGCAGTTTTCATTTATATTCTGGTTTCGCTCAAAAATTGCTGGTTTACAATATTGTGGGAATGCGTACGTTCTGAAGAGGAAGTAGCAAAGAACAACCAAAACAAGAAAATCGGAGTCCTTGTACCCTGCGAAGAGGAAAGCCCAGCGAAGCTGATGCCGTAGTGGGAGTTGCTACGCTAGGGTTGAGCTTTATTGGAAATTTGCTATTTTATGATACAAGGACTGTGGCAAGCTCTCTGTATTACAGACTAACCTTTAAAGCCGGCTTCACCCCTGAACAGAAATGCATTGCTAAGAAGACATTTTATAAGCAATATAAGCCGTCATATCAAAATAGGGAAGCCCTAGCCCCTTTTTAATTTTTTATGAATATTTACTCACACGTTGAAAATTGCTGGCCTATTCCCGGTCTTTCGCAAGAGACGGACTTCTGGATCTCAGTGGTAGCGTCGCTGTAAACAACGAAACGGATTGATTTACTAACGACTCGTCGTGCGTGCACGACTGTAACGCGAACAATAGATACGATCAAATTTCATCGCATGCTCGTTAGCAGAGGTCAAACGAAGGCGCAAGTCCGGCACTGAGCGCATTCACCCGGCCGTCAGTCGCCAATGCGCTGCGCCAGTGTATGACACGTCGCTCAAAAGGACTAAGACTTGGGCCAACTGGGTGTGCGTTCGATCGATACAACCTGCAGAGCACTTGCGAGATCACGAAGGAGGAGATGAGTCACCAGATCCCTGTCCTCGTTTTCTCCTTCTTCACGCGTGATGTATCGCGCTGGATCCGATGACGCACGTTTTTTTTTTATTCTTTGAACTCCGACGAGCTGTTTGTGAATGTCGAAACCAGAGAGAAACAGGCGTGGGATCTGCCAGCGAGCGCGTGTTCCCGAAGGCATCGTGCACTGATGTCTCAGTTGGGTGGTTGCGATTCAAACCCCGCTGCGTCCGGACCATTCAAGCGCAGCGTATACCAGCGAGTACTTTCGCGTGTGCGCTCCTGCGTGTCCATCCATCCGTCCGTTTTGCCAAGTTTCGGACCTTCACGTTATAGATACCCTTTCTGTCTTGGCCCTATACTTGATTTGCTTTGATTGATTGGTTGATTTGATTTGATTTGATTGCTTGATTGATTTGATTGCTTGATTGATTGATTGATTTGTTGATTGATTTGTTGAATGATTGATTGATTGATTGATTGATTGATTGATTGATTGATGGATTATATGGTTTAACGCGCCGACGCAACGCAGTCGATGAGGCGCGCCATAGTGGAGGGCTCCGGATTAATTTTGACCGCCTGGGCGCCTGGGGGGGGGGGGGCGAACCTGCGCTGAAATCTCGTACACACGGGCGTTTTTGCTTTTCGCCTCCGTCACCTATGCTTCGATTTAAAGCATACCCATGCGGAAACGGGGCATTCACCCTCCTTCACATATATATCTAAGGCACCATTATACAGAAATCCCGTGCAACGCTACCAGCATTGAATAGTCGTATCCTGATAGGAGAAATTCCGATGCCTGGCAGCTATCTTTCTTTTCTCCTGGCTTAGGTTCACTCTCTTTCTCCACAAAATCAAGCACATATAAACGGAACTTGCTGATGTGAGAAGACGCGCCGTATAGGGCATGATGCTGCTGTGTTACAGTACACGAAAAGAAAGCAAGAGGCGTTGAGGGGGCCATGAAGACAAAATGCGACTTTGTTCAACTTGAAAAGAACTATAGCCTTTTGTAGCTCACTCATCCTCCCTCAAGCCATGAAGGACGTTTTTTAACTGAAAGAGAAAAAGGCGAGAAATTGTCGAAGACTTTTAAATTTCGCATACAGTATAACCTAATATAGGCAGGAGGGACGTAACAGTTATGAGGGCGTTAAGTGCATGCTACCATGAAAGTGATACGATCAGTCGGAACTAGGGGCCGCACTACAATCGCCCAGTCATGTTTCTTGGCGGTGGCTTCGTTGTGCGATCGCCAATCGCACCGACAAGATTCCGTGACGTCATAGAGAAACCGCCGGGAAGTGGCCGGCTAGGAAGTCGCTACTGCTTCGTCTGTTTTCCTGAACATCTCGATTATCTGGATGAGGTTTGCGATAAGATTGGGGTAATCGTCATCGAGACAAAGCAGTCTCAAGGAAACCAAGCTTGTATTTATCTTCATAGCCCCTTCAAGGCACAAACCAAATCCGCACCGTCCGGCGACGGTTCACCGGAAGGTCGCAGCGAACGTCAACGCAGCTACGGCAGAGACGAAAACAGAAGAGAGTGCGTAGAGGTCAGGGAAGCGCGGCTGGGGAGGGCTGCGCGCGTGTCGATGACGGCCTTCCGCCCGTAACAAGGCCGCCAGACGCAGTCGTGGGCAGCGGCGGTATGAGGTCACGCGGGCCGCGCCGTAATGAGCGAGCCCCAGCCGCCCCACGCGCGCTCAGAATGACTCGATCGCCGGGATGTCGGAGCGAGGGGTGTGGGAGAGGAGGTGACAGAGATGGGAAAGCGGAGGAAATCGTGCTGGAGATGCGCGGTTTTATTGCGTCCACTGCCTGTAGTGAAATAACTTCTGTTCGGGGGAAATCCGGTCTGTAAGCAGTGTTGGCCTTCCTTGGCTGCAGAAGAGTACGAGCGAGCAGGATGGAGACAGACGGGATAAAAGCGTTATAAAACTATTGCGGCTTTAGGGTCTGGAACGGTTCCTGTTGTGTAAGAGCCGCGACCGATTAAACCTGAGCCCCGAGGAAGGAACTTCCACTTCCGAAACTTCTGGAATCAAACAGAAAGCGTTTCAGTCGACTTTTTACTAATTTCTTTCGCTGGCCCATCTGAGAGAGAGAGAGAGGAGAATAGTCTTTCATGATACTGGTGAGGTTAGCCTGGCCAAGGCGCCTAGCTTGCTACACCAGATGTATAAAAAAAAATGAAATCGATGAAGAGATGATGATAATGACTGTGATGAAGATGACGCGCTCATTAAGAGAGTCCTGTTTAAAAAGTCTGATCAAGTCCTGTGCTTCGCAGGAAAGACAGTAGAGCTTTTGTTCCTCGCAACATATACGCCTCTGGCACAAGACACATCTTGCACCCAAATGCCAGTATTACGAACCTCCGTGGTGCGCCGTTTGTTTCATTAAGACTCACTGTTTGAAACGAGACGCAATGATGATATCCCGTGGCGACTTCTGTTTAGATGATTAAACGAACATAGGCTTCCAAACATCTGGGCAACGCTCAGAGGGTCCTGGTCTGAATTTTAAGAGTAGAGCTGTTTCAGCTTTTAGTTCCTCCGCTGTATAGTGTTACTCGAAAAAAAAATGCCAAGAAAAAAGACCGAGCGCACGGGAGCGCGCGCCTCGCGAGGAGCACCGGGGCGTCGGCCTGGCTTTCGCGTGGACTTAAGCCACGTGAGGAGCTCGCAAGAAATACCTAGCGCAAGTGAGCGTGCCCCTCGTGGGGAGCGCCCGAAGTCGACCAGCTCCACCTTCGACAACATTCTGCCCTACGTTCGTGTCGCGATCTCTCGCGTGCTGTTCTCTTCTCCAGTTTACGTGCGTTCGCACGTGAAGGGGGTAGCACAGACGCCGAGTCCACGAGGCCGGTTGCCGCGGTTTCTAGCGCGCGCTGTCGCGGTCCACTTTGGAGAGATGTGAAAGCGTGCGGACGAAACGATCTGGGATTGCCAGTCGTAGAGAACTTTTAGTGGCAGGTTCGGAAATCCACCGCCGCTAGCTCTGCTCTTTCTCCAGCCTTGCACTACTAGTGGAAGCTTCGCCAATTTTCTTCTTCTCACAGGCCTTAAACAAGCTTTACGCGAATCCGCTTTCAAGTATTTTTACGTCACAAAACCGTGACGCTTCACATATCTGCTGTCTCGATGGCAGCCGGCTACGTTTCCGCCCTTTAGGAGATCGGTCTGATGACTGTCCTCGCGTGACACGCGGTGCATTTGTAAAGGCGGCACGTTAGTGCATAGCTTTGCGAGCCCACTTTTAACAGCGGAGGGGTTCTTGGGCTGGCCTTGACGGCAGTCTCTGCTGGTAGCGTAGCGCAGTCCCTCCGGAGCAGGTTTCTTCGCCACGCAGAACCGGATCCCAATATAGAAAAAAAAAATCATTAGAAAAAGGCCCAAGGGGCTTCGTGTTTTGATATAAGACGGCTGTTATTGCCTCTGAAAATAAAGTCTTCCCGAAATGCACTTCTGTTTAATGGTGAATGTATGTATGTATGTATGTATTTATTGTACTTAGGAAAAGGAAAAGCCACCAACAGGCGTAATTTGTCTCGCCTAGGGGCGGACACCGGAACGCCTGCTGGTGTAGGGGGGGAGGGGGAGGATAGGGAGAAAAGAATACATAGGAATAGGAGGATAGGGGAGAAGGTTGACATTACAATGCAGTAACTCGCGCAAGGGTAAATATAAAACACAAAAGAGAAAAAAAAGGAAAAAGGGGAATAAGGGTAAATAAAAAACACAGAAGGAAAAAAAAAAGGGTTACACACTGGAAAAATTAACATTACAGAGAAACACTACAGATATAGACAACACATGAATCTACAAAGGACACAGCACACTTGTAAAAGGGGTCACACACGCACCCACACAAGTTTCAGAAGCTGCTTCAGCAGCAGCACTCCTCCACAATCTGGGCAGCTAGGCAGAGTTGTAGTGGAGTTTCGCTGTGCAGCCCGAGGCCCGCAGGTATGTACCCAGGGCCTCGAGCACTTTTTCTCGCTCCCTAGCACTGCCCGGGGGGCCCAAAGCAGATCCTCAAGTGGCCGCGCTCCGTGAAGCACGTCCAGCAGCTCTGCCCGCCCTGCCGCAAACTTGGGGCACTCGTATAGCACGTGGGCAGGGACTGCACGGGCGCTCGGCAGTGGGTGCAGGAGGGGCTGGTCGCCCGCCCCAGACGGTGCTTCCGCTCCGCCGTCCACACGTCCCCCACTCGGAGGCGCAGGATGGCCGAGCGCAGTCGTCGAGGCAGGCGTGAGGCCCGCACAGGCGGTAGGCCCCCTCCGACACGCAGCCGCGGGTCCGGATGCTTGGTCCGGATGTGTCGCTGGATGAAGCCGACTTTTAAAAATCGGTGCAAGCTTGATTTTTGTGGGCTGGCTTTCTCACATTGCATGTTGCGCGGTGAAGCATGGTCACCTACGGACGTACTATAACTACACAGAACGACACTAACTGTTCTTTGATTAAAATTGCATCGAAACAAATTATACGACAATTAACTGCTAACACAACTCTGTCATTACACCGAGTTTTATTTACACGTGACAATTAGTGACCCACTATGAAGTTGGAAACGTTAAAGAATTGCTGTCTGATGTATACACCCTTTGCCAAAATTTTCTAGGCCATCCTAAGCCTCTCGACCACAAAAAAATCAAGGAATAAGATTTACCTTCAAACGTGACAACAATATTTCGACAGTAAGTAAGGCGTTTTCGAGTAAGTAAGGTGCTTTCGTTAGGTTTCCGGCATAAAACGTTCCAGCCTCGCTCTGGACATACGCTTGCACATTGAAATTTTCGCGGCCTGCGCGTTTCTGGCCTCGCCTAGAAAATTTGGCGGACTGTACGCACATGAGTATTTACGGAGGGAATATGGTCGCAGAAAACGGATGTAACTGTTGTTTTACGGGAAATATCCGAAGACAAGTTATATGGCAATGAGCGCTAAGACGACTCTAACAGCACACACAAGAAAGAAGCCGAAGATTAACGGAATTTTTGTAAAGGCACCCCACAGCTTCGCTGCTTCAGCAGATATCACTGGGTGGAACTGAGTTTAGTTTTTCTTTGACTTTTAGCGTCGCTTTTGACGACGTCCCCTGTTCACCTATCAATCACCTGTCGTCCGTGCTTGATCATTTTTTTAAACACGCGTAAACTGTGATCCGTACGACGAACAACATTGATTTCGCTATCTCCGTCTGCTGAAGTTTCGCTCTTATGCAATATCCGCGAAGTCGTACGCGACTTGAGAAGGCATACGCTTAAGGGGACACTAAAGACAATACACCAGTTTGTTTCATTAAAAAGACTGCTTTGTCCTAATAACAGTGATACAAACTTTATGGCTAACCTCAAACAAATAACAGAAATAATAAATGAAAGAGACGAGGCCGAGGCGACTCCACAGCCACTTTTTGGGCGATTTCTCTGTGACGTCACAAAATCTTGTTTTGTGACGTCACAGATTTTGTGACGTCACCCAGTCATCTTTCTTGGCGGCAGCTTAAGACCCCGCCACCAAGAAAGATGACTGGGTGATTACAATGGGGTCTCTAGTTCTATTTGATCGCGTCACTTGAATGCCAACGTGTGGTTACAGACTCATAATTATGCCTTTAGTGCGTGCCCACATCGCATCACTCTTGCCCATATTACGTCACTGTAGCGCGAAATTTAAGTTGTTTTCACAACTTCTCGCGTTTTTTAGGTTAAGGAAACTGTTTTCCCTATTGGAATGGAGCGGAGTGAGATACCAAACGCCAGTTCTTTCAAATTAAACATGGTTATTTTGTCTTCATGGCCGCTTTAAGTGGCGAGCTTAGCAATAAGCGTGGCATGCCGGCAGAAGTTTGTTCCGCCGATACGCTCACGAAGAACGACAGAAGAACAGAAAATGACAGGGTGCGTGCGGAGAGAGGTGACGTCACGCCGAGCCCCGAGCCAGCGGCGGGATTAGCGGCGGTGGCGCTCCGTTCGCACTGCTGCCTCTGCCCCACGCTCCCTTGGTGCGTGTCCGTTCACCACTTGTATGCGTCGTAAAGTGGAGCGTGCCGTGAGTGCAGGGCCGAGTAGGCGGCAAAGCAGGATGGAATGGGATTGACGTGGATGAGACGCCGATACTACTGGGCAACGAAAGGAGCGACGGACAGCCAATGCCGCCGCGGAAGCGAGCAAAAGTGACCGTTCAGACGGTTAGAGCACAGAACATGGTTGGCGCGGTGTGCGAGAGAAGTGCCAGAAACGCAGTGTTGCGGAATTCAATCACTCAATCAATACAACGAAAAAGAGGTTTACTCGTACCTTAACAAATCTGTTTCTAATGCCATGACTTGCGGTTCTGTGCTCTAGATATCGGCTCTCGATAAATCTATGCTCTCGATATCGGCATGTGCTTGTAGCTATATTAAATTGGTGATGTTTTTAATTTTCTCTTTATCACATTTTACTATCTGACTTGTGTACCAATGTAAGAGCCTCTATGGTGTATTGGACACGCAATAAAACATGAATGATGAATGAAACTATTCTAAGTAATGGTGTAAAACTTAAAAATACAATGTTCAGTATCTCACGCGATTTTTTTTGAGGTTGTGCGCGAAAAACGTCGCAAGATACTTCAGTTTTCGAGAGCGATCAAAAAAGAAGGAAACCGCGTGCGCCTCGTGTTCAACAAGCTGATGGTGAATGACAATGATTATACATGGGATGCAGCGGCAAATCGCGCAGCATGTGTATATCAACCTGTCGCTCCAGAGGCGAATTCTTCGCCCGTGCCAGAAGTTGTGCCATGACGCATCAACTCTGCTTGTTTTGATCGGCCAAACACGCCCTGCTTCGCCGTGGCGAAGCAGACTGCTTCAGTTAACAGCCTTTCTTTCCTCTACACTAATATCAGGAGCGTAATTTCCAAAAAATGTTGCACTATCATCGCTTGCTGACTCATGTTCTTCGTCAATAATTGTTTTAACAGAGACTTGGCTCAATGATACTATTTCTGACGGCAATATTTTTGTCGCTAGGGAAAAATTTAACATTTTTCGTTTTCGTTGCAACAGAAAACGTCGCTAAGGTGGTGGTGTACTTAACAATAAAACAACAGCTCATCTGGTGTTCCTTTAAATATAACTTAGTTTTTGGAATGCGTGTGGGTTTTGCTAACATGTGAAACTACGGACGTAGTAGTCGGTGCCGTTTATCACCCGCCTGATATGGATGACGCTTTTTGCTGCCGAGTTTAACCGTGTTTTGAGTGACTTCTATAATCTGTATTCAAAGTGCTCAGTAATTATCTTTGGCGATTTAAACTTTCCTAATATCAACTGGCCATCACTGTCAGTCACTTCCAGTGACAAGGAAGCCAGTTCATTCTTTCAGACATGCCCTGATTTCACGTTAGCCCAAACAGTTAGTGAACCTACACGGCGAGCTGGATCTACCTCTAACATATTAGACCGTATTCTAACAAATGATTCACACATTTGCTCAGACATAACTTACCTTGATGGACGTTCCGATCACGAAATTAATACCCGAGGGATTATTCATACCGCTACTGAGAAAGTTGTCAGTAAGAAAATAGCTTGTTACAACAGAGCAAACTTTGATGCCATTAATTCCGAGTTATCTATTTTCAGAGAACGGTTTCTTGAAAATTACTCAAATCGCACTGTCAAAGAAAACTGGGTTCTTTTTAAAGATGCACTAACTAGTCTCATCAGCAGATTTGTACCTACGATAGGCACAAAAACAAACAACAGCACTCCTTGGTTTATAACCGACAGCTTCAATGCCTTAACAATAAAAAGAAAAGACTATATAGGTTAGCTGATAAAGACCGAGTTTCAACTTCCTGGCTTAAACACAAGAAGTGTGACAAAGAGTACCAGTCTTTACTCGAAACCACCGGCCGTAATTTTTATAACCATGTCTTGCCTTCCATGCTTTTGAATAACGTGCGTAATTAATCCAAGAAACAATCCTGATATCATCCTTAGTGGTTGTAATGACGCAACAATTCCCGAACCTCAGTGTGCACAGCTATTAAACAACGCCTTCGCCTCAGTTTTTACTCTGGAAGATGCCTGTCCTTCCCCTGCTTTAACAATAAACATACCACCAGATAGCCCTATGCCAGAAATTGTAATTGAAGAAGCCGGTATCTACTTGCTCTTCCTCGGCGTCCGATAACTTGGGGTTCAACAACAAGCTTCTAAAAAATATATCTTGCAGCATGTCTATGATTTTAACCGCACTTTTTTCACAGTCATTATTTAATGGTTCGATTCGGGATGACTGGCGTATTGATAATGTTGTCCCATTTTTCAAATCAGGCGATCGCACATCACCCTTAAACTACCAACCCCATGTCATTAACTAATACGATCTCTAAACAATTAGAACACATCATACACTCCCAAAATCATACAGTACCCTGAAAAACACAACATTATTTGCAAATATCAGCGTGGTTTTCGCAGGGGTTACTCATGTGACACACAGCTCGCCGGTTTTACTCCTGACTTACACTCATCTCTTGACGCTAGTAATCAGGTCGACGCCATTTTTTCTGGATTTTTTAAAGCCTTCGACCGTGTTCCTCACCACCGACTTTTACTCAAACTAAGACGTCTTAATATTCATACTAATGTTCTTGCATCGATAACAGATTTTCTATCTTCCCGAACTCAGTTTACATCCGTTAACAGCTCAAATTCGTCTTTCGTACACGTAACGTCTGGGGTGCCTCAGGGCTGTGTGTTTCGCCCTTTGCTCTTTCTAGTTTGTATTAATGACTTTCCTAACGGCCTAACATCCAGAGTAAGGTTCTTTGACGATGATTGGGTAATATATCGTAACATTTCAAATGACACTGACCGCCAGGCTCTTCCGGCTGATCTTGACCCAATAAACGCATGGTGTTCTGATTGGCTAAAGACTCTTAACCTTTCTAAAACAAAGTGCATGTCATTCACCCGTTCCTCAAATAGAATTTTAACTACATATTTCCTAAGCAACAATACACTTGAACTGGTTTCTACTTACAAGTACCTTGGAGTGCATGTTCTATCAAATTTAACATGCTATAACCATATTAATCAAACGCTCGCATGTGCCAATCGTACACTAGGCGTAATGAAACATAACCTTAAGCAGGCACCGTTACACATTAGAAAACTTGCACACCTCACCCTCATTCGCCCTAAAATTGAATACGCATCTGTCATCTGGGATCCAAGTCAAGAATATATTAAACGTGATACTTAATCCCTGCAAAACTGAGCTGTTCGTTAATATTTTTCTGATTATTCACCCCACGCAAGCGTCACAGCTCTGAAAAATTGGGCCGAGTTGGTTTTAAACGCAGATCATTTCAGAAACTCACGATGTCACCCGCGTTGACGTCCGTCGTAGTCCGCACCGTCGTTGTCCGCACACCTCCCCTACACTATATAAAAGAAAATACTATCCGGCGCCTGGTTTCCATCCCTCGACCCTGCGGGCGGAACGCAATGTACATGGTGCTCTACCCACTGCGCCACAAAACCGACACAGAATGAAAGGCTACGAACGCGCCTTATATCCTTGACTCATTCAAACTACGTCAAGAAGCTGCTGATACAACGCATTCACTACCACCAACTCCCCAAACACTAAACGTTAACGCAATACACCCACCCCCTACATTTACTCGAGTCCCCCTCGCGGGGAGATGGGACCAATTTTTTATTATCACTTCGCCACCGATATGCTCGTCTAACGCTTTTTCATAAATTGTATCCCCATGAGCGCCTTCGCGACGACTTCTTTCATTCACCCACTGTTACATTTCCACGGCGCGATCATTCTTGTAAAGTTAAGCGCATCACTTGCCATTCGTTTGCGTTCGCGCACTCATTCATTCTGCGCGCAATAATAGACTGGAATAACCTACCACAGCACATTGCCACAGAAGCTAACATAACAAAATTTCAAGATTTTTTAAAAAATGAAGCTACCTAGTTCTGTTCTTGTTTGCGTATATTGACCTTTTATTATTTTTTATATTTTGTTGTTATGTGCTTGCCTTGTAGTTATAGGTTTTGGAGTTATGTGTTTGAAAAGTCTTTATTGCTTGTATTTTTTTTCTACGTTTGTAATTTGTGATTCTGTTAGCACCCATTCATGTCATGTAATTCCCGCCTACGGAGGGCCTTTAAGGGTACATGAATAAAATCAATCAATCAATCAATCAATCAATCAATCAATCAATCAATCAATCAATCAATCAATCAATCAATCAATCAATCAATCAATCAATCAATCAATGAGGTTCGCGGGGTCGAAAAGGACGAGATGCTCACGAACTCTAAAGACCCCCCATAGTGCCGTCCCTTAATTTTGTCATCAACGTAGTGCGCACGAACAGATTATTTCCTGTCGCTTCACCCCTTGCACCAAACTCGGCCACGCGTGAGAATCGCCCGAAGGGCGCAGTGTGCAGGCTTGCATTCTTGCCGCTATCCTGCACCGCTGCGCCGCCGGAAACAGCTGCTCTCCGTCGCGTTGTTTTCCCAGCAGTGCTCTGTCTTGCGTGCCGCTGATGACTGCTGTCCGCGGCTGACCGTGCCAACTGAAGCCCCGGGCTTCGATGCATACTTCAGCAATGCGCTCTGTAGACCCCCTTCCCGCATCTTTCACTTCTCGTTCATATTTCCATTCAAAAAAGAAAAGGAAACGACGAATCGAAAACAGCCCGTCTGGCGCGTAGCTCGACAGCTCGTCGGTAGGCGGCGCTACGCTCCAGGCGCCGCTTAGGTTGTTTTGACTCGCGCTCGCCAGCGGAGCGCGCCTGCAAAATTCTATTCTAGTCCGCCCCACACCGTCGTTGGAGGGAGCCGTCGTTGAGATAATGCCATCGGTCAGGGGGAGGATACAGGCTTTGGAATGTGGGCGAGGGTTTAGCCACCCGGGTCGCGTACACCTGCACATGAATAAGTCTTAAGAGTGCGTTTTTGGGTGCACGTATTAATTTAACCATCCAACCCTGGTAATGGTTGTGTGAGTGCGTGGTACTAGATGGAGTCTAAGGTGTCAAGTCAATGTAAAGGAAATCGCTCGCTCTAAAAAAATAAAAAAAGAATGAGCCATTCCAGTCGGTGAAAGCGGATGACCAGCGAAGCTTTTTAGCGCGCAGCATACAGGCGACAGAGAATTCAGTCGAAAGGTATAAGCAAATTTTACTCCTCTTGAGCGTAGACGGGTCATCCCTAACGAAGACATAGATACATACATACATGCATACATGCATACATACATACATACATACATACATACATACATACATACATACATACATACATACATACATACATACATACATACATACATACATACATACATACATACATACATACATACATACATACATACATACATACATACATGTGCATAGATACATGCACAGATGCATGCATACATACATGCATACATACGTACACAAATACACACGTGCGTACATACGTTCATGCATGCATGTACGTGCATACATGCGGGAATTCGTATACATACACACAGATTTATTTTGGCTCTACTGATCTTGAAAATGTTGCCTATCGATAATAAATGTACCCCGAATGCGTATCCAAAGGATGGGACGTATAGGTGTGAAGTACGATTCAATGCTTTGAACGGCGTGCGACTTTAGTGGTGACCGCGTACTACTAGCCCACACAACGGGTCGTTCGTTTTCCAACCTCTCGTACTTCAAAGATACGTGCAGCCTCTGGAATTTTTGTCCTATATAGGCACGATGGCTAGACAGGATACTGGTAAATTTTCACAGGAGACGAAAGATCTAATCAGGAAACGGCAAACCATGACAATCTCTACCGCAGCTGACAGAATAGAACTAGCGGAGCTTTCGAAGTTAATCAATAAGCGTAAGACAGCTGACATACGGAAGTATAATATGGAGAAGATCGAATACGCTGTGAAGAACGGAGGTAGCCTGAAAGCAGTGAAGAGACGTCTTGGCGTGGGGAAAAATCAGATGTATGCACTTAAGGATAAGCAAGGCAATGTCATCACAAATAGGGATAAAATAGTCACAGTGGCCGAGGAGTTCTATAGGGATCTGTACAGTAGCCGGGACATACAGGGTAATGCCGTACGAGACAGTAGTTCGGAGGAGGTAGACATCCCACCAGTAACGACCGAAGAAGTAAGGAAGGCTTCGAAAGAAATGAAAGGGGGCAAAGCACCTGGTGAGGATCAGATAACAGCAGACCTCTTGAAGGATGGCGGCGCGAAATTGTACTTGAAAAACTGGCAAACCTGTATACGCAATGCCTAATGACCGTAAGGGTACCGGAATCCTGGAAGAACGCGAACATCATCCTAATCCATAAGAAAGGCGACATGAAGGACTTGAAAAATTACAGGCCGATCAGCTTACTGTCAGTCGTCTACAAGGTATTTACCAAGGTAATCGCTAACCGAATTTCTGCAACCTTAGATTTCAGTCAACGTAAAGAACAAGCAGGGTTCCGTAAAGGTTATTCAACAATGGACCATATTCACACGATCAATCAGGTGATATGGAAGTGCGCTGAGTATACTGAACCCCTATATATAGCCTTCATAGATTATGAGAAAGCATTTGACTCAGTCGAAACCCTAGCAGTCATTCAGGCATTACGGAACCAGGGGGTAGATGAGCATTATGTAAGAATACTAGAGGATATCTACATTGGGTCTACAGAGACCATCATCCTCCATAGGGAGAGCAGTAAAATACCTATAAGGAAGGGTGACAGACAAGGAGACACAATCTCTCCAATGTTATTCACAGCATGCTTACAAGAAGTATTCAGAACGTTGGATTGGGAACAGGTGGGAGTAAGGGTTAATGGAGAGTACCTCAGTAACCTCAGATTTGCTGATGACGTTGCCTTGCTAAGTAACTCGGGGGGACGAATTGCAAAGCATGCTTTCCGCACTGGGCGAACAGAGTAGAACCGTGGGCCTGAAAATTAATATGCAGAAAACTAAAGTAATGATCAATAACCTCGGGACAGCACAGCAGTTTGAGATAGGTGGCGAGGCAGTGGAAGTGGTAAGCGAATATAATTACTTAGACCAAGTTGTGACCCCAGATCCCAACCATGAGGCAGAGATAATTAGAAGGATCAGAATGGGGTGGGGTGCATATGGCAGACATTATCAGATAATGAATAGCAGCCTACCATTGTCAAAAGCAAAAAAATTCCCCCGCATTTCCCCGAGGGGGAGAATGTGAAAGTGCGAATGCACGGTTGTCGGCCCGCTTGCAGCGCTTGCGCTCGGCCCCCGCAGCCCACCCCCTCGCCGCCTTCTCTTCCATCTCTTCCATCGGGTTTGTAGTATCACGTGTACACCACGCAGTTATCAAGCCGCTATAACGCCGCTGAGTCGCCAACGCACGCCGCTGACGACGTAGTTTGAATGCGTTAAAGATATAAGGCGCGTCTAACACTGATATCACCGTCGCGTCTGTGGCTTGGTCGGTAGCGCGTCGCGCTGCGGCCCGCAAAGTCCTCGGATCGAAACCTGGCGCCGGATGCTGTTTTTATTTCTTTAAACAGCACTGCGGACGCCAACGCCGCCGACGCCGCCGCCGCCGCCGGCGGTGGATGGTTTGGGGTCGCTTATAAAGAGCATTCGCTCTTAAAACGCCCGTGTGTACGAGATTTCGGCGCACGATAAAGATCCCCAGGTGGTCAAAATTAATCCGGAGCCCTCCACTACGGCGCGCCTCATCGCCTGCGTTGCGTCGGCGCGTTAAACCCCACAATCAATCAATCAGCCTACCATTGTCGCTGAAGAAGAAAGTGTATGACAGCTGCATCGTACCGGTACTCACCTACGGGGCAGAAACTTGGAGGCTCACTAAGAGGGTTCAACTTAAATTGAGAACGACTCAGCGGGCAATGGAGCGGAAAATGATAGGTGTAACATTAAGGGAGAAGAAGAGAGTGGAGTGGGTCAGGGAGCAAACTGGTGTTAAAGACATATTAGTAGAAATTAAGAAGAAGAAATGGACGTGGGCAGGGCATGTAATGCGAAGGCAAGATAACCGCTGGTCATTAAGGGTAACAGAGTGGATCCCTAGAGAAGGCAAGCGTTGCAGGGGGCGGCAGAAAGTTAGATGGGCAGATGAGATCAAGAAGTTTGCGAGGATAAATTGGTCACAGTTGGTGCAGGACCGAGGTAATTGGAGAATAATGGGAGAGGCCTTTGCCCTGCAGTGGGCGTAGATAGGCTGGTGATGATGATGATGATGATGATGATAGGACGCTAAAAGCACATGGAACCCTAGGCTCATACGCTCCGCTTCAAAAGAAACCAACGCAGGTTACTAAATCTACAACGGGGTCTCTAGCCATCTATGAAAGGTGCCAGATTATTTTGCTAGAGGTATACTGCTGCAGCGTTCAAAGCTGGTTAAAAGACTTGTTAAGTGAGGAACGCCGCCGTCATTTTGTAATAGATTCCTTGAAAAAAGCGCAGAAGTGGCTCTACGGTTTAACTGACTCGCTCATCGTGTCGACGCTTGAAAGTTTCAAAATACGTTCATTGATTTATTTGTTTACAATTAAAATCATTCAATGCAGTTTCTCCTAATGAACGGTAAAAGCGCCGAAACAAGTTTTACGCCCTCCCGTCATCTCCTCGACGTAAGAGTTTTAATTAAGGAAGTCGTCGCCTTCCCCATGTTACGACTAAAACCCGCTTAGATTTTTACTTAGAATAGCGGCACTGGCGTCAATTTGGTGTATACTCGGGTACAAGTTAATTAAGAACGGCGATGGCTCATGTGGTGAATCACTACGCCGAAGCGACGAAACTGGACGTCAAAGCGCGCGGGCGTTTTGAAAGGAGATTGTGGTCAATGTGTGACATCGTCTGTTTCCTCTCACTTAGTTTCTTTTTTGTCGCTGCAGCAATTTATAACCAGATCAAGTCAGAAAAATACAGGATCCTCACACTAACGCGTAAGTCTTGAAGGTAGCAAAGCTGTATGTACGCCACCTCCGGGACCATCACGAAGGTTGAAGTCTGAAATTTCAGCCGATTTGCTTCTTCTTCGCTGCAACAGCTATCCTTACTCCACCATTGTTGCAATAAGTGTGAGCTTCCTTGATTTTCTGCAAGTGATAATCACTGGATATCCCCTTGGAGGGGCGTACGCTATGACGTGTCTTTCTCGTTTCGAGCAAGTGTTGCCACGGTTATGGAGAACAATGGAGTTTTTGCCAGTCTAGGCCAATAACCCTATTTGGGAGTGCTTGGCTTGACAAACGTGCGCAGGGGACGTTGGGCGGTCGTCGCGAGGCACGCACGCATGAGAGCTATAGATTTTCTTGGTTTTCTTAACTGCCGGGCGGTCGCTGCGAGGCCCGCGCTCACGAGCGCGCGCTCTGCAATTGCTAGGTATTTTTTAACTGCAGACACGAAAAATTACGAATCGCTAAACAGCTTCGCTGTTAAACTCATGGAGGCGACTCGTGTCACATTCAAAATACTCGCATTAAGGTATTTTTTGCGCCGTGCTGAAGAACAGCCGGTGCGGTTACCGGACGCAGGGGCGACTTCCGTTGTTGTTCTTAACATGTATACCCAAGTATGGGCGGCAAAAAATGTGCACCGAAGCTCGTTATTTTCCTTTCGCAATTATCCTGAAACAGTATGCCCGACACAAGAAAAAATTCGTAAGTGCCCACAGTCCGCCACTCCACATCCTTGACTGATCAACACATCCATCAACACAATTGCGCCTCAGATTGATTGATTGTTTATGGTGTTTTAACGCGCGGACGCTTCACGGGCGATGAGGCGCACCGTAGTGGAGGGCTCCGGATTAATTTTGACCACCTGGGGATGTTTAACGTGCGCCCAAATCTTGAACACACGGGCGTTTTGGCTTTCTGAATCAGAAAAGCAGCCGCCGCGACCGAAAATTGATCCCACGTCCTCGCGCTCAGCAGCACAACGCCTTAGCCACTGAGCCACCGCGGCGCGTAATTGCGCTTCAGGCTACCGCCCCAAGTTCGGACCCTTAGTTTTTTTCTGTTCGTGGTAAATTTACCAGGATAAATCAGCCTACACTCGATTTTTACAAGCCCCCCTCCGGGTGTGAATACCACAGAGCGACGGACGTCATCTGAAAACACAAACAAAAAAAACTCTATGAAACGAGCATTGTGTATACACTGGGGACCTGATGTACACCGCGGTTTCTTCGCTTAGAACTTTGGTATAGGTCTTGTACTCACCGTCGTTTTCGTACTAGTCCCTATTCAGTGAATGTACGGGAACGACGCAGCTATACATAGCTACGACCTCGCACACAACTGTACGGGGCATCACACCTTACCACACACGCCACCACAGGTTCGTAACAAGAGAAACGATGCGTTGCACCAGGCGCGCACGAAGTAACTCCACGTATTATTCGGCTGCGCGCCTTGTACATGTCTTCCTTCTCCCTGAAAGACTGGGAAAGTAACCCACTTACGCTGCGTTACATTTGGAATAGGTGTCCGCGCGTGAGCGCAGGCTAGGAACTTTCTTTAAAGCGGCGAAATCCGCAAGGCAGGCTCGGAGGCGTAGTACAATTATGGGAGACTGCGAGGATTAAACGATGAGACAACCCCCGGAACAGGCGTTTGTTGGGCAATAATAGCTTACCCCCTCATATATAATCTATATATATATATATATATATATATATATATATATATTATATATATATATAAGAGAAGAAAAACTTCGAACAAGGTAAAAGCACGATTGTGGCTACCTCAGGAAAGCAAGTTCTCTTTGTTGAAACGTAGGCCACAATCGTGCTTTTACCTTGTTAGAAGTTTTTTCTTCTCTTGTGTTCTCTACCATCTTCAAAGTTCTACTACTCCCTATATATATATATATATATATTATATTATATATATATATATATATATATAATATCTAATATATATATTATATATATATTATATATATATATATATATAATCAGGTTGCAGTCGTCATTGCCAGTGCTATTCGGCTTTTTTTTTTCGAAATATTTAATAGGGCCGAATGACGTTGGGCTTGTCACGTTTCTTTGATTCATTGATAAATAAGCGAAATATAAGTCGAGAAAAATCCGCCGTTTTTCCGGGAGTTTCGAAAAAAAAAAAAAAAAGCCGAATAGCACTGGGCAATGGACGACTGCAACCTTGATATGCATCTTTACCGAGTCCCTCGTCCCGTATCTCTTTTATATATATTATATATATATATATATATATATATATATATATATATATATATACTATATATATATTGTTGCAAGTTTTGAAAGTTGAAAGTTGTTGACAGTTTCTTTCTTATATATATATATATATGTGTGTGTGTGTGTGTGCATGCTAAAGGGTCTTGAAACATTGCTACAAAACGCGCATATACACGTGTCTGTGGTATTGGCTATTGCTGTGCCACAGTACTTACTTTTTTTTGGCGCCGAAAACTTCGAAGTAAGGCAGCTTGAGTCGATATTGCGAGACACTCGAGCTCAAGCTGATAGATTTGCAAGGAAAGAAACGCATTCTTGAGGAAGAAGGAATGAAACGTGCACCAAGACGATGAAACAATAACGCGTCTTATACGAGGTAAACGGAAAGAAGGAAGAAACTGCAAAAACAATCAATCAAACAAAAAAAGAACGTTCGCGAGTGAATTATAACTGCCACACACTTCGCTATGCGCGTGGTGCTTTGGCGATAAAAAGGCCGCACGAAAAAAAAGCAGACACAAACTAAGCAGAACGAAACGACCAGCATGGGGTTCGTGCATACGTGACTTTTCATTCGAAAGCCAAAATAGGCGCCCGTTCGGCCGCAGCTTTATGATAGCCACGCACGCTAGAAGCGTCCAAAATCGATACCAAAACGACGGCACGTGCGGAGTACTTTGGCGTATTATAAGCGCTGTCTTGTGTTCTGGTAACTTGGGAGCTCGCTGGTGAACGCAAAAAAAAAAAAACAAAACAAGAAACACTATTTTACTTCTTGGAAACCACGACTCGTTCGTCGTTTCCTTCGGAAGCCTCGTGGGATCACGAAAGGCGCACCGATAGGAACGGGTGCTTGCATGGTAAATGTCACGCTCGAGATTGAGCCGCGTGCTTTTGCGCCTAAGCGAATTAGAATCGACGGTGATTAGTTCACGAAACTGCGGCTGGTTTGGTGAAGTAAATAATTTAAGAAATGGCGCGACTGAAGTTATTTCCGCCTTCCATCGGGCGAAGGGAAACCTATAGCCTTGAACCCAGGGGATGCGGCGCGCACGCAGCCTTTTTTATATTTTCCTGCGATCTGGAGTGTGCGCGGGATCGAGACAGTGTGCGGGCGCATTTTTGCCTCGACTGCATCCGTAGGCATTGCGTGGACGAGTCTTCCGATACTTTTGGCGTTTCCTTAAAGGGGCCGTGTAGACAAAATACACTGGTCGGCTCATTAAAAAGACTGCTTTGTCCCGTTGACAACTATATATCAATTTGGTCCCGAACCTCGAACAAACAGTCGAGATACCAAATAGAACATATCAAGACCGGAAGTACTCTCCAGCCATTTTCCGGTGACTATGACGTCACAGAATCTTGCGCGACTACCGCCTGCCGACCTAAGCCCCGTCCAAGACCACTGACTGGGCGATTTTATTGGGCCTGTAGTTGCGTTTGATCGTAACACTAGATTTTTAACGTGCGTTTAACAGGATGATAACTATGTTTTAATGGTGGTCCATGTTACTTCACTCCTACCCATACTATTTACTTATTCAGAGTGCCCTAACGGCCCTCTGGACGAGTGTGTTACATAGGGTATTACAGCGGGAGGGCATTAAGAGAGCGTACGACATTATTACGTCACTGTGAAGCGAAATTTGGGAGTTCAGTACTTCTTGCGTTTTTTTTTTTTGGTTAGAAAAACAATTTCCTGGCTGGAATGGAGATAGATGAGTTACCAAAGGCTGGTTGTTTCAAACTGAACAAGGATGTATTTCGTCTTGCCAACTCATTTTACGTACTTTAAGGAAAAGATTGGTAAAAAATCAGAACGTCAGCTAACTAGTAACTTGTACACTGCGCTCTTGAGTACGTTTTTTTTATTACAAGCAAATTAAGCCGGCGCTGAACGTACGGTGTCTGTAGCAGCGGGATGGCTCCTAAACCCACGTGACTTTGAAACATTCCTTAGTGCGCGCTTCGCGTTATTACAACACAAAGGAGCACGCGGGGCTAGGTGACACGTGACCCGCCGGGCTGACTCAATGGTTAAGGCATTGACCTGCTTGGCCCAAGGACGCGTGTTCGATTCCCGGCCGCGGTGGCTGCTTACCTGATGAAGGCGATCGAAAAAAAGGAGAATGCCCTTGTGTTTGAGGTTTAGGCGCACGTCAAAGATCCCCAAGGGGTCAAAGATTAATCCGGAGCCCTCTAATAGGTGTAGTTTCGGCGCGTCAACCGGTAACCTGAATCTGCTATGTGACACCTGGAGCCAGGCTGTATACGTACCTTACCCGCTATGGAGCCTGCATGCAGCATCTACATCGTCAGAGGCCACAATCCCGGCTAGCCAAAGATGACCGTCCATGCCTGTGCAGCGAAACCAGAAAACATTATTCGTAGCGCAATGTTCGAAGATACACTCAACGACGTTTAATTGGACATTAATTCACAACTCAAAAGAAGTGTTGTTTTGTGTTGTTTTGCCAATGTGTTGTTTTGAATGGAAAAGCATCCAGTTATGTTGACGTGACATCAGGTGTGCCACAGGGCTCTGTTTTAGGTCCTTTGTTGTTTTTAATTTATATCAATGATATCTCGGTTGGTATCTCATCGTCTATCCGGCTTTTTGCCGATGATTGTATAGTCTACCGCAAAATTAAGAGTGAGCAGGATGCCTTCCAACTTCAAAACGATTTGGTGCGTATTCATGACTGGTGTACAACGTGGAAAATGTCTTTGAATTTTAATAAGTGCGTTAATCTTTGTTTTTCAAAGAAGAAAAAGAAGATCGAATGTAGATACTATAAATGGTGTGCCAGTTACCACGAAGACAACTTACAAATACCTGGGTGTTTTCTTTTCTTCTGACTGTTCATGGAATGTACATGTGGATTATGTTGTCGCGAAAGCTGCGAGAGTGTTAAATTTTATTCAGCGTAACTTAAGATGTTCGCATCAGCGACTTAAAGAATGTGCGTATTTGACGTGTGTACGACCAGTCTTAGAGTACGCCTGCGCTGTCTGGGACCCGGCGCAGGTATCTCTTAGTGATAAGATAGAAAAAATACAGAACAGGGCGGCAAGGTTCGTCCTGGGACGGTATCAATGGCGGGAAAGCTGTACCGCTATGAAACAAGAATTGAATTGGGAGCTGCTTTCATCACGTAGAAGAAAATTGCGATTAAAACTTTTATATTTAATATTTAATAATAAAACTGGAATCAACAAGGACATGTATTTACAGACGCCATATTATTTGTCAAATCGAATTGATCATTCCTTTAAACTGAGGGAATACCGTCCCAGGACTGCAATTTTTGCAAATTCATTTTTTGTCAAAACGATACATGAGTGGAATGGGCTCTCAAATGTACAAGTGTCTGCTGTGAATGAAAACTTGTTTTTTTCGAACCTGTAACCCCCTGCTATAACGCCTTCGGGCGCTGCAGGTATATGTTGAATAAAGAATAAAGAATAAAGAAGTGCTGACGTGTTCCCGGAGTTGTTTATCAATTTTGTCCAGCCGAACTCTTACTGCGCACCTACTTTGCAGTAGTAGCAGAAAATCTCTTCGATAATAATGGCAATATTTAAAGGTCCTTGCGCTTGGAAGAAACGAAGTACTTTCAGCGGGGGCGATGTCGCAATATGTAGGAGAAACGGGAATTCAAATTTGATCCGTTGCCACCTGCCGCAAAAGCGGCTATCGCGGCCTTGTGTAACGAGTCAGGCGTTCAGTCAGCCGCAGATTTGGTAATCGGGCCGCGAAGATCTAAAACGAGTTCTCTTAATACCCACAAGTCACGTGCTTGATGCGTGAGCGGGCAATATTTGACGTATATTGGCTTTTTTAAAAACTGTCTCTACAAATTGCATGCCTTGCTTGGTATTTCTGGATCGAGAGCTTGTAGCGGTTGGCGTCTGCCGGAAGATGAGTAGAAATTGCGGGCAGTCTTTGTGCCCGTAGTCTCTCAAACCCGCCATCAAAACTGAAATTGGTCACTTGGCCTGCTCGCTCCACGGGTGGTGTAATTTTATGGCAAGCGCTACTGCGGTGCACCACGGCGCTCACATCGCTAGGTCAACGCTCCGAGCGTGGGACGCGCCGCGGTGGCTCAGTGGCTAAGGCGTTACGCTGCTGAGCACGAGGTCGCGGGTTCGATTCCCGGCCGCAGCCGCCGCTTTTCTGATGGAGTCTAAAAGCAAAAACTCCCGTGTGCTCGAGATTTCGGCGCACGTTAAAGATCCCCAGGTGGTCAAATTAATCCGGAGCCCTCCACTACGGCGCGCCTCATCGCCTGCTTTGCGTCGGCGCATTAAACCTTGCAATCAACCATCTCCGAAGACGGGCTTGCCACGGGGATTTTTAGTTATTATGCGAACTCGCTGGGTTGTCATTTCCGCCGGCGAAGTGTTGATCATATCGCAAAAGCATTTTCTGCTGCAGATAACATCTAAATAAATATATATATATATATATATAAAAAACGACGGAACAGCGAGCGATCGCTTCGCTGCTGAATGCGGCATTGAAGGTGAACATTTTGACAGACTTCTGTCTGGTTGGGAAGTTACTGAACTGAGATTTAATTATGCTCCAACCAATACATATGCGGCATGAGTGCGGCATTATATTGGCCATATGAAAACAAGACTGTATTAGGCGTTTTGCTTGTTTCAGTGGTGTCAGAAAGCAGCTTAGTTATCCTAATGTAGGGCCTCTTCGAAGATGGTCAGCGGAACGTTTGTTCGTACACACCAGTGGCCGGCGGGTGGCACCGATCTCGGGGTTCGATATGAGCTACATGTATTATGCCAATTATACCTGCTCGCATTACCTAAAATATTCAACGCTCCAGAGATTTACAGTGGTCTACTCATCTCGATTCCGGCCACGAAGGGCGTCCTTTTTAACGAAAAAAGGTGGCAATGTTTGCAAACCTTCCAATTTTCCATTATTTCAGTGGCTCAGGCGTTGCGCAACTGAGTCCAAGGACACGAGTTCGATTCCGGCGGCGGTGACCGCTTTTCTGATGGAAGTGAAAAACGAAAACGCCCGTGTGTCGACATTTCGGCGCACGTTGAAGATCCCCAGGTCGTCAAAACTAATCCATAGGATCCCTCCACTACGGCGCTCTCTTCATATCCCAAGTGCAGCTTCGGCACGTTAAACTCAATCAATCATCAATCAATCAATCAATCAATCAATCAATCAATCAATCAATCAATCAATCAATCAATCAATCAATCAATCAATCAATCAATCAATCAATCAATCAATCAATCAATCAATCAATCAATCAATCAATCAATCAATCAATCAATCCTTTTCGTTACCAAACATGAGTAGTTGCACCACTGGGGCGGGGGGGGGGGGTGCACCAAAAACAGCGTAATCAGTGCGCTAGCTTCATCCTAGCATTGAAGCGGTTTTACCAAACGAAACCAGATGCGTCAATTCATACAATTGCACGATCGCGTGTTGGCATAGGTTTTAATGGCGGCCGCAATCACACAGACAGTCCTCGCGACGTTGCAATTGCCGTGAGCATGTAGCTGGCGAGTCGGCACTCGATTTTTCATCCGTTTCCCTTGTTTATTAGTATAAACCTGTTATACAAAAGTAAAACAGGCCGAGGCAATTTGTTTTATATTCCCTTTAACGTTACTTAACCTTTAAGTGGTTGAGGTTTGAGTTATAAATGGCCTTACTGGTACTCTGACGTGGCATACTTCGAATGAACGGTGTCTTGATGGCCCTTTTAATCAAACTGGTGCTGCGAAATACGCTCAGATCAGTAAAAACCCACCCATTCTTTCACTGTCCACATAAGGCAAATTGTTCGTAACTCCCTTCTTGCTATTTTTTTCGAAGGGCTGCTACCTTTCCGTACCTCTTCCGCTCCAAGATTGCGGAATCCTCTTACCTCCTGGGTAAGACCAGTGGCACCCATCGGTATTGCACTTCGATACATGAGGGGAGCATCGTCGCTGAGGTTTTAATTGAAGACGATAGCCTTTGTTGGGCCACATAAAACCGAAAATGTCTGCCTATAAGTGCCTGTCTGTCTGTCTGTCTGTCTGTCTGTCTGTCTGTCTGTCTGTCTGTCTGTCTGTCTGTCTGTCTGTCTGTCTGTCTTTTAGAAAAAAGTTTATTTGACAACACATGCAAAACGCTGCATTACAAACACATGACACGGAAGCCCTAATCTACAATGCCTACAGGTATATACAGACACTGCGAATGGTCAGCACAATTACGCCAACTATGTGCAGTAGGAGGAATGCTATTGCATACCTATACAACCACATATATACATGTAAACAATAGGCAGTTGAATATATGTTACAAAGAAGATTCAGATATGCCACACTGGTTTAAAAGTCTCTCCGTCCTGCAATTCAGCTTTCTGGCCCTAAGTTAAAATGCTTCTTGAACGGCAGGTTTACACAAGCAAAACATTTCCGGACCACTAAATCTGCAAACACAGTCCATACTTGTCGTCATTGTCTAGTAAAAATAAAACAAGGCATATTTGAGACAATACGTCAATACATAAGGGGTATTCACAGTGTTCTTTAATTAAATATACCTGTGTGCTTGGGTTTTGCGAGAGGAAGTGGAAAAAAAAAATCGCGTCTAAAAAAATGCTTCGACCCGAAAATCCTGGACCTCGTGGGGGCGTTCCAAGCTCAACCGTTACAAAAGGTTCCAGTAGACGGCGCGAGCAGTGGAATGAGGGAAAATTAGATTGACTTTCGGCAACCTCAACTGTGTTCATAGTGTAAAGGTCGAAAGGGAGGGTAAGAGCGTCAGAGGTGAGCGGGGGGAAGAAAACAGGCGCTTATGTGGCAGGGGCGACAGAAGACTATCGTCTTTCATCAACATTTGCAGCGAGGTGAGCCCATACGCGGCCACTTTTCATATATTTATCTCAGGCATAGCCGGGCCGTTACATGGTGGGTTTGCTCAAAACAACAAAGCTCCTTATACCCCTGACACATGGGCGCATAAAAGGCCTTTGCAAAGAAGGACTGCTACTGAAACGGCATGTATCATTGTATGCTGATGATATATGTGTCTGGTGCTCAGGGAGAAACCGCCGAAGCATACGAGCGAAGCTGCAACTGGCGATCCGACGATTGGCGCGATACCTGAAAAATTGTGGACTGGTTCTTTCTCCTGAAAAATGCGCTGCGATGGCATTTACAAGACGCGACATGTCTCGTTATGCCCTGACTGCAGCAGGCTGCACCGTACCATATGTGCGATGTGATCGATTCTTAGGCATTGCATTTGACAGGTCAAAGTCGTGGACTTATATTCGATGCCTCAAAGACAAACTACAGTCTTTCGTGCACATCCTACGGATGCTTGCAGGCACTGCATGGGGTTGCTCGGTTGCTTCGCTGCTACGACTCTACAGGGCACTCTTTATTGGTCTGCTTCGCTACAGCCTGCCTATACCCTCGGTTCACTGTACAAGAGCAACGTCAATCAGCTAGAGGCACTACAGGCGCAAGCTCTGCGTATTTGCCTGGGACTCCCTAAGTGCACTTCAACGTCCGGGACACTTTGTGAAGCGAGATGCCTCTCAGCCAGGGTGCTATTAAGACAAGAAAATATCCGTGTCTGCCTCCGCCATGTTAGCGGTTCATTTGCCCATCCTTTGGCAGATAGCTCCAGAAGTCATATTCAGGAATTCCTGCCGGTTTACTATCAACGTCCTATTAGACCCGAGTTACCACCTTGGCAATTTTCTACGTGGTCAATAACAACAACAGTGCCTGGGATCGGGAAAAAGTCAACGATGCCTCCACCAGCCTTGACCTACTAGACACTTCAGCATATATCTCGCTGCTATGGCGGGTATACCCACGTATATGCTGATGGGTCCGTGACTTCTGAATCTTCCGCCATAGGTGTATGGGTCCCATCTTCGCGGGTCCCTGTGAGCCAAAAGCTCAGCCACAAGACCTCGGCTACAAAAACCGAGCTGGCGGCAGTAAGAGCTGCGCTGCAGATTGTCAGGGACTGCCCTCCAAAACCATGGGTAATTTTCCTGGACTCCCGCTCTGCGCTACAAACGCTTCTCAAGCGTGGAAGTAATCAAGGCCAATTAATACAAGAAATCAACGTCACACACACTGAGGTACTCCGCAACGGGCACACTATTTCTTTGCAGTGGCTGCCAGGACACTGCGGCATCACGGGCAATGTGATATCGGATCGGCTCGCACGCGAGGGCCATTCCACGAGCTCACCAGTACAACTCCCTTTATCCAAAGAGGACACCAACGAAATAGCCACAACTCTTGGATGGCGCATGCAATTGCAGCACTGGCGGAACGCGGACCTGCAGTACGCCCCCTTTACGCTATCGACCCGCAGTGTACGTTTCGTATACCTCACGGTTTATCGAGGCAAACAGAGTGGGCTAGTACATCGCCTGCGCCTCAAAGTAGACTATACCAAAAACCTTCTTAACAAAATCGGTTTGATGCATCCCCTGTGTGTACGCTTTGCGGTGTACGAGGAAGACACGGAACACCTGTTCTGCGTTTGTCCACGTTTTAACTCGGCGCGAACGACAGCGCGAAGTTCGTTACGGGCGAGAACTGTCAGCATGGAGGACGTTTTCGGCCCCTGGAACAGCGAAGACAGGGAGGTGCGGGGTTTAAAAGCTCTTGCGCGTTTCCTCAGAGAGACTCTGGACTCGACTCCAGTCATGTGACTGTCTGCGACTTTTTTAAGTTTTTTTTATATGTGTTCATGTGTCTGTTTGGTGGGAGTTTCTTTCGTTTTTTTTCTCTTTTTCTTATTTGTATTAGTCATGTAAGCATATACCCCTATCGCATGTTCACCAAACCTCTGAAGTAGCAGCCCAGCATTATGCAGGGCTAACCTCTTCGGTCTCATTAAAGATTTTCTATCTCTCTTCTCTCTCTCTCTCTCTCTCTCTCCTCTCTCCTCTCTCTCTCTCCTCTCTCTCTCTCTCTCTCTCTCTCTCTCTCTCTCTCTCTCCCTCTCTCCCCTCTCTCTCTACCGAAACGGCGTTCGCCTCGGTGACACACGACAAAGGAGAATCTCCTTCACCGCAGCGGCATTGCCGTAAGGGGGTGTTCGCCCATTTCCTTTCCCACAGGAAAAGAGCAGCTAGGGCGCAGCCTCGTAAGCAGGCACTTGCAAGTCATAAGCTTCTCAGAACGTACTGAGACCAAATGCGATTTCATAATACTTTCATGATTGTTCAAATCGCAAATGAAAAAATTGCACCAAACAAGCCAAATCTTAATGTATTTTTTGTGAACATCTACCCCACTGTTGCCAGATTAGGCATGGAACATAGGCTAAAAAAGCACTACATCATTGCTGTTTAATACAAATATGTGAAATTACCCATTTATTTTTCTAAACAACAATAAAACGAATGGTTCCTCCCTAAAATAATAGAAAAGACCTATTGGCCGCACTTTATTTTTGCTATTGTGCATGCTTTTTCTACAGAACTGCTAGCGCCACTTTATTGGTGTGTCAGTAACGGGAGGTACTTAACGGAGATCGGGGGGTTGCTGTGTGTCAGGAGCGCCACTCCTTTCCACTAAATGTCTTTTGACGTGGGAAAAGGGCTTTAGTTTAAAGGAGATCTAGGGTTGCCGTGTGTCACAGGTATTCGTCTTACACAGAGAATGTACGTTCTGTAGGGTGGCCGCATTGTCAAACCTTTTGCGAGTGTGATACAACCGCAGCTAATCGTCTCGCTCATTTGTTTTCACTTGTTGCGCATGGCGTCGCTGCTGTCCCTTTCGTAAATCGGCTGTAAATGTTTCGCCTATAGCTGAGACCTCTTGCCACGGCGCCGAGCGAGAACGAGAGTTCCGCGTGGCTCGGTGCCCACAGAAAGGTTCGCGGGGATATGCGGCTTTGTCGCGTAAGGCAGGCTTCATGTTCGTTAGTCGCAAGCCTTCCACTGACACAAATCCGTAGTGTTTAGCAGGATTAACTCTAATTATGTCCTCATCTGTTTTATTCACACTCCTACTTTGGTGAACGTTAAACAAACTTAGGACGAGCCCTCTCTACATAAATCGGCTTGTCTATTCGCGAACAATGCGAATTATCAATTAGAAGAAGGGGAGAATTCAGCAATGATTTTGCTTTGTAGACACACTGAGTAGTATGGAGTCACAAAGATGCAGCTGTCCTTATATCGATAGCGAATATAAGCAAGATAACAAGAACGCGATCAAGAAAAACATGAACGCGCGCTGTAAACAAGAGCAAAGGCTGACAAAACAACAACAAAAATACAACACCAGAAATGACGCTGTGCACCGTGATATGGTGGATGACAGCTTAAACCAACGGCGAATTGAAAGTTTTAGGCATATGTATAGGCGGTGCCATGTCGGCCCATGACATGGAAGAAAGGTATACAAAAGCAATCTAACATATTCCGGACATAAAAAAAAAAGCACGTCACTATACGTAACGTAACGTGTGTAAGTGCAATGCAAGTCTCTACCATAAAACAAATTATATGCTTTGTGCACGAGAGAGAGAGAGAGAGAGAGAGAGAGAGAGAGAGAGAGAGAGAGAGAGGAGAGAGAGAGAGAGATGAGAGAGAGAGAGAGAGAAGAGAGAGGAGGAGAGGAGAGAGAGAGAGAGAGAGAGAGAGAGAGAGAGAGACAACTTTATTTTTGTCACTTGTTTGTAAGGAGTCCTCCTCCTAAACGGCGGCCAGCAGCCCTTGGCCCTGGCGGCGTTTTTCAGCCAACTGGACGGCCCAGAGTTGGTCTTTGGGTCAGAGCTGAGCAGCACGGTCTCCCACTGCTCGTCATTCGCTATTTTACGGCCTTCTTGGGTCGCCTGAGGACAAGACCATAGTATATGTGACAGGTCCGGCTGGTGCTTACATAATGCGCACATGCCTGAATATTGGCCAGGGTAGTAGTGACTGTATGCCACGGGGTTTGGATGGGTATTCGTTTGGAGGAGACGCCAGACCACCGACTGCCTTTTGTTTACGGATGGATGAGCGGGAGGATAACGGGTACGTTCGAATCTGTAATGATTAGTAATTTCCCTGTATGAGACCATGCGGTCTTTTCCCGACCTCAGCCGGAGGCTGCTCGGTGGCTCGGCATGCGAGTCCTCGAGCCGTGTTGTGAACTAGCTGCCTCGTTGCCCGGGAGGGAAGAGTGTGCAGGTGCCCATGAAATTTGGACTTTTCTCTGGTCTCGGAAATTTAACAGAATGCGTCGTGCCTCCGGCGATATGCGCCCTTTAATAAAATTCCGAACTGCCATTTTCCAGTCACTGATTGCGCACCAAAATGAAATAATCAGCCATTTCACAGCACGCAGGTGGATGACCAGCGAATCTTTTGAGCACACGGCATATAGGGCCACAGAGAATTTAAGTGAAATGTTCGATGGAATCGTATTTTTCTTGGGCGTTAACGGCGGTCATCCCTGGTAAAGACACATACACGCTGAGTGTACTGATCACGAAAACAGAATCTGTAGATAACTAATACACTCAAAATTTACATCCAGGGGGTGATACGAATGAGATTGAGGTCCAAGTCACGTTTCAATCGTCCAAATTGAGCCCACTATTATCTAATCTACGCAAGATGTAATGCGACGTGTAGTCTTGAGGTCGAAAGCGTGTTTTTGATGGCGTGCAGCGTTAGTGGCGACCGCGTGCGAATAACAAACACACTCGTTGTGAAACTAGAACGCCGCCTCGTGCTTCGAAGACACGTGGAGCTCCGGGAATTTCTGTTCGCTTATAAATACACGGAAACGCAAGCCATATAAGCTTCGCCTAAAAAAAAACAAAAAAAAACAAACGGAAGAGTACCGTCATCGTCCTTTTTCAGGCGACGCCGTGATGACCTGTTATTTTCCTCAGTTATTTTTGTTGTTAAAAAGAAAGAAGACCGTGTGGTGCTAAGAGTCCTCATTACCCGGAAGCATATGCACCCACGTTTCTTTGCCCTCTGGGACTGTTCGTAGTATGCACTGTATTTTAAACAACAATAACAACAACAACAACAACAAAAAACCATCGTGGGACTCTCGTCGTGTCGTTAAGATAGCGGCGAGTCCATTAAAGCTTACGGGGCTCCCTGTCGAGGTCAGGATCATTTGTTTTCCAGAGGGCTACATTTAGGCTTATCTGCCTATACGTGCATTAGTTGTTCGTAAGCTGTTTGTAGTGTTATCACCGTTTCTCCTGCTTTAGTAGAGTTGTCCAGTCGGTAAACCTCTCGATCTCACGTTAACCACCTGCACCTTCGCTACCTCTTCAAAATTTAATTTTCAGCCAGAACAGGCAGCAAGTAATAATAAACACTTCGTTCCGCAGTTAGGAGCCTGCGGCGCGTTGAGATATGTTCTTCAAAAAATAACAGGATGTAACTCTGTTATATTGCATCGTAATTTAATACTTTAATTTGTTTTGACCGTTACGAAACGCTTATGTACAGAATAAGTGTGTTTAAGAGGGTCGCATTTCGAAATCTGAAGGTTAAGAGACACAATTAAATATGGGTTTGGATTTCTAAATGCCAAAACTCGCCTAATGATCTTAGATAGACCACGGCTGTGGTTCGAAACCTCGAAAGCCTTTTATAATTTAGCATGCGTGCTTTTGGAGAGGCCGTCAATTTTCGCGTTTAGTTAACATCAATATTTGTTTAATGGTGACGTGTTTAGGCTTTGTGGCCACGAAACGTGAAGTCCAAGTTTTTCCGAAGCCCGAAAAAGTAAAGCCCGGAGAAGGAGGTTAGCAGGTGGAGAGGAGGAGGAGGCACTGCGGATTGACTGACTGGTGAAAGAGGATGAAGTTGATGGATGGCGGTTGGGCGACAAAAAAGAAATGCTCTGCATTTAAAACCATGAGGCATTCCACTCTGCGAAGGCGCATGACGAGCGAAGCTTTTTCATTAACACTTGACAGAGCCGGCCCTAAATTTAGGCTGAAGGTAAGAGTTAATTTTATTTTAAAGGTACGCGCTCTTATTGTTTCCCATCGTCTCCCTCTCCGCACCCCCACCCCCCTTGGAACGAACGAGCAATCAGACGTTTTCACTGAGCAACCGTAAGAGGCGCTGGCTTGACCTTGACCCAGCTTGTAGGTCAAATGGACGGTACGAGGAACAAGACGTTTTCTGGGTTTGACCTGTAGCAATAGCTTCGCCTAAAATATCTTTTGGAGGAGTACGGTGGAGAGGGGGTTGATAAGTGGGGGAACATCCGATGCCGGTGGGTTAACTTGGTTTGTGAAAATATCGGGAAGAAAGACAGGGCTTGTAAAGCGATTAACCGTAATATCGCTTCACTGTGGTGCTGTTGCAGTAAGTTTACGCGTCGTAAGCGTGGATGTACCTTTCGGTGAGCGACCTATGCGGAAACGCCAAGACCGGATGGGTTAGAAGAGAACATTTCACTATCGCAACGCACTTTCCAAGAAATTTGTCGTACATAAAAAAAAAAGCCGATTTTCGGCCTGCCCAAGCTGCGCTACATCGAGATGTGGGGCATGTCGTAGGGGGAGAGGTGAGATATGCCGCCTGATTCACAGTTCTAGCACAGTTAACTTACGCCTTCACCAGAAAAACAGCTCAGGGAAGAATGAATGAATGAATGAATGAATGAATGAATGAATGAATGAATGAATGAATGAATGAATGAATGAATGAATGAATTTGTTTCATAGGGATGACGTTATGAACTAGGGGGCAAAGGGATGAAAGCAAAAGAATATGATCCACAATTTCACTTTCGCGTTTCTCCTACGATGCAAGTCCTGTTAGGGGAAGGCCCACATCGTGAGCAGCGTGTATTAAACTTGTTTTTTTAGGGACATTGATTAGTTGAGGCTTAGGACTTGCGGAGGCTTGTGTTTGTCACGGATATCTGCCAGTGCCGGCAAGAGCAGAGGAGGTGGCTGATGGTCGCTGGTTCCCTGTGAGAATATGGCAGAGGGGTTGGAAGGCGGAGTTTGCGCGTTTTTGTATTGGTGGTAGTACATCCAACGAGCTGCAGTATCGTCAGTGGTGGCGTAGCTAGAGCGTGCTTTGGTAAGGAGTGTTTTAGACGGGAATAAAAACCGGCAACCTCGCGTATAGCAGCACACCGCTTGACTATGAGGAACGCAGATATCGCGCCACGGGGATATACGCGCAACTCAAGGCACCAACAGAAACGAGACACGGCAAGAGGGGGTTTGATTTCTCACCAATTGAGTGCTTGGGATGCGGTATCCTGCAGCAATGCCCCGAGTATACTGGTAAGCTAGAAAAGTTGTTATTTTGGTTTATTGAAAACGTTGAGTGCACTCATCCCAACTACAAGCTTTATTACATTCCGGTAGTTAAAGAGCCGACATGATGGTCTGAAATTGTCTTCAAGCAACTTTCTCAGTCGTAGATGGAGGACTGACTGATTGATAGACGTTAACGAGAAAGATGAAAGACCCCCTGACGGGGAAACAGTAATTAGAAGTAAGGTTCCGGGGAAAATAGCATATGCGCTTGGGTTCTTAAGCAACACACTGACGGGCATTATAACTTGTCCACTTTGTGCACATTCACTTATAGTTCTTCCAGAGGAGGCACAAAAGATTGGAATACGTAGGTTTCTTTAGAGGTGGAAAGTTTAAGAGTAGACCGTGCGTGCCTTTTATAGCGGAAACAAATATCCGAGAAATAATCACAGGACGTCAGAATAACGAGTACCGCACAACCGGGCGTCGAAGCAAGCCAACTGAAAATTTCAGCCAGTCCCAGATAGTCACGCAAGTGTGCGCACACGCCTAACGATCGAGCGGGCACGTATACTTTCCCATCGGCGGGTCTCGCGCCAACAGATTAGCCCCGGCCGAGTACAAACTGCTTTATCTGGTTGCTGCGTTGCTTCCCGCGGGAGGCGCAGTCAGGAACAACGAGTTTATTGAAAGCCCTCGCTTTTTCTCTCCCTCTCTCTCTGTTATTGACGGCCCTCATTAGGAGAACGGCCGCAGGGCTAACAAGTTTGGGAGTCGTCGTTTCCGCGTTCAAAATTCATGCGCGTGGTTGCGCCCGCCGTCATGCCGCTACCGAGTTTCCGCCGTAATCAGTTCAAATATTGACTTGTCACTCAGTTTTCGAAAAAAAAAAAATGGTTCGAGCGTAAAGGTTTCTTAAAACTTCGGAGGGGCCGACAGCCGTCACAATGGAGGCTGACACGGCGAATGCCTCTTTGAGATGCGGGAGTGCGCTTACGCTGTCGGAGCGAGCAATGTCGATGCTAACTTGTTTACACTACTGCGTGTCGTTAAAAGCAAAAACAAACAAAAAAAAAAGACAACGCTCTCTTTCCCACAGTCACCTTGTATGACAGGCACATACTTTTCGTGGCATCGCCAAGCGTAGGGGACATTTAACGGGAACGCGCTTAGCTACTCACCTCATTGCTATGTATGTAATAGGCACGCTCAAGTTACTAATGTAGGCCCACAATACATGCCTCTAACACACGTTTTAAGTCGGAAACTACAGCACATCAACCGTGTCCACCTTTAAGAAGCTAGATTCATCGACCTGTTGGGGGGGGGGGGGGGGGTAGAGTTCTACATTCGTAATCCGGGAGGCACTATATTGGAATCTCATCCACGAATTCCGACTCAGTTACCGCGCTTTTTATTCTTTGAGGCCGTCGACCATTTGGGTGCCGTCTCTATGCCAGCGACGTTGGCTTTTGACCTGCGGAGTTAACTATTGCTTCTCTATTGCACAACGTGCGCAGAATTCCTTGCTGATTCGGACGGTTTAAGTAACGCCGTGTTACAGTGGACGCGTTCGCTGGCACAAGTGGCCGTTGCTACGGAGAGTTCCACGGTTGTTTTCGTTAATGCGTGTGCGCGTGTTTCAGTCCCCGGAGTTCATTCACATCCCCGCCAGAGTTGAACACGCAGGCACTTTTAAGCACGACATGCCGCTTATACAACTCGCTGGGAATGATTTTACAGAAGTTATTGTTTTTGGTGTGAGTTTCTTGTCCAATCATCTCATGTACGGATAGTGTGTTCCGTTCACGAACAACACCAGGGCGTTTTGTGACGAAGGGCTTCTATTGCAGCTTGCTTTCGAAAATAATACACTCCGTCAGGCCATCCTTCCTGAAGTCAGGTTTCCTTAACTACTTACGTGCTTACACCGAAGCCTCCTTTAGGGAACTCCAAGCTCTCACCTTTGTGCGCGCAATCAATCGGCGTTCAGTGGGACGGCTGCTATTGACCACTGTTGGTGAACCAAGCCGCTAACGAGTACCTCGAGTAGCGCCTTTATGCACAAGAAAGCACTCTATCCACTTCACCTTGCACTGCGGGGAACACCTAATCCGGCCAAGTAATTGCAAAGCGTTTCCGTCCCGCCGCGACGACAAGTACCGCCAAAACGACATCCGGGTACTTCTTCAGTACACCTTAATGTTCGGGACTGGGTAGTTATAGCAGTGAGATGACCAACTTCCTCAGATGACTAACGAAGGATAAGTGCAGGTTTCAGCCTAAAGACTCTCTCCGTAGTTATTTATTCTTCTTCTTCTTATTATTACTATTACTATTATTTAAAATTAAATAACGACCGATGCAAGAAACACGCGCGATGAACGCAAATCTGGATTGACTTGCACAATATTTTCCGAGAGTTGCATCTATTGTTGCACGTGCTTACTACAGCGCGAGCAAGCGTGCGATCTCTTCGCACTAAGAGGTTTTCTTTTTACCACAGTCCTGCATTTTGAAAATCTGTACGCTTTAAATCGATGAAGAATGTTTACAAAGCGGTTGACCTGTACTATCGTGTTGCAGACAAAACTAACTAACAACATTAGCAAAACAAACTAGCGATAGCACTGAAACAGTCGTTAGACCAAAAAGCAAGGAGAATATTTAAGTTTCAATGCTTCAAAGCTCCTGGAGCTCGCTTTTTAAATTCACTAATTGCCGTGTGTGTGGTATGGGGGGAGGGGGGGAAGAGAAATTTAGGTTGCATCAGCGCTTCTGTTTCTGATGAAAGAACAGAAAAATCAGTACACACATTGTCCTAACTAATCCGGACCCCTCAGCTTTGGCGTGGCTTAAAGGGGCTGCTGAGGCACCGCAACCATTCAGCTTGGTGTTTCAATTATACGTAAAGATTCAGAACAATACAACCTACAGATTTGAGCGTGAATACGAAGAAACTGGTCCATGACTCACACGCACACGTACTCGCTCATTCACTTACTCACTGGCGCGACAGTTTTTTTTTTGTTTTTTTTTTTTTCATACAGCAGGCTGGTTCGGTCCACTATTTTGAAATCTTCTCCCTATATACTCTTCATTATACTCGTCACCGCTAGCATTACTCTTGACACCCCAGCGACTACTACGAACTCTTCCTATTCACAGTCCGGATTCAGCGACGGCTCCGAGGCGCGAAAACAGACTGCGTCTCCGAAGTATTCTCGGAGGCACCACCTGAGGATTTATCGAAGTATGCCAGGAGGCCGCGACCCCGTTGTTTACTGACGCGCACCCGCCGTGTGACGCGCGTCGACGCGCCCGGGCCCTGCATGTTGCCAAGTGCAGCGCGTGAAACCCGGGCCCAGGCGAGGCTGTTGCCAATCGGGACCAATGCGCAGGGCCCTGCGGGCTCTAGCAGGAGAGAGGGGGTGGAGATCGAGCGCTGACTAAGGCCTATTTTTAAACACCCCCCGGGTGCGGACGGACCTTCGAGCCGAGTTAAGGCATGGGAGAAGACCCCCGCACGTGTTACGCAACACCAACCCCCCCTTTCTCAGCGGCTTCTTCAATGCGCGGTGGCGAAAATTCGCTTCGAGTGAACTCCCACCACAGCGATGACGTAATAAACATTTTTTCGGGTGTCTGTTGCCCCGGGGTAGAGGGGGAATGTGATGATGTTGTTATAGCTTCTTTCGTGGTCGAAGAATGCAGACGGCTTTGGGGTTTGTTTTTGCGGGGTTCAACGGCAGGGTGAGCGATTCGAGTGGAAGAGCAGGTAGGGAAAAGTAAACGCGGAAAGGTTAGATAAACCTTAGCAGACCAAAACAATCGTTTCACTCATCCGATTCGGCTGACAGCGGGGGCTTTTATTTGCGGAAATGAGCGCGAGTCCTGAAAGAAATAGAGCGACAAAGAAAGAATACAGAAATAGAACGAAAATGGAGAAAGAAATACAAACAAACGGATATATAATAAAGGTAAATGTTGTTTTGCCCAAAGATTGTCTGAAGATGTGGTACTCGGCATTGAGGGTAAAATATAGCGCTACAATAGAACCTGTTTTACTTTTTCTATCCGAGGTGTTCATTAATTGAAGATAACCACAGCAAAGAAAGGAAACAAGATTCATCATAAGCTTGTTTTCATTCGAGTAGGCTAAGCTGCGTAAATGGCAATAAAAGAGGAGGAACAGGGACAAAGAGAGAGAGAGAGATAAAGAAAGAACGAAAGCTGGCAATGACCTCTGGCAGCGAAAACAGCATGACGTGTTCTCGCGAGGCAGAAGACGAAGACAGACGACAGCCTGCTTGTCTGCTCGGCCTAGCAGACCAAAAGTAATAATTGCCAAAAAAACGATGCATTCCGTTCAGGGGAGAGACCCAACAGCGACGTCACGGGACCCTACTGACCCTGCCCTCGAACCCGTCCTCGATTTTTGCCCGTCATTTTCGCTTTTCCGAGTGTGCAAACCCCCCTGCGAAAGAAACAACAGGTTTTTCGAGCCAAGGTTCGGGCGAAGGAGTGAAAGAGGGTGGATGGCGCTTTCTCTCTCTCCCCCGCCTCTTCCAAACGGGGCCGAAGCCAAGTCAAAACCGTAGACCTCGAGGCTCGCGCCAGTGGGACTAGCAGACGATCTCGAGTGCCCCGACCGCGCCGAACGCGCATACGAACCCCGGAGTTTCGCCCGTGAGCGCTCTCAACGGCGCCTCGGCCCCTCTAGGTGTGAAAAAACAAGGCGATCTCGCCTTCGTCCTCTTCGTTCGACTCGCGAAGGGTGTTTCACCCTCCAAAGGTGAGCCGATACATTACTTCCAATCCTATAGCGTGGACTCGTTTCGTTGAATCGCCGTCATAGCGGGTTCGGGGGGTTCCTCCTCTTGTCGAACTTTCGAAAAAGAGCCGGCTAGACCCGACACTTTCCGCAGGTCTGTTGGAGAGTTCCCGCTTCTTCGTAACAATCCTCACTGGTGAGATTGGTGAGATACCCGTTTATCGAACAGACCGTCGAGGTTCCAAAGCAGCTCGTGGCGTCGATCACTACGAGGGTTGAGATTCACGTTTTGCGAGTAGAAGGTGAAGTTCTAGAAGCGGCCGCTGGTGCTGGTCTCTACAAAGGTCGTAACTCGTGCGGTTCGTAGTTCAAGCGGTGGTTCGTCTGTTCCGAGAGGTTCCAAGATGCTCTTTTACACCATGCATCTCATGAGGGAACGAGAACGCGCAAGAGCCACGCGTCCCGACGTCCGCTCCTTCCCAAGCGGTACAAGCGCGGGAGTTCGATTGGCCGAATCGGGCGACCATCACGCGATGCTCCAGAGATTTGCAGTGTCCGGTACTGCACCTCCCGGTCAGCCGGTCCGCATACAGGTCGTCAAGGAGCGAGTGGTCGTCACCTATCTCCCCGTGCCACACGAAAGGGCTGTGTTGGCTTCTCTCCCGCTGTAACGTTAGCATACGCGGCTACTTGTTCGCTCTTTCGTTTCTTGCTTTATAAAAAACGTTGCTGACTTCCGCTGTTAATTGGAATATGCTGGCGCTTTCGTGTAGTTCTGAGTGCTCGTAAGCAGCTGTAAGCTCTCCTGTGCCGTCACCAGAAACTAGAGGGCGGAACATTGCACTAAACGACTACTCCTGAATCAAGAGCTCGAATAGACGCTTTTTTTGCTTAATTTAGTGTTTTCTGGGTTCAAATTTTCAGGATTTTACACGCCGAAGCTGCAACTTCTCTATGGGGCGTGCCGTAGTGGAAGGTTTAGGATTATCTAAGACCTCCTAGGGATATTCACGGGCGTCTAAATTTCAGCAAACGGGCGCACTGTTTTTCAAGTTGAACATAACAGAGTTCGGCAGAATGTTGAAACGAAGGCGCTGCAGACTTGAAACAAAAGCAATGCGCTCCCGAGATGCCTTTCACCCAGGGATGTCATATGCGCCGTGCTTCAGGGGTTTATCTTGGCCTTGAGATGACCGTTTAGCGAATTATTATAATGAAAAGAGGAAAAAAAAATCCATTTAGTGAACAAGGGTCGATGTGGTTGATGCATGCGACAAGTAAAATATAGGAGGTATACGTACAACCCTGCAAAAAGCGGTTGTGAAAGCATGAAGAGTTTTTAAGCGCAAGCTTTTTTAATCAGACCGATGGCGTCCTGTCAAAAAACTAACGCATCTCCCCATAGGCCAGTTGGTCGACAGCAAAGCTCTGGTAAGATCTCTGCATGACACACGGCGCGTGCGTGAAACCGGGCTTCCATTGCGCCAAAACGGTTATACTTGAAACTCAAGAAAAAGGAGTGTTTCTTGAAGGAAGAGTACAATAGGGTACCTTTATCTCAGGAAGAAGGAGTACAATAGTACTCCTCACCAAGAAGGAGTACCAAGAAGGAGGAGTACAATAGGGTACCTTTATCTCAAGAAGAAGGAGTACAATAGTACTCCTTACCAAGAAGGAGTACCAAGAAGAAGGAGTACAATAGGGTACCTTTATCTCAAAAACCACGTATCGGTATACATTTAGATCGTCGTTTGCTTAGTGCGCGAAAGATCGTCGCATGGGTTCGTTCTTTGTTTGCTATTTCGGCCTTTGAAGCTACTTTTTTTTTAGCTTCCCTTTTAGCTTTCGCATTTCTCTCAAATTTCTTCACGATGGGATGGTAATGTTGTTTGGACAAATCCAGCCATCAAATAAATTTTTATTGAAACGAAGAACAGAAAAAAAAATGGCCGCACTCTCTTAAGTAATGTGTTCCAGATGCCGGAGTTCACACGAGCTCGAGATAGAGCGCGTAATTAGTCATGAAACATCAATTACAACTGTCAAACAAGCGTAGCTACATGTGCGTACGAGACTGTAATGAATAACAGCACCTAATAATGAGAGAATGACGTTCGCGAACGAGGACTCCGCTGAGGCCGCCCTTTCTTAACGATATCCACCATTTGTCAGCGTCGACAGAATGCCCACTGGCACTTGCTCGTATACCACAGCCTTTCTTCGTTTGCTCTCCTTTCTGTTAATTCAAGTCTAATTCACGTCCCGGAACTAAATAAAGCGCGCGCTAAACTGCCGAGACGGCACAATGGATGACTACCCCATACTCTGAAGACAGACGCTCACTGTCACCTAAATAGTACCGTCTACCAGACGCGAATTTTATTGTGCCGCAACGCTAGTGCGTACTACTTCAGGCTTCTCCTAACGACGTGTTTTCGTCTAGGGCAATCACGGGGCGCTCTTCGGTGAATAGCACAGTGCCGCTCTTAGAGAAAGGGACAAAGCCCCCTTCCCGCTTCCATTAGGAGATTAGAAAGAGCGGCGCGCTTATTTTTGCCGCGGCGTTTCGAGATGAGTCGCTTACCGGAGGAGAGCGTTGTGGCAGGGGTAGAGCCGCATTCCCGCCCGCTGACTGCTGCTTCGCTCTTGCGCAAAATCGGGGCCGAAGAAGAAAATCGCGTGTTGCCGTATTGGCGGGAGGCTTCTGCTTTAGGGAGCTGCCGTGCTGCGTGCGTCCGACACGGGCATTTCTGAAAGTTTCTTCTTTTCCTGTGCAGGCCTGAAAAAAAAAAAAAAAAAGAAAACACTTAAAAAACATTTTGGGAACTATGTCAATCAGACGGGAGCTACCGCATCGCGGGCAGGTTTAGAGCGACACGGGAATTAGGTTGTGCTCGTTTCGGTAGAATAACATGCCCCGTTTTGTAAATACGAAACATCCCGCGTTTTGATGGAGGAGAAAAAGAAAAACGCCTGTGTGTCGAAATTTCGGTGTAAGTTTTCGTAGCCCGCACTACGGCGCGCCTCATTAGTCCTAGGTGTAACTTCAGCGGGGTTGCACCCTCCCCCCCCCCTTTCAAAAAAAAAAAAGAAAAAAAGAAAGAAAGAGAAACACTCAACGGCAAAACCGTTTTTTTACAAAAAAAAAATGTTAGGACGGGTGCGGCCGCTGACCGAATTCCTGCAGTGCAATTTATGGCGGGAAAAAACAACAAACGGGATTTTCGAAGTAGCTTATGATAACGGCGTCTAACATGAATTTTGTAATACTTAAGAATCACGCGTTTGGCAACTTTATATGGGAAGTCTTTACGAGCTCTGCTTTTGAGTTTGCCGCTGCTTTTTATGGCGAATTGTGGCTTTCTACTCCGTGGGCCGTTTTACTCCTCTGAGGCACCTTCTTTACGATCGGACCTCATCCTGCAATAAATCTTATTGTGAATACTTTGAAGAAAAGTTGAAATAACCAAGTAAGGGGGGGGGGGCGCAGACCATACAGTAATAAAACAGAAGGAGGGAAATATTTCAGATAATTCATTTTTACATGTTTACTTCGTACTTTTTTTATGTTCCAGCAATAAAGCCCCTCTAATCGCGAACGACTGCCGAGCCAACGGTTAAAAATCAAGGCTTTGCGGAAAACCAGATTTCAAGTTCGTTTGATAATGTCCGGTAAAAGAACGCGAGTATGCTACGTAGAGCAAAAATTGCTGCGTACATGTGCAATTCCTGGGAAATGACGCCCGACGTTGCTTAATGTGGTAGTCAATTCGTATTTCGCGGACCATCTCAAAATTGCGATTTGGTTTAAGCTTGTAGCTTTAGTATAGTGCCATGTAATTCGGTTGATACACAAATGGACGGGCGGACAGAATTTTAAGCGTTTGCGGTAGTACTTGCGGTAGTCCTGCAGTAGTACTAGCACGCAGCAAGAAAAAACGGTACTGCGGGGCCATTTGTATCTGGGAAATGCTTTTTTTCCCCCGGTCGCATGAACTGATGTACAAGGTCGTAAGTGCCGATTGTGTCACTCATTCCCGAAGTTTGTTCCGCGGCAACGCGAACTGTCGATTTGGACGGCAATCCAGGTGGTTTATTTACTGGTCGACACTGGGGGGGGGTGGAGTAACCCGAATGACCGGGCCTATACATCCCGGGGGAATTTCTCTCGCTCAGGGAGGCTCTTCGTCCATTCGTGAGGTACAGCAGAAGGAGACGATCAAATCCGTCGACGTCTGCTGACGCAATCACCAGCGCGAGAGGCGGCGATTTTCGGCTCTTGGTTACGGGAAAAACGCGCGAGTGGGGTGCAGGTAGGCGTGCGGTCACGGGTTCACTCTGAAGCCCAAATCAATGTCGTTTTGTAATGCCCGAAGCGTTGCACTGCTGAGCACGAGGTCGCTGTGTTCGATTCCCGGCCGCGGCGGCCAGCTTTTCTAATGGAGGCGAAAGCAAAAACGCCCGTGTGTACGAGATTTCGGCGCACGTTAAAGATCCCCAGGTGGTCGAAATTAATCCGGAGCCGTCCCTAGCTACGGCACGCCTCATCTCCTTCGTTGCGTCGGCGCGTTAAACCCTACAATCAACCAATAAAATCAATGCCCGAAGTATGCAGTAGGCAATGGATGCTGGTTCACGGATGTCTAAGGCCCATTCGCGCGTGTCTCTGACGAGAAGACATATACGCTTTCACCCTTGGAGCATTGCCGCCACCTTGTACGATATTGGGAAATTTTAACGCTCTGTTGGACATTGCTACTGCTGCCGTTCGGCGAGGTCTCGGCCTTCGTCTAACCCGGTGGTCGCGTGCATTTCACTAGTGTTAAAGCGAATTGGCTCGCGAGTTTACTTGGACATTACACGCGAACCGAGTGAGTAGGCGTGAATACGAAGAAGAAACGTATGAGGGCCGACATCACGTGTCAGTCAGTGACACAAGGGATGCCAGCATTATACAGGAGCATTGCGAGAAAGAAGAGCAACAGAAGTGAAAGCAGGAAGAAGAGGGAGCGGGAAGAGATGCTGCGCGAGCTAGACGAACGACGCGAGATCGGGAGCAAGCATTTCAAGGGGCTCTGCAACCCTTCCGATAAACGCTGCCGCTCTTTCCTTCGCGTTTGGAAGCACTGCGAAAGCTGTCACTATCCCCAGAACGGAGCGACACTGCGTGCTTTGCTCTTCGCAGCAGATACGCCTTCCGTTTTTGCTTTGCTTTTGTGGCTTTCTTTTTAAAGGGGCTATCGGATGCGTTTACTGCTGCCGCTGAAGGAAAGCGGGCCTATAGCCGCTACAACGCTGTAATGACGTCATTCAAGCGCTCGAAGAACGCCAAGACCAGGAAAGAGAGAGAGCAAGTTTCTAGGTTATCTGATAGACATAGATTATTAATTTCTTGGCTGAGGTACTTAGTGACCCTGTATTCAAAGTACTGGATGCGTTGGTTGACTACCTTCTGATTAAAAAAAAGTTGAGAAAAGTGTCCGCAGGGTCCTTTTAAACTTTGATTGAGAGAGTACGCGGTTCATGTCAGCTAAGTGCCACTCTATAGGAGGTCCGGCACGGCCGGGCTGTAAGTCCTTATTAGCAGCCGCACGTCGTCGGTATAGCCCCACCGCCATCGCGGACAGAAGTGACTTCTGCAACGCCCGTACAGGTAGATTTTACGCCCGAGTTACTCACGTGAAGGTATCCTGCCGGCGTGGCATACCCGGCAAGGCCCCGGCTCTGCAATTGAGAAGACTTCTGTGAAGACTTAGCGCATTCTTGCAGCCTATTTTTGGTTAGGGACATTAAATTACTTGGGGTTTCACTTTAGTAGCATATAGCTAGCGCTTGCGTGCTGCATTCATATGTGCAATGTTGCGTGTAATGTGTAGTGTAGTGTGAAGCTTAGAATTTCACTTGTCTTTTTTTTTTCTCCTTTGAACTTTTCTTCTTTGTAACGTTTGCTGTGTCAGTTACTTTGTACATGGCTGTTGTTGTCTCGTTAAGTTTCTTGATTTGTGTGCGAGAACACGGCGTTTACAGTTTACCTTATTCTGAGACGTGCTTCCCGATGGTTGATCTAAACCTAGAGGGATATCCGAGGCTCTGAAATTAAAATTCCTCTCAAAACAGGAGAAAACAGTCGTACATGCAGCTTCTCCAAATGCCCTGAGAGCAATCTTAACAATACCACCTCCACAACACCGTCTTCCCACCGACGGATCAAGTAATAATGTGATGAAGGCACTCCGGATAAGTGCAGCACGAATTACGAGTTCGGTTGCTATGGAGACCTGGCCACGTGGACGTGGTGGGTCATGCAGGGCTAACGCGCACACCCGAGCTGTCACCAGAACGGGTACCCCTACACCCTGGCCAACCCATTACCGACCCCGCGAACCTGTCGCTATTGAACGAAAGACTGGCAGAGTGGAGGCGAAGATACAGAAGAGAAGAAAGTGCGAAGACACGCCGCTCTCTAGCAGCAGGGCGGATTTTTATTCAAAGAACAGTTATAGACGCCACACCAACAATGCAAAATACGCATGTGAGAGCGGAAGGAAAGGTGATAATGCACCGAGGACATATATATATATATTATATATATATCTATATATATATATTATATATATATATATATATATATATATATATATATATATATATATATATATATAGCGACACCAGCGGCGATCGGCGAAACAACCAGAACGCTTTGCCCAGATACGCTACTTCCGCGCTCAAATATGCGGGAGAAGGAGGCTTGACAGATGTGGCTCGTTTCTTGAACATGGTGTTTGCGTCGAAGATTTTCAGCGTTGGCGTGTCTCTTTTCCGTTTTACCACGGCGCACCGGTGCAGCCCTGTGAGGCTTATTTAGCTCATGTACGAACGCCCGCGCGAGAGAGTTATCGAGTGGGCTGCTACTGCATTAACAGTCTACACATTGCTTGGCGTGATTATTCTTGCATGCTGCGCCTAGGAAATCCTGCTGGTTGACCTTTTCAGTCTGCCCGACTTGTAAGGAGCAACCTACACTAATCGACCTATACTTGCATTCACACTTCTGTGAGGGCACCCTGCCTCCCACACTGGTGCGCCGCGTTGAAACGACGTGAGGGCACGCCGACGCGGGAAATATCCGAAACGTGTACATATACGCCACCTTCCAGAAGCCTCACGTGTCAGCTCGTCTTCTCGCGTGATTATTTAATTTGAGCAATGCATTATCGGTGTGGGGACTTGTTTGCCTTGACGTGTGGCCGGGTTTATGTGCACCTTTTGCAGCACACCTCTCTTCTCTGGGTGTCTTCCTTTGCTTTGCTTTTTTTCGCCCCCCTTTCCCGTTCTCCCGAGCAGGTATGTGACGTACACAGCGGAAGAGCAACACTATGGACAGGGGTCCCGCAAATTTTTTATTAACTGCTTAGGCGAAATCCATGGGAATCCTGCTGTACACAGCTTACGCCGAAGAACCACTTGCGCACGGGTACACACAGAACACAAAACAAATAAAAAAAGCGCGAGAGAAAGAAAGACACGAACTTGTCTTTTACCTTTTTCGCCTTATTTTTTGTTTGTTTCTATTTAGTTATAAGTTCTGACAGTCATCAGAGTAAAATGCACGCCACCGCTGTTTTGCGCGCTCTGCAATTCAGCATGGCGTTGTCAAGCCGATGCTCGAATATTCTAGTGGATCCAAGACAGGGCAACGGGCACCTCAAGATGTAATCCTCCGCAGGCACCTGTCCGCCTGGAGGTTGCTCTTGTGAAAGATTGATGCCACAGAGGCGAGCAAATGGGGTGTTGCAAAATGCGCCTCCTATACGGATTGGTGGGGCGCAGCGCAGTAGGCGCACTTGAGTAATGGACTCCACCTTGTGCCCGACCCCGACCCTAACCTTGGGGCGCCCAGCCCGGAATGCTTGAAGGGTGCCACTTCGCAACACACCGCACCTGCCAAGCTGCCGGGTTCTTGGCTGCTCGCTCTTCGCTCTTCTATCTTCGTTTCTGTTGTGCTTTGCTTCAGAGGAGGCGGCAGCTGCTGCCCGGCTCATTCATTCTGTAACGTTATTATGTTGGAACTTCGTATTTCAGCGCTGATCCTACGCGGTATACTGAGCTCTACGACGTAAACGTTGACAGCTTTAATTTTGTGGTGTTGAAAAAGAAGTGTGAAAAGAGGACGAGGCGTTCGGTGCACGAAACCCTCAGAAGCGAACGCGGTTTTTCGTTTCCCGTTACATAGGGGTGTTGGTGACATTTACATGCCGCCGGGATATCTGCCTGATTTTACATTTGCTCACGTTCGTCGTAGGGGCGGCTTCGTTTCAGGTTCATGCTGTCATTTTTTAACGAACCCGTACCTCCTCTCCAGACTGTCTGTCACGATGTCCCATTAATAGGTGGGACATCGTGACAGGAGGAGGTCTTCAGGATGAGGTGAGGGTTCAAAGGTGGCATGGAGTAGATGGAGTAACTACGGTTGGATTGAGAATTGTCAGAAGCCTTCAAGGTGTTCTACAAAGACAAAGAAGAAAATCTCTCTGCATATTTTTACGTTGTCGTTGTTGGTGATCGCCCAAAAATTTGTTCGCGTGAGAAAGAATTTTCCATAAAAGGTAAATCTGCCAAGTACTTAACTTGAGGCTTCAATGCACGTACTCCTTCGCTTAAAGTTTCTGTTGGCTGGCATCTATTTCATGCGTGATTAAAGTGAGAGAATAACAGGCCCCGTCCAACTCCGATTACTCCCACCATCCAGTTTGAGTGTAGGAATATAGGCCCATTGATTGTCCAGCCCTTTTATTGTGTCCATTCTTCGCACGTCCTCCTTGTGGTATATGCCGCCTACTGAATCGCGGAGGAGCCAATCCAGAGTTTGCAAAAGTGGTCACTGTGCTGTATAAGTCTGTTAACTTGTAGTTTGTGCTCACGGTGTTGCTATTGACTAATTAGATCATCTCACAGGCCTAGCTGCTTGCGCACGCGAGGCGAGCTGGAATCGAAAAAGCGCGCGAGTGTTGTCAATCTCGGAGAGCGAATTAAGTAGCCCGTGTGTGTACATGTGCCATTGTTCCCCTTCTCCCGCTCTCGCGCAGCCGGTTCCATATGCCTGTCCTCTACCCGTCAGCCTTACCGTTGGGTCACCAAATCTACATACAAGGACTGGTACCTGAGGTATCCCTACGGTGAGTACCACAACCCGCCACTTTGTTGCACCCCTTAGGGGGGCCCTGAAAGCAAAATGCAGGTTTGGTTGATTAAAAATCCTGCTTTGGCTCGTTAACAATGTTACCAATTTTATCGCAAACTTTATTTATTTATTTATTTATTTATTTATTTATTTATTTATTTATTTATTTATTTATTTATTTATTTATTTATTTATTTATTTATTTCTTTAAGGGCCCTAGGAAAGGGACACTACATGAGGGGTGGGGGATACGAATGTTTGGAAATTACAAAGGGTGATGTGCAAAAAAACAGTGAAAACAGCGATACAAACGTCTGCGTAAACGCAGCACAAAAATGTGCGAATACGCCCGGAATGTTACATAACACAGGTAGTATTCTTTACAGGGTTCGAGTAGGTGCTAATTCCGTGGCACAAATCATTATAAGCTACACGTGAACAGAAGATACAAAAGGCCAGCCGCGGAAATCAGTACTGGTGTTCATTACACATTATATGTATAATACGGGTTGAAGTGGGAAAAAAGAGAGCACAAAAACAACCAACACAAACTGTCACTCGGGCTTGGAAAGGGTTGTTAGTAACTTTTTGAAGGTTTTTGCGTCTTTGGTACTAACGATATTATCCGGTAAAACGTTCCACTCTCTAGCAGTCCGAATAAAGAACGACTGAGCAAATTTGTTAGTTTTAGGGCGAAGGTATAGAACCTGCTTGGAGTTGCTACCACGATCAGAAGAATGGGGTTCAGATACTCGGTGTGGATGCGCGGTAGAATTTGTGCAACAGGGTGAGTCTCGACATTTTTCGACGGCGGCTGAGGGGAGGGAGGGCGGCACGTTTTTTTTTTTTTAATTCCGTTACACTGGTGAACGATGAATAATTTGAGAACGCGAATCTGGCAGCGCGGTTTTGAATAGCTTCAATGTTTTTTTACTACGTAATTGTGTTGTGGGTCCCAAACTGATGCCGGGTACTCAAGTTTGAATCGGGTTAACGTGTTAAAGGCCTGTATTTTAAAGGGGGTGGGAGCAAACTTCAAGGTACTCTTCGAATACCCTAGTTATCTATTAGCTGCAGAAATGATATTTTTAATATGGACTGACCAAGATAGATCGCTTGCAATGTGTGCGCCGATGTATTTGTAGCAATTAGTGGATTGTAGGAAGGAACCACCTGGAGCGTAGTCGTGGGAAAATTGGTTGGGGCGTCCATGAAAGGAAAGTGATTTACATTTAGACACATTAAAAGACATTTGCCACATCTGGCACCAGTGTTGCACGGCTTTAAGGTTGTTATGTAAGGATAATGGCTGGTGATGGTTGCATAAAAAAACGCAGTGGTCTACAAGTAGTCGGATGTTGTTAGTAATGCATTGTGGAAGGTCATTAATGTATATCAACAAGAGCAAGGGGCCAAGTACTGTTCCTTGAGGGACACCGGAAAGGACGGAAGAGGCTCTAGATCTGGATTTGTTTACAATGACGAACGCTGTTCTATTACTGAGGCCATTATTAATCCAAGATAAGACGGACGGGTCGAAGTTAAGCAATGAAGGTCAAGCAAAAATATAGTGGAGATTTTAATGAAAACTGATGAAACACTGGCGACTCCCCGGACGCATTCGGGCGATTTTTAATGACGTCACCGAATATTGTTCGCGCTATTGGAGGCCGCCAACCCAAGTCATCGCCAAGAAACATTACTGACAATTGTAGTCCGGCCTGTAGTTCCATTTGATCGCATCACTTTGATGCTAACGTGTGGTTAACCGCCTAATAACTCTTTATAGTGATGGCCCGTATTAAGTCACTGAGTGAGCTTATCAAAGGCTCGTTATTTTTTTAACTAAACAAAGCTGTATTTTGTGTTTGTGGCCCGTCTAAAGAGAACAAGGAAGATCAATTTGGATTCGCGTATGGCGAAAATGAAACAAAAGAGCCGAGCTGCGCACCTGGAACAAATTTCCATCAGATCATTCCATAATGGCAGTGGGACGTGTGTAACGTTTTGCAGAACAGGAATACCAACGGCTCGTGCAGTATCGGTTTCCGCGTGCGTTGTTTGCGTTCGCACTATTCACGACTCCATCGTCCGTTTCTTTTGCAGGTTTTCCGTTAACCTTCAGAGAGGAACTGGGGAGGCAGATCCCATATTCCTCCATATTAACCCGCGCTTTGGACCGGAGGGACCGGTTGTTGTCCTCAACAGCCGCGAGGTCAAATCGTGGGGTGGTGAGGAACGTGCGAGCCCATCGCCTTTTGCCCAAGGACGACCCTTTCTACTCGCCATCACTTGCTTCCCCCAGGGCTATGAAGTGAGTGGTAACCTCCTTATATCTGAGGGAAGATATTATTTGTACGTGTCGATATAGCTCTCTGATTGTCTTCCTTTCCCGTTTCTTTTCCCTTTCAAACGCAAACTGCAGCTGGCGGTTAATGGGCTTCCTTTCGCGACGTTCGATTATCGACAAGGACTGGCTCTTGCCGATATCACTCACCTCACAATATGCGGGGACGTCCTCATCCGTTCTGTGCACGTACCTGTTCCGGAGATGGTGAGTGCGCTCCTCTTATTGCTCCTCCTTTCCCTCTTCCGCCCTTTGTTATTCTTCTCTTCCTATGCTGTCTTCTTCTTCTTTCTAAACGCAATCAATCAATCAATCAATCAATCAATCAATCAATAAATCAATCAATAATCAATCAATCATCAATCAATCAATCAAACAATCAATCAACATCAATCAATCAATCAAATAAATAAAGTTCGTAAACAAAGAAACAACGAATACGTGAGGGACAAATAACCGCCCAAATCAACACAATTTAATTATTTATGATTTGATTGATGAACTGACAAATTTGGTATTATTTACTATATACAATTTATTATTTTCAGTTTAATAATATAATTGATGAATAAGCAGCATATCAGTCAACTGAAAAGTAAGTGGCGATCAATCAAAAATAACTTACCAAACCAACCAATCAATCTATCAACGAAGTAAGCAACAAATGAACCAACGCATCAATTCATGAACGAGTCGATTGTTTTGCAATTTATTCGGAAGGCTTTCTCTCCGTGTCGTGGCGGTGCAACACACGAGCGCGAGCACTGCTCGTGCTTACATATCACCCAAGACGCTGACTGCACGACAGATAGGGAGACGAGCGGCAATCTTCAGAACTCGGAAAATCACCCTCACAGGATTGATGAAGCACAGAATTCTAACGTTTTTCGACGCTTTCCCGCAACGGACGTAGATGTCGTATCAGATGGCTTGTCAACGCAACTTTTGAGAGGTCAAAAGACGACCTCAATTCTCGCTCGTCAGCAGTGCACCAGCGCATATATAGGTTCACCCGTAGATGTCAGTCAAAATTAACAGGGATGAAGGTGTACGGGAGTGCGAGGGGTTCGTGGGGGTGTGGGTAGACTCCCACACGCACGTACAGACGTGGTTCCGTCGTCCGCGTAGGGGCCAGGGCGTCTACCGAAACATGGTTGAGGCCCGCGGGCTGCTCAAGATGCCGCTGCTCCGAGACCCGGGGCGCTCCGGCTCCCGAGCCGGGCTGTCGCTATCTGCTGGGCTCTCAGTATCGCTCGTGCGCCTGGTGCACTACTGTCCAGCTCTGCTACTGACAGGTACATGTAGCGACGTAGGCTGCACGGACTACGCGACGAGCTCTAACGACGAACTAAAGGGCCTTTGACGTTCGGATAGGAACAAGCCTGTCGAACCCGCTAACCACTACTACCCTGTTTCATCGTCGTTGTGATATGATAACAATCCCGCCTCACTGCGAATGACACCACCCCACCCGCCTGGCACCACCAGTGAGTGATACTGGTACGCTTCGGCCAACTGATCCGTTTAATTAGCTACCGGAGACGTGTTGACGTATGCGTTTTGCCTCTAAAATCACGGAAATGGCGAACCGAAACGGCGACGTGCTTGGTTAAAAAACTACGACGGCCGAGGCTGTTTGGCGCCTCGGCAACCAAGATGAAATGGCGTTCAGATTTACTTAATTCCGGGCGCAAACAGCCGCCCATGCACTCAGCAAAGAGAAATTGCCGGATCCCACGCATTGATGGGAATTGTCGTAAAGCGAAGCCTTCATCGTGGCGTACCTGGGTGGAAACGGACTTGCGCACGAGAAACTTTGAAGGTCTCAATCTCCCAGGGGCCCAGGCAGAATCCGATCTAGTTGGGTCATAACTGATTTAAATACTGGTCAGCCTAAATTTAATTTAGGACACAGATAAAGACGAAAGCGTTTGTGCTCCGTTTTTCGTTTTTGTCTGTGTCCTAAGTTAAATTTAGACTGACCAGTATTTAAACCCCTGGCGAAGACGACGCCAGCTCTAAGAGCAGATAGCGTGATATTCGCATGAACTGGGCTCCCCCCGGCGGTTTGCCGCAGGTCTCTTTCCGGCCGGCCTGAAAGCGAATGGCTATGGCCGCTGCGCCATCGCGGTGAATGAGCTCTCCGTTCACGCCACGCCGCATAGAGTTGCCGTGGTTTTCCGAGGACGAAGAGAGACTAAGTACCGCAAATTAGAGACTGAAGGAAATTGTTTGGCGGGCGTGACAACAAAAGCCGCCACTTTTAAAGCCCCTGTCTGAAGCACGTCAGGCGCACGTCGAGCTATACTTCGGCAAGCATTAAATATTTCATGTCCGTCCAGCGCTGCAGGTGCATCTCAAATCGCAAGAAAAAATTGAGTAACGTTTTGTATTGTTTCTTATCTACCCATCGTTCTTTTAAGGTTCGGAGAAGCGTCGTCTTTGTATATAGACATACCTTCAATAGTTTTTGAACGTAAGCACAACTCTTCTCGTGTTGACTGGTTTCCTTCTTATTAGCGTCTGATACGACACTGTGACAAGCGCCACGTCATGATGCAAGTTATGTTGATGCTCGCTTATGGAAGCCCTTCTCCATTTTATTCATGTAACTTGCAAGAAAAAAGAACGTCTGCTTTTTCACGAAAGGGCGATGTTTAGGACCCTATAGTGTTCAAAAAAAAAAGAAAGAGTTACCTGCAGTGTATACTTTTGCAAGACGTAAACTAAAAAGTTCTGAAAAGAGACATTTTCCACCAATTATTAGATGAAAATATGGCGTTTCCTTGAACAGAAATGTCAATCCGTAAGCAGCGCACCCGATATGTTCTCACTCGCATTTTTCTTCTCATTTTCTCCGTTTTTACAGCCACAGTGCATCCGCCGGCCTTTCTACCAGAACCAGGTCTAAGGGTTGACGACCCATTTTCACACTTAGAGGGCAAATACCGCCGTGGTCCGAGAAGTGAGTATGACGTTTGGTTGTATTTACATGTGTTTCATTCATTCATTCATTCATTCATTCATTCATTCATTCATTCATTCATTCATTCTTCATTCATTCATTCATTCCACTCCTTTATACAGGATTAATTTTCTGGTAAATCTAAGCACACAGTGCTTGTAAAGTGACCAGGCGGTTAGCGAAACAACACACTTGAATTAAATTTAATGAAAAGTATCACAACAGAACGAAAGAAAATCCTATATACACGGAACAGTTCCCAGTGCATGCTAGTCTATTTTAACAATTTATCTTAATTTCTCAGGACGTATAGGTTTTCGTTATTACTTTTTTATACAAGAGATATTATTATACTTCTTAGCCGCATCATATCTTGTCAGTTTCGCGGAGGGGGATAATTTTGAATGGCCTGAATTTACGCAACCCAATCATGGCAGAACCTAGCTCTGAATTCCATTTAGTCTGTAAGTAGTACCGTTGTAAATGGTCAAGCATCCATGCTGTTTTCCGCTCGGTAGGCAAAAAGAGAATGGTGATTAGTCATGCGACATTTTATTTGCGGATGTGAACGATCAGCTTGAAAAAAAGAACACCTTCTGCGTAAGGCACATTGTGTTCATAAGGGGTTATGAAGAGAGAGAGAGAGAGAGAGAGAGAGAGAGAGAGAGAGCGAGAAGAAATAAGACAGACATACATAATAAAGAGAAAACTACGAAGGTGAGGAAAACCAACGCAACCAATGGAGGGGGAGAGATGGGAAAGGTAAGAAAAGACAGTGACGACAAAAACTGATGACAATACGCATATATTGAAAGGAAAGCAAAAAATTACAAACCTCTCCTTCTGTCAAAAGAAGGGTTGCGAAGCTTGTTCGCCACAAACTGTCACGAAGGTTTCTTTCCTGTTCTGTTTTCCATCCGCATATGAATGTTCGAACACTGTCTTTCAAGATTCATATGGACGCCTCTCAGCTGTTAAAATGCTGCGCTGTGCTTCTTTCTTGGTTTCGGTCCCATATAATTACCTACGCGAATGGCGAGCGTTCGAACTGAGTCTGCACCATAAATTCCTTGCGAGACTTCATCGCCGTCGAGGCCGTGTTGGCAATAGAGTTCGTGAAGCCACTGTTTACTGCCTTCACCCGGTATAACGGGTTTAGTGCCCTAGGCTGTACTTTACGACAAATGCGTCTCACAACTCGTTGTCGTCCGGCGCCGCTGGCATTGTTTACGTCCTCACTCCGGAATAAAATAGCCGCTCCAGTTCGACCTGCAAAGGCAATTTCGTTGTTCGTTGACGCACAGAGTTTGCACAGAAGTGCAATCGATGACGTTGTCCCTCCGAGGGTATACGACGAGCACCAACCGGGCAGATAAATGTCTTTTTCGAAGCGGCCTCGCTGTTGTCAACAGCCAAGTTTAAAATATGGCGGCAAAAGGTCGCCACTCGACGAGATTAAGACAAAGACTGTTAGAGTTAACCGCGTCACCTAAAAAATGGAGCAGGAAGGTCGCCTTTGGGGTTGGCGAAGTAACTGACAAGGCGCGTTCAAGTGGACCGTGCCACGTGAATAAAAAAATTTACCATAGTCACACATACGAATCTTTTTTTTTTTTGGTCCTTTATGGGTTGGTAGCCAGCAAGGGTGTTGTATACTCTGGCCAGGCTGGCCGGCTGCTGAGCCGAATTGGCGCGGGGCGAGCCTTTTTCGCCATTCACCTCGTGATATCTTTTAGTTTTGAGGGCGCAGTCCCTTAGGTGCTCAGGGCTGCCGGCGTCTCCTGTCGTCGTTATCGTTTCATGTAGTCAAGGTACTAAAACACCAGGACACTCGCTTTCCAACGCCTCGCGCTGGAACGTAACGCGCACTAAAATAACACATGTACTGGGGCACTCGTTTTACAACGCCTCGCGCTAGAACGTTTCAACTCCGTAGGCAAAAAGGGCGTAATAAAAGAGCGCACGGGGACACTCGTTTTCCGAAGCCTCGAACTACAATCATGCTTCTAAGGCACGAGACTTTTAAATCAAAGACCTTACAGCAAAGACTTACCTCTACCCCCTCCCTCCTCTTCACCCAACAGTTTCATCTCCGCTGGCTGGCCTATATACTGCATGCTTCGCGCCTCCCCAGGCTTTACGTTAGTGGAGAGGGCCCGGAATTTTTAACTGCTAGAGAGTTGGAGCACGAAAGCGCGCGGTGACACGAGGCGGTTGCATGAAGCCACAGCATGATGGTTGAGCTTCTGGCGTCACTGTAGCTTTGAGGGAACAAGAGAAACGCATCTCTTTCACCGAACATGTCAAATGCATTCCCGTTATCACCCTTATATTTATGCAGCATTTGTTAATAAACTTAAACGCATCCTGCAATAAGAACTAGTGACCATCGGACAATCAGTGCGCCTAAATAGAGTACGAATAATTCCCCGAAAAAAGAAGTCTCGGTAATTTAGGGTGGATATCATTCTAATCAAGCTCAACACTGCGCAACCTACACTTGAAAGTCCCGCACATGACCAGACGCACCCCGTATTTTATTTCTATTCGATGTTTGTTTCGGTTTTCCTCTAACGATGACGCAAACCTGGGCCACTTGGCGCCGTTGAAATGAAAGGACCATTGGGCGCGAGCTGCACGCTGAGAGGTCGGAATGCAAAATTTAAGCGGTTGCGTTATACCACTCACTGATCCCTGGGACGGGGCGCTGCCCGGTTTAATGAGGGCATCGTTGCAAGCTTGCGAAATACTGGGGTCAGCCGCACCGAAACACGGCGCTAAAGTCAACAGGGCTATACGCTGAACACAGCGAAATTTTCGTAATGGGGTATTGCATATAAACTCCCCTTCTCCGATTATTATTTGGCTGACCCGCAAAAGTTCTCCCTACATAAGCTAGAACCGGTATTTTTGTTTGAGTTTCGCACTGTCGGGAGCCATCGATAGAGAAATATTCATTTTAATGCAGAGAGAATATACCAACTGGCTCACGCGTTGAGGCGTCTATCGTTATTAAAATTGAAGCACCCGAAAAGGACGATGCACCGGAACATAATGCAAGTCCCACAAAAAACTCCGCCGCCTCGCTCGCTTTGCTTTGTTAATCATGTAAACGGCGAAGGGAGTAATATCAAGCAGTGACTGTCTCGGTGAAGCGTGCGGTTTCCCACCGCGCCTATATCAATATGAAAATTTTTGAGCGTCAGCCCTCACGAATTTGGAACCCATGTAAAGGAATATTCGGTTTTCTCTGCGGAGGGCGATTTTCTCTTGCCGCGGAAGACGCGCGCGAACTTTTAAAGGTCACGTGTTCTTTCAAAATGCTGGCGGGAGAATTTTGGTAAATGCGCTGGGAAGGCTACTGACCTTTTGCGGCTACTTAGCGCTCATTTTTTTATATAAGGTGAGAAGCGAATATTGACTGTAGCTTCGCTCCGACGGTACGTGAAAGACCTACTTCTTCAAAAGAAGCGTGATCTGAGCTGTGGAGGGGAGGAGGCTGGAAATTTCTCCTTCTTAAAGGATGTGCGCCATGGCAAATGATAGAGGTGGATACGTGGACAAACTCTGGGCCTTCATGCGTTACGATACGACGGTGATGATGATAATGATAAAGGGGAATGGGTGCTGAACGTGCGCCCGGACGAATTCCTTACTTGGAGTCCAGCAGTGTATCGCCTTCTGCATTAAAACAGGCTGCCTTATTTCCCCCCCCCCCCCAAAGCTGCAAAAAAGTCTAGTTATCGAAAGGTAAAGGGTGAAGGGGAGGATGAGTAGGATTCGGAGGCAAATACTGGATCCGGATGGTGCCGGATAGTAGGGGAGACAGTCTATTTTGGAGGTCGGTTCCCGGTATCAAGCGTTTTGAGTGAAAGAGGATGTGATGATGATGATGATGATGAGAACTTTATTTGAGTCGAGGTGCTGATGCAGGGCATTCGCCCGGTGGGAGGGTGTTGAAAAAAAACTATGGTCAAATTAGGTCAAATTAGGTTGTGCAAGGTTTAGGTTACTTTTAGATCAGGTTTAGGTTAGATTAGGTTACATGAGGTTACGTTGAAACAGCTTTTTTAGGTAGCTGATGCGTCGGTATGATCTGCAAACGGACTCTCCCGGATAGGAGAAGTTGGAACCTTATGGGCGAGGCCTTCGCTTTGCAGTTGTAATAAGCAAGCTGATGATGACGATGATGATGTCCGTTTAGTCTTTCGGGGTGTCTAGAGTGCCGTCCGAAGACACACTGTCTGACGTTGTGGTTCCTGCTAGGGATGCTAAGTTCCTGCTTAGCTTCCAGATACCAATGGCTGAAATTCGAGCCGAGCTTTTGCCTCGCTTTTTTTTCATGTTTATATAATATTCATGGCCTAGTGAAGTTTTTGTTTCTTTAAATGATTGCTTTGTGTTAGGTTATCTGGGCTTAGTTTACGTTACGTCGCCTTACGTCACGTTGGGTAGTGCCGCACGCAGCCTTATGAAACGTCAGTGGACGTCGCTTTAGTGCAGTGCTTACACCACCGTCGGACGACACTCTAGGCACTCTAGGGGTCTTTTGGTCTTCTCTGGGTTGCAAGCCGGTCGGAAGAAGGCTCATACGCTACCGCGTCGTTCCCTCCCCCAGATTTGTACCGAACCTTGCCGCGGACGTCATGATGATGATAGTGATGATCGTCGTTTATTCTTTTAGATGTGTCTTTGGGCTCCCAGTCGGAAAGCCTGTGCGTTGCCCCGTTGTTTCCCCAGAATTGTACTGAACATTGCCTCGGGACTTTTTGATGATGACGATGATGATGTCGTTGTTTAGCCTTTTAGCCGTTTCTTTTGCTTGCCGCTCGGAGAGCTCATGCGTCCGCTGCCGCTGCCCCGTCGCTTCCTCCCCCCAGATTTGTACTGAATCTGGCCACGGGCCTTCTGCCGGAGGACGACTTGGCGTGCACGTGAACCCGCGCTTCGGCGAGTCGGCCGTGGTGCGTAACAGTCGCAAGGGCGGCAAGTGGGGCGACGAAGAGCGCGAGGGCCCCTTCCCGCTCATCGCGGGCAGCGCCTTCGAGCTCTCCGTCGAGGTCCTCGAGGGCGGGTACCGCATCCTCGTGGACAGCAACCACGTGGCCGACTTCGAGCACCGCCTGCCCGTCAAGAAAGTGAAGCACCTCGTGGTCGAAGGGGACGTGGCCGTCGACAACGTCCACATCGAATCGCTGGATGTGAGTGCCTTATTAAACACACTCGCTACCACCGATGGTTGTTTTTTAATGCGAAGCTTTCTATGTTTTACTGATGGCGTCTGTCGCGTGGAAAACGCACTCTGGGAAAGCCTTCTTTCTTTGGCAATGATGGTGGTTGTTGGTGAAGTGAAAGAAAAAGATACGTCCCGTGATCTGAATCATCAAACCTGGTTACCCCGCGTTATGGAGCCGACGTCTGTCCGGTTGCGCCATTTCGACACGGTCGAAGCTGTTTAGATTTGGAGAGGGGTGCCGTGGTAGTGCCAAATTAGACAGAAAGATCAAGCACCCTTCCATCTAACGATGAAGGTTCAAAGTCAATGAAATGTCGAAGGGTCAAAGTCAGAGCCGCTACGATCGAAAGACCAAATTGCATGCGAGCCAAAGTGAAGGCTCCACGAGTCAAAGTAAAAACAGTCTGCGAATAAAAGTCCAAACCCAGACGACAACCAAGGAATTCCTCACAAGAAATCTTCTTGCTCAACGATCGTCGTCATTAGACGGAGGTGTGTACGATTTTTAATGCGAAAACGTTTCTACACGGATTCGGCAAGGGAACCCGTCTGTCCGTCAGTGACGCCTGATGAGTCACACTTCGGCCTCGCAACAAATTGCTATACTCAGCTACTGCTTAGGAACGGCAACGAAAGCTGGCCCTGCTCCTCATCCCTGCAATGGGTATTCCTTCGCGCGGCGCAAGGAGTGCGTTATCGTGAGCATTTTTAACGTAACACGAGTCACTTAATCAGTTTATAGATGACTGCAGAGACGACAGACCCAGAAAAAATAACCGTCATGCATTAAGCGCAATCTCCTTTCAAAACGCGCTCGCGTTGACGTCACGAGACCGCAGCTTCGGCGGAGTTCTTAACTTGTGCACGAGGATAGAATAAAAGCCTTTAGGGCCTTCATATTTTCTCATAAATATGCCTATGTGGCCACAGAAAGAATGTCTACCAGCAAATACATTTGTCCTTGGCAGTGAAGAAAATCGTGTGAGGTGGCCATACATAAGACCGCGCCCGTGTGATTGCTACAATAAGAACTGCCTTGAAATGGTTTGAATGAAACACCGAATTTTTTTTTTGCAGATCATAAAGACAGTAAGCATATCCCTGTTCCATAAATTAGGGTTTTGCATTTATTCCAGCCTGAGCGGTAGCGCACAGACGGGACGGGGCTCTTGTTACTGTTGTTCGTGTGGCTTATGCGGCTTTGCTGTTATCCTTTAACCTATTGCAGCTATAAAAATAGGCGGAATTTATTAATTTAAAAGCATCAGTTAACTTGGCAGTTTGAAAATCTGGCGTATCATGGCAAAATCCGGCGAAAATCCGGCGAAAAACACGGCCGACGGCTCGAAGAGTTAAAAAAAAACACCAGGAGAAATAATTTTGGAACATGAAATAATGTAGCCAAGAGCGTTACAAGCTACTGAAACTGCTGGTGTGGCTTGTACGTGTTGCCATTATTGCGCGCGAAGGAAACCTCGGGCGCATTTGAGGGAAAATGTAGGCACGTAACCGAGAGTACCCGTGTTCTTTAAATTATAGACAGGCACGTTGCATAACTTTTCGCGAAAGCAAAAAATTCCCCGCATTTCCCCGAGGGGAAGAATGTGAAAGTGCGAATGCAGGAGTTGAATTTGCGCGGTTCGGTAATGTTCGCCAAAGAGAGATCACACACACACACAGAACTACAAAGAAGAAGATGCATTTATTCACAGACACCTATTTGTGTTGTCGTTGTACTTGATTGCTTAGAGCGTATGTCAGCTTTGAAATTTCGTGTCAGTACTCCTTTTTAAGCGGGGTGCATTAGCCCTTCTCACGCCCGATTCCTAGCCAATCCCCCACGTGGGGATGTGCCATGCACAGACACCTATTGTGTTGTCATTGTACTGCATTGCTAGAGCGGATCTCAGCTTTGAAATTCGTGTCAGTATCCTTTAAAGCGGGTGCATTAGCCCTTCTCACGCCCGATTCCTGGCCAATCCCCCACGTGGGTATGTGCCATGTCAGCGGCCAGGCAGCGCGCGCCCATCTTTCCCCGTTGCCAAGGAAGACGAGGAGCGCGCGCACCCGCTGCTGTTGCTATGCGGACGGCGGCGGAATGCGGACGGCGGCGGACGCTTCAGGCTCGCTTAAGAAGTGCATTCGCACTTAAAAAAAAAAATGCTTAAAGGCGGAACTGAAGAGCGGCGAGATAGAAACAAACTAAAAAAAAAAACAGAGGATGTCGACTAAAGCTGCTCCTATCGGAACAATAACAAAAAATAATACTAAGGAAGAGGCGCTGTAACCGCAGATCATGCTCGACCAGCGCGAGAGCTGGAATATTCGATTGAATTAAATGAACTTTGTTTCAAAACGGACGGTGTACGACAGAAGTGAGGGAAAGGGAAAATGGTTCAAGAGGCCGTCCCCGTATGGGCGAGGAAAAAATCCCGGGCCATCTCCACTAACGGGAAACCTGGAGAGGGGCGAAGCATGCAGTGTATAAGTGTATTCTTGGCGCTTCGGCGTTTTTGCCCACGGAGATGAAAGAGTTGGGGGGGCTAGAGGTGTACAGCTTTGCCTGAAGCACGAATGGTTGCAGAGCGAGGCATTGGAAAACGAGTGTCCTGGTGTTTTATTACCGTGACTACATGATGCTACGACGGCATTAGGTGACGACGATATGAGACGCCGACAGCCCAAGCTCCTACGGGGCTTTCGCCCCTCAAAGGCGTGAAGGAATAATGAAGATTGATGAGAGGACACGAGCAGCAAGTGAGCACGATTGCCTTCGCACTCGCTATGATGTCATAAGGGGTGTACAGGGGTCCTCGTAATTTTCGTCGCTTTGTTTGCAGTCATTGCTAATATCAACAACCATGCTTTGTTAGTGGTCCCATCACAGCCATGCAGGACAATGCTTCACAATTGCCCTCGAATCATCACTACGTATATCTACATTTGCGTATACCCTTTGTATGTGTCGCCCTTCTCTGCCTTCACGTTTTTTTTTCGTAGATTCACTGGTGTCATCTTGACTGGTCCTCGTTGTTCAATCTACTAATGCGAAGTTCCTCTTTCTCACAATGCGCAGACTGAGATGCTGCGGGAACTAGCTGACCGTTGGGAGCTGTACCAGCCTCCAGAGCCGCCGAAGGAAGTCTTGCAAGTGGTGAGTGCACGCAAAAACGAAAAGGGTCTCCCCCCTCCCCCCCCCCCTCCCCCTTTTTCCATAAGTGCGAGGGAGGGAGTGCTTATGGAGGGAGGTATACGTGGGGCAAACGGGGAGGTGCATCAATTATCGCCTGCGGGAACATGCCAACAATGTCAAAAATGTCAACTCAGGTCTTTTGGCTATCCACTGTCGGCATTGCAAATGTACCCCCCTGTTTCATGAGTGTTATATCGTAGCAATGAACAAGAACCAAACGACCCGCGAGATCATTGAGGCCAATAAAATAGCACGTGCTGGGGACCGCTGTGTAAGCACTGCCTCCCTCGAACTTATGGAAAAAGAGATGTACTTCCTTGGGCAAGACAACGATTTATCGTGAAACAGCAATAGCAGCGGCACGTGCCCTAAGAGTGTGATAATGCACAGAGGGGAGGAGGTGTTTGTTCATTGGTTTTTTTGGATGAGTGTGTAGGAGAGAGTGTGGGCAGTATAAATGTGTGGTTTCTTCTTAATAAAGTTTGTTGAAAGTGCGCTCTGTCTCGTGCCGTCTCTCTCCTGTCTTCGTTAGTTTTTCGCGAAAATGAAGTACAGCTGTTTACGAGTTTTGAAGGTAGTAGTTTTATAGAGCCGCAATAAATCGATTAAAAAAAATACCGCGATAAAAAATGAACACAGCCCGAAACAAAATTTGACCGTACCACGATTGTTACTAAGGTACAGAGTGGAGCTGGTTTATTGGATCGGAACATACCGAAAAACAGTGCGAAGATTAGGACAGAACGGGGGAGAGGGCAAGCGCTCGTGTAAATATTTTTCACTGTACCCGTCTTCGTGACGTTCTTCCGTATATTCATATCATGATACATCTGGGGTAAAAAAAGGGAGCCTAGTTTTCAAGGAAAGAGCTCATTTAACGAAATCTTGAACAACGCAGCTTACGGAGCTAATGAGTCATTGGTCTTCCTTTGTAATTGTTTATCACACCAGCTGTGATAATACACTGAAAGTTCCGAGCACATAGTATGGGCACAGCAGCTCCTAAGCGCAAGTAACAACAAGAAGAAAAGAAACGTGCGATAAAGTTTCATAAAAGTGGCGAAGAATACTCCGGAGATTCACGAAGCGGCATCTCTTGCTGTGCATTAGAACGAAAAAACCGCGAGGCCAGCGAGCAGAAAGACATGAGAAAGCACTCCTCCGGTGCGAGTTAAAGGAAACTGTCTTCCAGAGTAAGCTAGCTTTAACGGAGTTCCAAGTATCTAAATACCTGGTAGTTCTTTTTTTTTTTTATTCAATGCGCGCGGATTTCTTTCCGCTCTTCGCTGAAGCATTACAAGTGGCGATAAGTGGGCTCGACGTAGGGCCAAATTTTATTTATGTGAGTTGGATGCGGTACTGGTTCATACATGTTTTGTCACAAAGGAAACCTATACAGCTTTCGCAGAAACCTCGGAGTAGAAGACAAATTCATCCTGCCAAGTTTCTGAGAAATCTGTATAGCTTTCCCTTGTCGCCGCACGGCTGCATTTCAGGGGAAAGTCGAATCTTCCTACGCAGAAACTTACTCCGCCTTGGGTATTTCCCATAAATCTGGTCGATTGAGGCTAACTGCGTCGTGTAAAACCGTTGTCAGCGTTGCGTAAAGTCGAAATCCACCAGCGTTCGTTATTCCTTAACAAAGAAAAACAAGCTTTGCACCAGCCTCCACTCACTTCCCACGTACGCTACCATGGCTAAATTCCTTTTCTTTGAGGTGGTATTGAAGTTGATCGCCAGGAATGCTTCCTATAGTATTCGATGTTCGCCAATATACACAAACATGTAGCGGCCTCACCCAACATCTCAATTCAGTGTTATCTCAGTGCTATCTCAATACTCCCGAACCCTTTCCCGCATTCATCGCAGGGGGACGTGGTACCGGAACTGATGTCCGAGGCCATGACCTACTACGAACCCAAGATGGAGCTTTTGTCGCCGGTATGCACCGCCCGCTCAATGTTTCCATCACTGCATGCAAAGGGCGACACTGTCATTCCACGGACGCCGGGGACTCAGCTAAACATTTAGCGTGCATTTTAAGAATATCTTGTGTTATACGTATGCGCTCACAGAAAACAAGAACCGGCTACATTAATTTTCAAACTTTATTAGGCCGCCGCCGCGGTGGTTCAGTGGATAAGGTGTTGCGCTGCTCAGCAAGAGGACGCGGGTTCGATTCCCGGCCGCGGCAGCCACTTTTCTGATGGAGGCGAAAAGCAAAAACGCCGATGTGTTCAAAATTTAGGCGGACCTTAAAGATCCCCGGTTGGTCAAAATTAATCTGGAGCCCTCCACTACAGCGAGCCTCATCGCCTGCGTTGCGTCGGCGTTTTAAATCCTACAATCAATCATCAAACTATATTAGGTGGGATTCCGGCCAGTGACAGACTTTTCCTGTTACGTTCGAATCGGGAACCACTTAAAATATCCGGCTTTGCGACTCAAAAGCTACAGTTAAAGCACAACCTGGTAATGCATTTCAATGAGAGTGGTTATTTAAGAGTGCGCTATGGTTTATCGCATTTAGAATAAATGTAGAACAGTTGTGAATGGCGGTTGTAGGTTTCCCAGCAAAGAATTATACTATTTTTGGGATAATCTACGTAATATCGCAAGCTTTCGAGAACTTCGGAATATAACGTCGCAACGCGGTACGTTTTAGGCAGCAAGCTCTATACGGTTATTTGGGAGGTTCACTTGTTCAGTACTTAAAGGGACCATGGAGACAAAATACAAGTTTGGTTGATTAGAAAGACTGCTTTGTCTCGATGGCAATGATGCGTATTTTACCGCACACTTTAAACAAAAAACAGTGGAAATACTACAGAAAGCATGTGAAGCAGTGGCGACTCTGCAGCCACTCTTGGGCAACTTCTCTATGACGTCACAAAATCATGTTTGTGCGATTGACGGCCAATCAACTAACTCATCGCTAAGACACATTACTGGAAGATTGTAGTGGGACTCCTTTCATCGAATCCCTTGAATGCGAACGTGCGGTTAGCACATTCAGAATGATGTTTTTAGTGTTGGTCCATATGACGTCACTCCTGCCCACAGGACGTCACTGAAGCGCGAAATTTGAATTTTTTTTTCAAAACTGATGGTATATTTTCCGGATAAAAGCGTCTTTCGTGGCTGGACTGGAGCTGAGCGAGGGTCGGAGTCCGGATTCTTTCAAATTAAGCAAAGTTGTATTTTGGCTTCTCGGCGCCTCTAAATCTGTGTATACGTGCAAGCGCACGCGCATTCACCCGTAGGGTCTTCCTCTTAAGGATACAGCCTTAAGCACAGTGTGTGCAAGAAAAAAACTGTGGTTGATTCCTCTGTCATAGGAACCGGTAAAACCCGACAGTGAAAAGTGCAGCGAAATCTGCAGCTGAGCATGATTTGCGGGTACGCGGCTGCCTTGTGGGTGTGCTTTGCGAGCGGCGTCGTTCTGGAGGGTCGCTTCGGAAAAGGTGTACTGGCGTCATTTCCGGGCGGATATGACGTCATTGAAATCTTGGTGTATACCGGCATAAAACACTTTCGTGTTAAAATATAAAACCCGAAAACGAACAACCCTAGGAATAACATACTCTTTAGTACTAAAGGTTGCTTCTCCGCAAGCAGACCCTGTGTGCAGGGGTGCACCCTCTACAAGCCGCTTGCTCCGTTGTACTGGCGTCAATTCCGTGACGAATATGACGTAAGCGAAACCTTTGTGTATCCCGGAATAAAACACCTTGTGTTAAAATGTGCATGCCCTTGCTGCCTTATGTCTGGGGATTTTGACAGCCACGAGACGCCATTTAGCAAATCGGTCGTCGTGGACGCAGCTCAACAATTGCAAAACGTATCGCGTGCCACCCGCAGATGACGCCTGTCTGCCAGAGACTGCCGGAAATCATGGTTCCGGGCCGATTGGTCATCGTCTCCGGCGTGGTGGAACCGAACCCTACCAGGTGCGACGAACACTCCCGTTTAGTGTGTTTGTGTTGCTGTCCCTTTTGATAATACAGAAGGCTTGCAGCCACGGGAGAAATGTGCATACAAAAAAATCGCCTGATATGTCTGTGTGCCAATAAGAAAAGATAAAACTTTGGGTAGGTGAAGTTTCGAGTTAAATGCAGATCAAGCAAATCAAAGAGAACAGAACATGAATCCAAAATGGTTGTGGTGACCCACTGCATAGTACTTCGGGTTAAAGCTTCTTCAAAAGTGTGCTAAAGCTTTTGTTGCACATAACACTCGGCACAGAAAGGTTGCAGCCCTTCCCTGAAGAGTCGAGGACTGTATTGATCTGAGATGATCAACCGAAAGTACACGGTATTGCGGATTCTGGAGGGCCGACGTACTGAAGGAGAGGAACCTAGGAAATTATTTAAACTTCACGAAATATTCTGGGTAGATATATTGTGCAACGCTGTCGTAGGCCTCCTTGGCCTTGTTTCGAATTAGGCAACTTATAACAGCCTTTAGCTGGTCATTTACTTAATTCTCTTACTCGCTTTTGCTTTTCGTCGGGCGAGGACAGCTCCCCTCTCTTCCGATATCCTCGGCTGTGAATTGGAGCCATTCAGCATAACTGAAGTAAACCTTGTTGATTCCGTTGTTTATTGATTGGTTCATTGATTCCCTGTATGCACTCACTTTAGGCTTACCACTCCCTCGTCCTTTCAGTCCTCTATATATTTGTCTGGTGAAAGAACCGAGTGTCCCGGCCTTTCCAGCCAAATCTCCTTTTGCTCACGCTGGTCGCCGTGCGCATGCGCGTGCCCGCAGGTTCCACGTGAACCTGCAGACGGACGTGGGTGACACGGCCGACGTGGGCCTGCACCTGAACCCGCGCTTCGACACCTCTCCCCGGTCCGTGGTGCTCAACAGCCGCGACCAGGACCGCTGGCAGCAGGAGGTGCAGGTGCCCGCCGACAAGTGCCCCTTCATGGCAGGGGCGCCCTTCGAGATACAGGTGCGCCACTCATCATCGTCGTCGTCTTCATCAGGACCACCACCACCACCATCATCCTCATCATCATCATTCTATCTACGCACACTGCAGGGAAAAGGCCTCTTCCATAGATCTCCAATTGTCCTGACTACCGGCCCTTTCGTAACTGCGATCAATTTATCCCCGCAAACTTCTATCTTTTATCCCCGCAAACTTCTATCTATCTTTCTGCCGCCCCCTGCCACGCTTGCCTTCTCTAGGAATCAACTCTTTTACCCTTAATGACCAACGGTTATATCTTGCCTTCGCAATACGTGCCCTGCCCACACCCATTTCTTCTTCTTAAATTCTACTACTATGTTCTTAACACGCGTTTGTTTCCTGACCCACTCTGCTCTCTTCTTGGCCCGTAATGTTACACCTATCATCTTCCGCTCCATTGCCCGCTGAGTCGTTCTCAACTTAAGTTGAACCCTTTTAGTGAGCCTCCAAGTTTCTGCCCTGTAGGTGAGTACGGTAAGATGCAGCTGTCATACGCTTTCTTCTTCAGGGACAATGGTAGGCTGCCATTCATTTATCTGAGAATGCCTGCCGAATGCACTCCACCCAATTCTTATCCTTTTAATTATCTCTGGCTCATGGTTGAGATCCGGGGTCACTACTTTTCCTAAGTAGACATATTCGTTTACCACTTCCACTGCCTCGCCACCTATCTCAAACCGCTGTGCTCTCCCGAGGTGGTGTCCACTTCACTGGGCTGTTAATAGGGAATTTTAGCATTCCGTCTTTTCCGTACGTTCCGTGCGTACCGTCAGAACTGGTACCCGACTGTGCCCCCACGCGAGCACGCCGAGGAGGACGCACCGCACCGTAACAAATGTGCGGGCATGGCGAGGGCCTGCCCGCGGAAGTAATGCACCCTACCGGAACGAATGCGCAAGTTTCCAGCAGTCCGGTCCCGGTGAACACGATACGCGGGGAAGACACGGAACAAACGAAAAAACCCATGTCCTCCGTGCTTACCGTGAGACGGAACAAAGGAATGGTAAATACCTCTACCCTGGTCAATACGACACGTACGGAAGACACGGAACGCACGGAGCACTAACACTCTATTAATTAAGTTCTAGTATTCCGTATGTTCCGTGTCTTCCGTGCGTGTCGTGTTTACCGGGAGCCGATGGAACACACGGATTGCTGTAACTCAGATTGCTAGCAGCACGCAGAACCGGTTACGGTACGGCGGCCAGTACAAGGTAGGCGCACCTGCGCATGCACATGCGGACAACCGGTTCTGCCCCTTTTGCGCACGCGCAGTGGCGCCGCTCGGCTATCGACCGGTTCTTCGCTCTGCTATCTCTTCATCTCTATGTCAATTTCGAGACTGTTTAGTGCGATTGGCGTGTCGGTGACGTTTCGCGGCGTCTGCGATATAGTGGCAGCTGTAGCGCTCCCGTCGCGACAAATCAGCGAAAATGATTAGGAAGGAGAAGAGAAAACTACTTTAAGGGGTAGTGACACGAAATTTCAAAGCTGAGATAACTACGTAAAATGCTTCCTTTTTATCAGGAGATATGTCCCAGTAAGTTTCAACAGTAGCCGTACAGTATAACATATTTTAAATTCAGTTTAATCTCTGCCCGCACGAGAAAGCCCACTGTGGGCCAGCATGACATCATCTGATACTTGTCCCAACTGCCGACGTCGGGGCTCCCGTGACGTAGCCGTAGGTCGTAGGTGGTTCGATGGAAAAGGAAAAGAAATGGACTGGGGATAATTTTGAGCCCATCTGGGGGCTCACCGGCATACAACCCAGTCCGGGGGGGGGGGGGGGGGGATATGGAAGGGGGTGAACAGGATAGGGTGGAGAAAAAGGAGATAGGTAAAGGGAGAAAAAAGAAAAGGTTAAGGCGCCGCGAAGAAAAGAAGCGTTGCCACAGTCACTGGGGGCCACCGAGCACAGTACACACCGCAAACACAGGTCCTGCCGTCATGCTGCGTCCGGGAGAAGTTCTCGACGCGCTGGCTGTGGTTGGCGCGCGCTGCCACACCGTGTGTACACGACATGGTTTTGGGACTGACGTCATGCTGCCCGAGCGCGCGGGGTTGGTGAAGACCTCGGCCGGTCTGGGCGAGCCCGTGCGCTCGCTCGCGCGCGCGCGCGTCCAGACCGGAAGTGGTGCGACAAGAGTGGTGACGTCACGTGCCTACTCCTGTCATGGCGGCCGCTCGGCGTTCGTTCTGTCGAAACCGAAACTGACACAAATAAACGACGCTGTAAATGATTGTTTACGCTGCGATCGACCGTCTAAAGGCCGACCTCCATGCAGCGAAATGTAGGCGAAAAGGCGACGAACGTCGCCCGGCGGCAGCCGCTCCGCAGCCGGCGTCGAAAATACGGCTGTTCGCCGGCGATCTACGCGAGCTAGTTGTCGAACGCGCGGCGGCGAACGCGACCGGAAGCGGCAAACTGCATTTTGAGGCCGCAGCCAATCACAGCCTTGTACTTGCTTGTACTTCCTGTCCTGTCTTCCATCGGCGGCGTTCGCCACATTACGTTGCATGGAGGTTGGGGTGGACGAAAACTGAGCGGCGCGTCAAACCGCGGCGTCCGCCGCGCCAAGTCGCCGAGAAACTTCGCTGCATGGAGGTCGGCCTTAATGTGCCATTCTATGGTTAGTGGGCTAATAGGCACCCATAGCAGCGAAAAAAAAAAAAAAAACACGTAACACGAAGATTTTGTGTCACTACTCCTTTAACTAGAGTTCAGCATCCGTAGCGGGAAAGTCGAAATTTTGTCAATATTCGTCCTCTGTCTATTTTGTGTGTGTGAAAGCGAACGTCTTCCGAGGCGGCGGTGGAGATGAGCGGGTTATTAAAAGCTATTTCGTCCAAATGAAACAGGTACGCGTGTTGTGTTCTCGGTACCGTTGATCAAAGCATTCCGTATGATACCTGTGAGCGAAGATCGCCCAATGTCGCTCCTCGCACCTTGCAGGTCCACTGTCAAGAGGACAAGTACCGAGTGCTGGTCAACGGCTGCTTCCTGGCCGACTTCCCGCACCGCATCGACTGTACCCGCGTCGACTACGTCTGCGTCGACGGCTCCGCGCTCATCGACCGCGTCGTGTTCGCCTGAGCCTTAATTGGATTGACGCACGCGCACTGTGTGGGGGCGGGAATATATAAAAAAGGCAAACGGTGCCAGTATAATGGGTTGCAATATTTGCACAACTCGCGATAAAACGCCGCACCAGAAGTTACAGCTCCTGCTATTGTTATTCGCACACGGCGTGTCTCTTAAAATGCACCACCTGTTGGCGCATAACCCCACACTCTTTCGAGTTCTCTCTGACGGCAGATGGTTCCTCGGTTCGTAGAAACAGTGAAACTTAAGTGCTTTTAACTGAGGCCGATAATTCTTCTGTCTCACCAACCCACGCAGATAGATTTTATTTTTGCACAGATATGAACTTTTCAGTGACGGTTGCCAAAACAGGTCAGCTTGGAATAAAACATAAAAGCTCTTATAGAAGGCTTCGTTAATGTCCTTCAGAGGTTCCGCTACGCCGCGGGGTCCGTACTCCACGTGCACACTTACGTATACAGGACTCGTTTAAATACGCCGCGTAGCAGAGGCAATGCCCGCTTATCTCAACTGCAAATATTAAACAGTCATTATGGAGGGCCAGGATCGATATGAAAGCGGCGCGAATATTTAAAATCTGCTGCGAGCCGAATAAAATCATGCATTTATATTCTCACAGTCAGCGCGGAATCTAGGATCCACGTGTGCCTCGCGGTAGCTCAGAAGATTATGCAAAACAAATTTCCAATTAAATAAAAACAAGCGACGTTTGTAGTGACAGCAATAAAAGGTGGCGCAGAGTATCTTCGGATGTTCGTCCATGTGCAAGTGGACCTGGAACTGCAAATTATATGAGCGAGTGATTTTTAGCGGCTCATAAGTCTTTTAGGGGAGTTACGAACGGGATTTTTGCGCACAATGCCTTTCTGAGCTCTATAGTTTCCCTATTTTTTGGTATATTGTTTCCAGAACACCTAGCCGCTCCGCCAGTGTTTCTAAAAACGTAGGCATAGTGCTTGGAGACGCTGCTTGGTGCGTCTTGTTCACTCTTACGTTAGTGATTAAGATATACGTTTGAAAAAAAAAAGATAAGTCGGTAATGCCTTGACAGAAGGTACCGTTACAAAACAAAAACTTTTATGCTACCTAATTTCGTGTTACAGCTTCATTAGCGCAAGGTGAAAATGGAAAAGTGGTGCTTGCATGTTTTCGAATCTCATAAGTTAGAGCATGTAACCACGTTAATTAAGCAGTCTTGAAAATTTAGCAGCTTTTGTACCTTAGTCAGCAGGAGTTGTTGCATTCAGTGGGTATTTTATGGCCTGTAGGACTTCAGTGTACTGCTACAGAGTATATATGCTTTTACGCATTTTGTTATCGTTGGCGTGCCTTAGCGTAGCTATCGCTGTACGGTCGTGTTAAAGCACTGCCACTATCACGTAAATATTCACTGTGACTGCCACGTAATAAGTGCAAGCGGAGTTTCAGGTGCAGCGTCCAACGCGTATCCGTGTAAGCGGGAATCTCGAATAACGTGTTCGCATTTAAAGGGCAATGCAGCGACGCAGCCTCGTTCGTTGAGATTAACACAAACTTGATAAATGCAGCTTTGTGTGTACGCAAGGAAAGAAACGAATAAAGTTATTTTTTTGCTCGTTACGTCACGCTTTTCTCGTCAGTTTATCGCTCCACTCTAGTACCGACACCGACGGTGTGTCTCCTTGTGCGGGGTTAATAAGAGTGCTTTGCTGGGCGAGTTGGTTAAAATAAAAGACAATAAAAAAAGACAGGTAGATGATGACATTCGAGACAAGAAAGGTAAGTGGGCGCTCGTTCTGTCTACTCGTCTTTCTTTGTACCCGGTCTACGTCCCTTTATTACACTGACATTCCCGGAGAAATATAACTGGGTAACAGGGACCCAAATATTTTGATATAAAAAAAATTGGCAGTGGCTAAGCTCGGCTATGCCAGGATATTCGCAGCGTGAGCTAAGGTTCAGCTGGTTATTCTTAGCTTTCTTGGTTCATTACTTGGTTTATTAGCTTCATTATCATGCTTACTGCTGCTTCAATGACACACGCACGACATAGGCATTACGTGACACATGTGTATTTATCAAGCGGCTCCGGCGCAGCGTCCCCAATCGCCTCAGAGCTAAACTGGTTCACATGTGCGCACGCCGGTGTTTCTGCGACGCACGAGCCAACGGTTCCACACCCGGCCACCCCTCGCATGGTCATCAAGTGGACCGGGCCGCCACGTGCGGAACGGAGGTCGGCGAAGACGCTGGGCGCGTGGGGTGTGTGAGAGACGCCAGGCAGCGGGCAACGTTCTGTGCGCTGTGTGACGTCACTGCTCCTCGCGCATGCGCAGCACGACTCTTCAGGAGCCACGCGAAACAGCTCAACCTCAGTCAGGGTAGCTGACGCTACAAAAGGCTTGTATTAACCCCGAAAAAATGTCTTCCCAGCTATGCATTTGTGTTTAGAAGTGAAGCGCGATGACATGATCGGTGTGGGTTTGGTCTTCATAAGCTGCTTTTCACACTGGGTGTTGCATAGCTAAGCATGGCCATCTACAGAGGGAGGTCGGTTACAGCCCCTCTTTACACTTCTCTCCGCCGTTGCCGCCTCTTTACCGTGTGGGCTCTGGAACAGGTCCAGTCCGCAACGTCGCTCACTACCTTATCACATTTCTTCCTGGGAGGCCTGGGTTGCCCACCTCGGCAAGACGACCTCTTCGTGGACAACTCTCCTTCAAGCACCTGCTCACCATCAGGGGGAGGTCGTTTGATCTCAACCTTCTAGAGCGCGGACCCGGACGTGGGTCATATTAATAAACGTTTACTCTCTCTCTCTCTCTCTCTCTCTCTCTCTCTCTCTCTCTGTAACATGTGGTGTTTACTCCTCGCCACGCGCGGGGTCTCTCTCTCCCGCCTGAGATTGCGCAATGTCTCGCACTCTTTGGTGGCCACCTGTGCGGCGCGTAGTCTCCCCCCTCGAATCGTCTGTTTCCTTACCCTGGTATTACGAGCCCTTCCTCCACTCGAGCTGGCAGTGGAGGAGGTCCTTGAAATCGGTTTCCCCATGCATAAGTATTGCAGAATCGCCCCCTCAGCCGAGTGGAGGGAGCAAACGGAGTGGAGGTGGGACTCAGAATACGGCCCTTAGTCTCTGACGTGGAGACCGGGCCACACTCCTTATAATTCAACAGAGCGAATCCCCAATATAGCAAAATAGCAAATTCCACCGGAGCGCCAGCCTTGCTGGACTTCTTTGTTCACAAGGTGGACTGGCTCTGATTTTTTTTATTTTGTCTCCATGCGTGTTTAGTTATCTTAATCAAGCAGTTTAGCTCGACTTAGTACTTCTACAATAGCCGGGTGGTTTCATGGTGAAGCCGAAATGTGAACGCCAGTTGGTGCAAGGGTTTGGCGCCAAGTTAAAAACACCACGGGATCCGTATACCAGTGCGTCGTCAGCACCGCACGGCGGGCTTTAATCCCCGGGTTTAATTTATATGTTTCGCCTACTTGACGCCGTGCCTCATCAAGAGGTTAAGGCGAGAGGAAAGCGAGCGGCCGCCACGGCCAGGATCGAAACCTCGTCCTTGAGCTCAGCAGTCTATAGCGCCTTAGCCGCTGAGCTACCGCGGCGGGCAAACCGATTCTTTCTATTCGAGTAAGTTAACCACCCTCTCAACTTTTACCTTGATGAGAATATCAACGCAAAATGGAAGAGTAACTCTGAAGCAGCGGGATACAGCAAAAAAAAAAAAAACCACCTTCACAAACATTTTTTTTCTAAATGAAGACGCGCGATTGTTACTAAATATCGACCTTAAACATGTGCTGCTATCTCTGCGGACACAGGGTTTCTTTTCTGGGGAAGCGGCTGAACACTAAAAATAAAGCGCATAGGCGTCATTTGTTCGAAAACAGGTCGCTATCAACGTATCCACTTAATTAGGGGAGAAACAGAACTCGGGAAGGGGCGCCTTTACGCGGCGCGCCGGAGACGGATGGCCGTCGTGGCATCGATCGCGTATGCGACGGGCTTCCCCTTTAATCTCGGAAAGACCGCCGAGATTTGCCTTCCGCTCACAAACTTCGGCATTCGGTGGAGCCTTCCGCAAGCACGTCGATTTGTGTGTTCTTCCGAAGCCAGCTGCGGAAGCAGCTCAATTACCGAAATTGTGTTCTTACCTCCCCCGCTTCTGCGCATGCCTGGTCGGGACCGTCTCCAGCGCTAATCTGATTCCGTACGGTATCACGCAAGCGGAAGTAAAAGAGCGCTCGCTCTTGCGTGTGGGGCCGGAAAGCTTGCGGTGGGGCAACCAGTAGGATGAACGAGTGGTGATAGTAGGCAGTAGGCGAAAATGAAGCAAGAGCCTTCTTTCTTCGCAAACAGAGGAGTTGGTGAAACCAAATCTACAACGCCATCCCCCACTCCCCGTCTTCATCCTTTCTTGGTCGGTTAGTTGGCTGGGTCCGTTCCTCTTAGGCTCCAATAACGCGCTTCGTCTAGGTAGGTTTCACAAGCCGGGTTGCCTCAGCACAAGAAACTTATTTACATATCGCAACAACTTAAACCTGAGCCTGTCGACATCGCGGCTTGCCTCAGTGGCGATGCTTGTTTTTTTTTTTTTTTCGGCAGGTGAGGGATCTTCCCGAGAGAAGTGGCACTGCTGGACGAATCGCGGAGGGTTGCAGAAGATAAAATATAACGTTTTGGTTTGGAAGGGGGGGGGGGGGGAGGAAGAGGGGAGTCGACATTGAAATTGGCCCGATTCGTTCGGAAGTAGGCCAGGGTTTACGAGGCACGTTGTGCTAGAGCGCTACGGACTAATTTAGGCCTCCACGGATTGTTGGAGGGACAATGAAGACAAAATACGACTGCGTTTAATTTGAAATAAGTAGGCTTCAGTACCTCCCTAAGCTTCATTCCACCCACGAAAGACGATTTTAACCTAAAAGATGCAATAATCATTGAAAAACGTTTGAACTTCGCGCTACAGTGGCACGTATGGGAAGGAGTGACGTCATATGGGCCAACACTAAAAACACGTTAATCAGTGTGTTGACTGCACGCTATGATTCAAGTGATGCGATTAAATGGAACTACAATCTCCCAATCGTGTTCCTTGATAATGGTTTTAGGTCGGCAGCCTCTAGTCGCAAAAACAAGATTCTGTGACGTCACAGGAAATTTGTCAAAAAGGGGCTAAAGAGTCACCACTCCTTTTTTTTAATTTCGGAAGTTTGCCCTGTGGCATAACGGTATACCCGAGTGCACAGGTACACGAACAAGCTGGCTTCGTGTATAGTGTCCAGAAGCTGTCGATGAAATTGTCAATGAGCCCAGCTCTGCAGGTCTGTAGTGTAGCCAGGATGGAGGCCGGTTGCACGAAGGCGCCGTAGTCGGATCTGATGCAGTCCCGAGCAGGTCCACAGTAGATGCTGCACATTCACATTCTGTATGGCGGATTCGCAGAATGGGCTGGTGGAGTCGTATGGGCCGCGGTACTGCGATGGCCAGGAGGCAGTCACGCACGGCGTAAGAGCCATGCCAACGCCTAGTCTTCGCAGTGCAACCTCCTATCGCTGACTTAAGTCACCAGGGAGGTTTGAACCACACGGGGGTATGAGTGCTCGTGTGGTGCACCTGAGAGGTTCCTTCTGTTGCGCCAGGTTTCCACTAGGACGTTGGGGGAAAGGTGGCAGTGGTCGCATCAAGGTATATTAGGGCGACTATCCATATGTGCCTCCCGCCTCCCTGATGCCGGATGCAGCTGAACGGGTTACCCATTCTATGCGGATCATCAGTAGAGTGTTTCGTATGTGTGTGTGTGAGAGAGAGAGATAGATAGATAGATAGATAGATAGATAGATAGATAGATAGATAGATAGATAGATAGATAGAAGAGAGAGAGAGAGAGAGAGAGAGAGAGAGAGAGAGAGAGAGAGAGAGAGAGAGAGAGAGAGAGAGAGAGAGAGAGAGAGAGAGAGAGAGAGAGAGAGAGATCTTTATTAGAGGAAAGCAGAGAGGTCTGCCGGCATGTTAACGCCGACATGCTACTCTGCGGGGTACGGGAGGAGGGAATAAAGTTGCAATTGGAAGAAAGGCGAAAGGGAGAGAAGAAAGAAGAAGAAAAAAAAGGAGTAAAAATAGGAGGTAGCGTGTGCGTTGGAGACCTTCAGTGCGACACGTGAAAAGTCTATAGACGATTGTACAGTGCAAGGATGGTCTGGTCCTATATCACCTCAGCGACGCCGATGTCATTGAGGTATTCAAATAATGCGGTTAGCACTTTACGCTGAGAGGAGGGAGACGGCCATGGTCCCAGAAGTGCTTTTAAAGTCAGGCGTGCTGAGTGGTGAATGGCATTTACGAACGATGTGGCTTGTGACAGGCAGCGGATTTCGGGGATGGTTTGCGTACAGTCAGTCCGTAAGATTAGTCGAGAGTATGGCCCTGCCTGGACAATTGTAATCTCCATTATTTGTTTGAGGTTCGCGATAAAAATGGCGTGATTGTTAGCGGGGTAGAGCAGCCTTTTTAATGAATCACACTTACATTCTGTCTGCATGGCCCCTTTAATTCGAAACCATAGAATGCACCGTTACGTAAAAAAGCGGCGTCCAGCGTCGGCGTGACCGAAAAATGGTCCGGAAAATGGCTGACAATGCGATGAGGGCAAAATTAAAGGAAAGAAAATAAAATTCCCGGGACTTCGGGTTCGGGAAGTCAAAAACATATCCTCTGCACCACAGCCGATCCTTGCTATACCTGCTGACTAAAGGGGGACCTAGTAAATGCGCTGCGGCCTTCGATTTAGTAATGTGGGCTAGGGCTTCTGCTGAGGCATGGAGGAAGAATCTGTGTATGCTAATTCCATAATTAAGAAATCACGTTTGCGCTAATAGCGTATATGTGGGGTGAATAAAGGCGACTGGCCTGGCCTCTCAATAGTTTACCAGAGAGAAGTAAAGCACGTGACGGGCGAAGGATCAAGACGAAAGCGGTGAGCGAACACAATGTTTCTTCTGCAAGGCACTCTCGACAGCTCCGCCATCATTGCATAAAATGGCAATACTTTCATCATCCCCGTCACTGAAACAAAATGCAATGATTTCCCCTTACAAAGCATAAGCAGCCTTCCATGCCGTCTGAGATGTTTCACCCTTCGCAACCAACAGAAAAAAAAGCCACCACATGTCTTGAATTGAATCCGGGCCTTCGTTGTCAGTAGCCCGGCGCCTTAGCCACTGAGCAACAGCTGGGAGTTCCCCGAATTGCTGACTTCAAGAGGGGTACGGCGGAGGAGTGATTTCATATCCCCAAGATATACGCGTGGATCACACACCTTAGATGAGTATCTCAGTAACGCTTTGAGCATGAAAGAAATCGTAGAGTTTAGACAATCGATGTATACGAAGAAGTCTACACCGATAGCTGACTCACGTTCTCGCAGTGCTGACGAGATGACCGGGGTTGTGTACGACGATAGTCACGCCCAAATTGCACGTACACTCGCCGTTTCGCCTCGGAAAATGTGTCTGTGAGAGCCGCCTAGTATCACGGAATGGAGAGAGCGCGCCACTTATATCGGGCGTTATCCTGGACGGGGCTGAGATGTGAATGTCATCAACTGTGATCGTTCCGAAATTCTGACGAAGTGAAACGTAGCTGTTGAGCTGGCGGATGCGTAGGCAAATAAGTGGTGCCCGGGCGACCTCTTTCCAACAGTGGGTCGCCCGTGTTGAGTCCATGCGAGCACGCACATGGAGAGAGGCGAGTGGAAGCGAGTGGGGCTCGTAAAATGGCACTAAGGATCAAGCTACTTAATGCATAGGTTTTTGGACACCCTGCCTTCGAAGCTGGAATTGCTCACAGGGCTGGTCCCCGCCAAACGCGGTGTCGGTGTATAAGATAGAGACTCAGACACTGTCTCGAACAGGGTTGTTCGAAAGTTAGTGGGCGTGCTTCTCAGAGCTGCATCTGAATCTTGCGGAGATGGGTTGTATTGTTGGAGGTAATTATCGTACGCCCCAATGGTGGAAGGGTATTGGATGTCGGAAAAGCTATAATGTCCGGATTAAAATGGTCAGACAGGGCACGGCTGTTTGGGAGTCATAAGTATTTTTTGTTCAGCGTTTCAAAGATTTTTTCTCTCAAAAGTACGAGGTGGCAGGCTGCGACTAAAGGCTACAAAGCTTTACAAAGGCTGCAGCCTACTTAGGTGCAGTTCTATGGCATCATGAGCACAATTATAAGAAGAATTACACTACAAACATTTGCAGAGACAGAAAACCCGCAAATAGAATGAATGAATGAATGACATTTATTAAGATGGGGGAGGCCACATGGCCGTAGTTGGGGAAGGGGGAAGAAGGGAGGAGGGGGGAGGTGATCGCTCAATCGTTAGAGATGACTTGTTGGAGATAGATGATCAGGGATTTCCTTGGGAGGGGTATTGTAGACCCCATCTCACACTACCCTTGCCAGGCACCTAGAGCATGCAGAAAATTTGGGTCTTCGTACGGGGATCATCAGGGGACGAGTTTGGGGGGCAGAGCACTGAGCAAAGAATCGCGAGAAGATGCGAAAGCTGCACAGTGCCAAGTGAGGTGCTTGAGGTCTGAAGAAAACATTCTGCTAGCAATGGGGACAGTACGGAGAGGCTGAAGAGTCCAAATGGAACCATTTCCGCAGTGTGGAGGGTGTGAGGGCCGCATTAGCGATTGTTTTATAACAAAGATTTCTGCGGAACGGGTAGGGTGGGGACACCATGCAGGTAGCCCTGCGGAGTCTTCTCAGCGAGCGCTTTCGGCGAGAAATATTTAGCATGATCCAGTTGGGGGCGCGGATGTAGACCTGGATCAGGTGCAAGATCGGGAGCAATCAAAGGGAGGTGTAGACTGAAGGCTCTCCTGCGCTGCATTATGAGCAGCGTGATTGCCGACCCCCTGGGTCACATGCCCCGGAATCCAGGCTACGCGGTGTTGCGACCGGGCGGGGGCACCCGATCCGAGCTCGTGGCCTCCGACATACGAGTGGTAGCGTGTATGATGCGAGCGGCCAGCCGCTGTTGCAGCCGTGAAGAAGTCGAGAAGCCGTCGGCTAACGTAACTGTTTACTTCATAGCGAGAGGTGAGCCGAAGCCAAAGAACAATGCCCTGACGGGCGAGGTTACAATACAGGACTCGAGCAGAGCGACAACATCGATTCGCTGCTCTAACAGGAATGGTTTACAACGCTTGGGCAGCTCTATTTATACCCAAAGGCGATAACGGTAAAACGCAACAAGCGGCAACACGCCACGAACGTCACAGACACACAAAACACTATTTCCAGAGTTCGTAAGCCGTTCATAGCCTCGGGCACGTTGAGTCCGAGAGAGGGGAGAGATGAGGACTCCGTTGCGATCGACGGGGCCTCTGTGTCCTTGAAGAGCGTGAAGGCGAGCCTCGCCGCCAACCGCCGAAGTTTTGAAATGCGCCGAGAGCAAAGCGTCTGACGCGGCTTGTCGCAACTTGCCACCGACATGGTTGCGCCTGTTTTTCGAAGGCGCACGCAGGGGCTTCGCCGCACAGCCGAATAGTGATGCGGGACAGTACGGCGGCGCTGGCCGATTCGTAACAGCTTCTCCGCCGGGGGTCCGAGATCCCGATGGATAAGGGTCTTCAACCGTTGTCCGGAGGGATGCTGTCGAAGTGAAGTGCTCGGCAGACGCTCGACTCCAGGCCTGGGCTGTACGACACTGTGCTGGAGCTTCACCGGGCCCGTCACGGGAAGAGTAGTGGCTCCCCAAGAACATCTCTGGCTTGGTCAGGCAAACAACAGAACAACACAGGAAGACACAACCGCATCGCCGGCAAAGTGCGAAGACAAATCCACACTGAAGCTGTACCAGGCTTTTAGTGGCGATAAAATACGCTAATAACTAACTACTCTAGTTATATTTTTACCCAGCAGTACTTTAGACAAGTGACAAACTTGAAAGGTGACATTCGCCATGATCGGAAATGTCCCACACACACAAAAAAAATGTAATCGTAAAGGGCGAAACCTGCGTCAGGAAAAACAATGAAATTGAGAAAGTCAGGCGTCTACAGGCCACTTCTCGCGCTGAGAGCTGAGATTTGAGCTCAAGTCATTGCCCCCGAGCTTTCCCCCATTTGTACCGCACTTTAGGTGCGCCCGTTCTCTGAAAGAGACTGCTGCGACCGCGTGAGAGGACACCGGCCGTTCGCTTCGACGATAGTCGAGCGCGCGGAGGAGCGAGCGGGATTTTCCACCGTTCATAAGTTGGGCGCGCACTCCTTCTTGGAGGCGGCGTTCCCTTGGTGCGATGCGAGCTCAAGGCTTTGCCCTAGGCGTGCACGCTCTGAAACACGCGCCACAAGAACGCGCGGAAGTTTTTCCTCTCTCTTCGTTTCTCACCTTTTCGCGAACGCGTTCGGCAAGCGAACGTCGGAACGCGTTTACGTTCTCTCCTCTAGGCTGATCGGTTCCCGACTTCGGCTCAGCCACAGGCGACACCGGAACCTCAACTAGCTCAGCCGATGTTGGCCTATCGTCGGGAGCATCAGCTGGGAGTGAAACGGGCACGACGAGCTCTTTAGTCACCTTGTAGTTCCCTACAGTCACTACCTCGTCGTCCCCTCGCGCTTTCAGCGACAGCCTGGGCACACGAAGACCGAAGCGTGTTCCCGTTCTCCTTCCTCACTGCTAGAACTACCCTACAACCAGGCTGCTCTGTCTCAAAAGACGGCTCAGCCGCCCGTGACACCTGAATCTTACGAGCTCAGCTGGCCGTTGGCTCGAGGTTGGTTACCTGAGCTGGTGGCAGGACGGAATCGGCTTGCTCAGTGGCGAGATCGTCATGATTCCCAACTGAACTGGCAAACCGCTCGCTGCTTCGAATGCAGGCTTTGCCACCACATCGCTTGTTTCCGTGCTACTGTCCGAAGGAACAACCTCCGTTCGGCGTACTCGTGTTGCCTTTCGGTAGCCTCATCGTTTACGCATTCCTGCGAAACGTCGCTATCTCGCGAAGTGTTCACGTTCAAGTCGGTAGCCGTTCCCAAGGCCTCCCGCGAATTTGAACCGCCCGAACCCTCCGCCGAGATCTCCAAAACAAACGCCGACACATTATCGCACTCAGTGGACATGCACCGCCCTCTGCCGCCTCTGCTGACAGTCTGAGCTAATGCGCCGTCGTTATCTCTCTCAGCAACCTTGACGCGCTGCTGGGCCGCAACCGTCACCTCCGACTCGCGCTCCCGAGCGCTGCTACTGGCCCGCGCTGGCACGGTGCTTTCCTCGACAACGCGGTCTTTTTCGAGCAACAATTCTAACTCAGGCTTAGCTTCTTCCTGCTCGAGTAGAATTTTGTGCTCTAGGTTCTTGTTCTCCCGTTGGAGTCTCTCTCCCTCGAGCTCCCTTCTTTCCTTTTCAAGGCGCTCGAGCTCGAGGTCGTACCATCGCATCTTTGCCTCGTGCTGTCGTTTTCTTCCTTGCGTTCCTCATCTCGCTTTCTTTCCTCGCATTCCTGCTCTCGTTTCTGCCTCTCGAACTCCTCACGCTGGCGCTCAGCCTCTGCCTCCGCCTCTGCGGCCTGACGTTTCGCGGTCTCCCTGCCATTGATCGTATCAATGCACTCAGACAACTCGTCATCGTCAGCGCCAACAGCGAGTATAGCCTGTATCAGCTCTGGCTTTGTCAGCGCGTCCTTAACATCCAAGCGCAACTTTTTGCAAGCTCCAACAACTGCGGATTTTTTCAAGCTTTCAAATTCATGGCCGGTCTAGAGTACTGCTTCCCACTGCTGCTCCAAAATGTTTTGCGCGAATAACCCACGCGACAAAAAACACACAGCCCTACAGCTATCCTCGAAGCCTGGTTAAAACTCAGTGAAGAAAAGTCCCGCACGCACCCTTGACCGCCGTGAATTCTGCGAAGTCCGAAGTCGCCTTGACGTCCGTGGTGTTGGGTCTCGCACCGCTGGCTTCAGGTGTTACGAAGTTGCCATCCGACCGCTGCCAACCAGTTGTTGCAACGGTGAAGGCCGACTGCAGCCGGAAAGATGTCCAGAGCTGATAGGCCAACGTAAACGTTTACTTCATAGCGAGAGGTGAGCTGAAGCCAAAGAACAATGCCCCGACGGGCGAGGTTACAATACAGGACTCGAGCAGAGCGACAACATCGATTCGCTGCTCTAACAGGAATGGTTTACAACGCTTGGGCAGCTCTATTTATACCCAAAAGCGATAACGGTCAAACGCAACAAGCGGCAACACGCCACGAACGTCACAGACACACACAACACTCTTTCCAGAGTTCGTAAGCCGTTCATAGCCTCGGGCACGTTGAGTCCGAGAGAGGGGAGAGATGAGGACTCCGTTGCGATCGACGGGGCCTCTGTGTCCTTGAAGAACGTGAAGGCGAGCCTCGCCGCCAACCGCCGAAGTTTTGAAATGCGCCGAGAGCAAAGCGTCTGACGCGGCTTGTCGCAACTTTCCACCGACATGGTTGCGCCTGTTTTCGAATGCGCATGCAGGGGCTTCGCCGCACAGCCGAGGAGTGATGCGGGACAGTACGGCGGCGCTGGCCGATTCGTAACAGCTACTTACGTTCCGTTTCGGGCCAGTAGGTTAACCATGGCCTGGATGTGATGAACGGTAGGGGGATCAGAGAGAAGCATTGCAAAATATAAACTTGTCGCAATAATGTGACCCAATTGCCAAGTTACAGAAAAACAGAAAAGCAAAACAAAATACAAGCTCAAAAAGCTAGTGTTTGAGAAATAAAAATTTACGCAACATGTACTGCAGTATAAAAAAGCACGATAATACGAATGTACAATGGAGTACAGCCGCCGATCTTCTTAATAATATCCCGGCAGCGTCGACCGGTGAGTGGGTCAGCGTTTTGTCACGGTAGAAAGCGGCGAAGCGAGCGAAAATAGATCGCCAACAGTTGTCATGGGAAGAATTGTCCCGGCAGAGCAACCTTCGTCTGCTAGGCTGTTCCCACAATCACTACACATCCCCTTCCCGCTGGTAATGAACAGTCTGTCTTCATTGCCGGGTGGTGACAGTGATTTCTCGTGCGCCTTGTTCACGGCAATGACAATAGGCGAATGATTACAAGCGGGAAGGGGTTGTTTGGTGGTAGTGGAAACAGCCCTAGGAGACGACGGTTGTACTGCCGGGACCATTCGGCGCATACGAACTGTGCGATTTACTTTCGCTCGCTTCACCGCTCTTACCGTCACAAAGCGCTAATCCACTCGTCGGTCGGCGCGTCCGTGATGTTAAAATTCGGCGGCTGTACATTAAAAAAAGGAGTAAAACTATTATTGCGGTTTAACCATACACACAACTAGAAAACTAGCGCACGCCTCTCGTTCGGCATTGCGTGATGGGCTCGTCAGTTGTGTTGAACTGGGCTCGCTTTCGCGGTAATGCGGGGAAGACCTCTGATCGCTTGCTTGCATTTCTCATTCACAACTCGCAGCGCCGTGGCTTCGTGCCCCTGATGAGGTAAGTGATGCTGGCCTTCCTACTAAGCCCAAGCTGCAACTACACGTTTTAATTCTAAAAAGCGATTAGGCAGCTGAAGTGTGTTCGTAGCTCTCGACGTCTCTTGGCGACAACTTGAGTGTCACGAGATTGAAAAAATTACGATTCCTTCCTAAACGAAGTTGAGAGAAGCGAGAAAGCTAAGAGTGCGTCCAGCCTTCGCTGAAAATGCGTCCAATTGATCATCAAACCTTCAAAGACGCGAATCGCTAACGAAGAACGAACCCGGCATACGACGATTTTTTGCGCACTAAGTAGACGCATATACGAACGACCCAAATGTATACCAATACACGGTTTATGAGATGGAGGTATACTATTGTACTCGTTCTTCCTGATCGATGCGTGTATTGTGTTATCTAGAGCCGTTCCCTTTCCGCGAATTTCAAGTAACCGTTTTGACACAACGGATGCCCGGTTTCACGCACGCGCCGTGTGTGTCATGCAGATATCTTATCAGAGCTTTCCGGTCTATGAGCAAATGGTGTATGGGGAAATGAATTAGTTTTTTAACAGCACGCCAGGGGGTGCAATTAAGAAAGCTTTCGCATTAAAACTGATTAGACAGCTGAAGTGTGTTTACGACATACAAGCCTAGTATCGTGAGATCGATAAAAGTCAGGCTATGAGATAGCATGCACTAGGTCACTGTACAAGCATTTCACGACACGAGTCAACAACAACGGAGCGACAGCGGCCTCGGCGAAAATCGGGTGGCATATATTTCCTGCCTTCAGAGTCGCCCAAGGTCGCGGTATCTTGGTCGCTGATGTGCGTTGGGACTTTTTTCTGCGGAGGATTCATTCGTTGTCCGAGGCGAATAACGTAAATTGAGTGCGAAGAGGGCAAACCGGAAGTCAAACAAAGCAACCTCCCATTGAATCTCGGGGAGATACTGAGAGTTAAAAAAATAACAAAAACAGAAACATCCTGGACGCGAACGAAATGCCCCGTGTCCAGCACGCACTTTTTGTTGTCATTCTGTCGTATACAAGTCGACTGATTGGAGCGTTTCCCAGTGGCCTTCAAGTCTGCCGACTTTTTATGACGGGACAGAAAGAAAAGCGCACGAAAGAGTCCCGAACAGGAAACACAAAATCATAAATCGCCGGAGGCCCCAACGTTCGGCGAAGAAGAGCGAGTCGCCTTGAGAGATGCGCTGTAGTTCCACACAGCGTACGCTCGAAAATTATTCGGGTGGTTGTTTGTGCTTCCGGGTCGTTTGTCCGCCGGTACTTATAGTACGCTCCATGCGAGCTTCCATCGTGAGTTGAGTAAAAACAAACAGCGTGTGGGGGTCGCCCGATCCATTTTGGTGATTGGGGGCGAAGTTGGATTACCCACTCTGCGCAGCCCTCTTTCTCTGCTGTTCTTCGTGCTCGGTATTTTCTCGTATTTATAGCTACACCGATCGCCCTCCGAGTGACCACCGTGTCAAGAACGTGCGCTCCGAGGCGCATTCGAGTGGTGAGCGGGAGGGAGGAGGAGAGGAGGGGTAGAATAATCAGGCATAAATCTGTGAGGAGACTCGTAGGGAAACCCTGAGAAAGCGAGCGAGAGGTAATAAAAAACATTTCGCTCGACAGAGGCACTGCTAACGCGTTGTGCGATTAGCAACGCAGCTGTGCTCTTCCGGGCACGTGCACAGATACTTTTACTCATCTATATGCACGCATACTCTCATACCCTCATATGTGCCTTCGCCTCCTCTCTTTTCCTCAGCTGACCTTTCACGACTGGCCTTTCCTACTCGTTTCTTAAAAGCTGCAGGAACCAGGAAAAAAGTTTCCCCTGATTTTCATTCGACTGTTTCTGCCAGGCACGCAGAGGTCCAAGGAAATATGAGCAAGGTCGCGTTGCTTCTTGGCTACAATCCGAAATAAAAATTTTTGAAAGGCGACCTATGCACTGCTGCCAATATTACGCGGCGTACAAACAAGGATGACGTTTCGGTCGAGGACGTGTTGACGGAGGAGCTTCAAGGCAGTAGGCAGTTTTAGTATACCATGCGTTCCGTACGTTCTCTATGTACCGTGCGTACCAGGACCCGACTGCGCGTGCGCGCGCAGTCGGAGGGGGGCCGCGCGCGCACAGGTGAGGGGGGCCGCGCCTCACCAGAACGCAAGCGCGCGCATGGTGAGGCGGGGAGGCGGTACAGACAGAACGCACGGAACACACAGTATGCTAAAAAACTCTCTAAGACAGTATGGGCCACCGCAGTCACTTGGAAATATCGACAGGCAGTTTGTAGGTCGGTGATTATGGTTGTTTCGAAAGCTTTGGCAAGTTCTTCCGCTTTCAGGGTCTAGTTTTGAGCGAGGCGCAAGCGAGAACCTTGTCCTGTCTACCATGGTCAAGTGATGGGGGGTGGGATCGGAGGATGGGCTAGCCTCCTTGCAGAGGGCATAGTCAGTAAAATTGACAGCTGGGCTAGTTGGTTTTGATTAATCGTAAGTAGCGCTTGAAACGGGACACAGAAAAGAAGACACACACGACGGCGCTAACTCGCAATGGTTGCGAGTTAGTGCCGTCGTGTGTGTATCCTCTTCTGTGTCCCGTTTCAAGCGCTCCTTACGATTAATCAGAGGGCATAGGTATTTGTAGCCCATATACGCTCCGGAACTTAACTCTGAGCGCGGCGGCGAATGTTCTTAGAACGTGAGCGATAGGGGCCCACCTCATACAACGACGTCTGTCATTTTATAAGAGTGTAGATCCTGTAAATAAATTTCCCTGAGTGAAATAAGGCTGAGCGATAAGGACAGTGTTGCAAGGCTTGGTGGCCGCCGTATGATCTAATGGCGAGCGCGGTAGCTGCGCAAGGTGCACAGACGACAAGAATTAGCGCCAAGGAAACCTCAGGTCGAATTAAGGCAAAATGCAAGTACAGCCATGAACAAATGAGATGCGAACTCGCAAATATAAACAAGAGCCCGCAGAATGGAAGAGTGCTCTTCATGGAGGCACAATAATGGCGTGCTATTGGTATATTTGGAAAGCCACATTTCCCAACTGTGTTTTAATACCTAAGCCACGCGTAATTTTGACTTGCATGGAAAGAAATCGCGATATTTGTGTGTTCTGGTATTATTTGTGTTCTTGGTTTCATTTGTCCAAGCCTAGAACATAAGCGTGGGTACCCGATGTTTTTTAAAATTGAGAATACACGTTGGGTCGATTTTTTTGTGGTAGCAAGTGATGAAAAATAGCCCGTTTTAAAATGACGGAGAAGGGCGGGAGGGCTGGTGCGGAAATAAAAAACATCCCCCTCGCGAGGGGCACAGATCAATATGCCAGAGCATTTCTGCCGGGGGGGGGGAGGGGGGGGCGCCCTGCAAGTCGTATGGATTACGTATTGGTTGTTGTTGTGTAATTGTTGTCTTCCAGCGTAGACATTGTCGATGAAGTCGATGGTGAAACGTGCCGTGAACCCCCTGCGCGGCCTAACGTGGAGCGGCTATGACGCAACGTGGCGCGGCTATGACGCAACACAATGCCAAACACAATCCACTTTAATCCAATCCAAATCCAAGCCAATCCAAGCCAATCCAATCGAATCAATCCCAATGCCCCTCGCGAGAGAGTGTTCTAGCGCCGAAATCGCCACCCACGCGAACGCGTGATGCTGACGTCACGATCACGCCACAGATGTTAGCGACCGCAGCGCGCGCGAACGACATATGTGGTTTAAGCGCGAACGACCGCGGCGAGAGAGCGCGATGCGAGCGCCCCACCTGTTCTTGCTGCGTCGAACCTAACGCGGCGAGAGAGGGGTGTTGCGCACGTCCCCACCTGTTGTGCGCCCCAACCGAACGCGGCGAGAGAGGGCGTTGCGAGCGGAGAGAAGGCGAGGAGGACCGGAGGAGAGGGCGCACCTCTGGCCGACGGTTGAATGAGTCAAGGATATAAGGCACGTTCGTAACCATCCGTTCTGTGTCGGCTTTGTGGCTCAGTTGGTAGAGTACCGTGCACCTTGCGTTCCGCCCGCAGAGTCGTAGGATCGAAACCTGGCGCCGGCAAGTATTATTTTTTTATACAGTGTAGGGGGAGCGATGCGGACGCGGACTACGGACGCCAACGCGGGTGACATCGTGAGTTACTGAAATGCTCTGCATTTAAAAGCGAGCACAAATAAAAAACATCCCCCTCGCGAGAGGCACGATCAAATGCAGAGCATTTCAGCCGGGGGGGGGGGGGGGGGGCGCCTGCAAGTCGTATGGATTACGTATTCTAGGGGGAGCGATGCGGACGCGGACTACGGACGCCAACGCGGGTGATATCGTGAGTTACTGAAATGCTCTGCATTTAAAAGCGAGCACAAAAAATTAACGCGTCTCCACGAAGTGAATTATGACGAGTGGCCGAAGCACTGGGATCTTCTTACCGTAAATCACCCGTGGCATAGCCCACTCGCGCATGTAAACGAGTGAGAAGGCGTGTGTACAATATATACAATTCCAATTCAATCCAATCCGATACAATTCAATTTAATACAATACAATCAAATCGAATCAATTTCAATCCAATCCAAATCCAATTCAATCCAATTCAATCCAATCCAATGCTCCTCGCGCATGCACAGCACGGCTCTCCAGGAGCCACGCGAAACTGCAGAACATCTCTCTCTCTCTCTCTCTCTCTCTCTCTCTCTAACCTATTTGAACTTTTTAATTTGTTCTTGTTAACCTTTTGTGAACCTTTTTTTCACAGATGTTTTGATTTACACGCTGGTGTGCGCCTCTCTCTCCCCCTCACCCCCTCTCTCTCTCGCTAACCTTCTTTCGGCGAATTAGCTTTGATAGTTACGGTTTTTTAAATGCAGAGCATTTCAGTAACTCACGATGTCACCCGCGTTGGCGTCCGTAGTCCGCGTCCGCATCGCTCCCCCTACACTGTATAAAAAAATAATACTGCCGGCGCCAGGTTTCGATCCTACGACTCTGCGGGCGGAACGCAAGGTGCACGGTACTCTACCAACTGAGCCACAAAGCCGACACAGAACGGAAGGTTACGAACGTGCCTTATATCCTTGACTCATTCAACCGTCGGCCAGAGGTGCGCCCTCTCCTCCGCGTCCTCCTCGCCTTCTCTCCGCTCGCAACGCCCTCTCTCGCCGCGTTCGGTTGGGGCGCACAACAGGTGGGGACGTGCGCAACACCCTCTCTCGCCGCGTTAGGTTCGTGCGCAAGAACAGGTGGGGCGCTCGCATCGCGCTCTCTCGCCGCGGTCGGTTCGCGCTTAAACCACATATGTCGTTCGCGCGCGCTGCGGTCGCTAACATCTGTGACGTGATCGTGACGTCAGCATCACGCGTTCGCGTGGTGGCGATTTCGGCGCTATAACACTCTCTCGCGAGGGGCATTGGATTGGATTCGATTGGATTGGCTTGGATTGGCTTGGATTTGGATTGGATTAAAGTGGATTGTGTTGGATTGTGTTGCGTCATAGCCGCGCCACGTTGCGTCATAGCCGCTCCACGTTGCGTCATAGCCGCGGCAGGGGGTTCACGGCACGTTTCACCATCGACTTCATCGACAATGTCTACGCTGGAAGACAACAATTACAACAACAACAACCAATACGTAATCCATACGACTTGCAGGCGCCCCCCCCTCCCCCCCGGCAGAAATGCTCTGCATTTGATCGTGCCCCTCGCGAGGGGGATGTTTTTTATTCCGCACCAGCCCTCCCGCCCTTCTCCGTCATTTTTAACGGGCTATTTTTCATCACTTGCTACCACAAAAAAATCGACCCAACGTGTATTCTCAATTTAAAAAAAATCGGGTACCCACGCTTATGTTCAGGCTTGGACAAATGAACCAAGAACACAAAATAATGAACCAGAACACACAAATATCGCGATTTCTTTCCATGCAAGTCAAAATTACGCGTGGCTTAGGTATCAAACACAGTTGGGAAATGTGGCTTTCCAAATATACCAATAGCACGCCATTATTGTGCCTCCATGAAGAGCACTCTTCCATTCTGCGGGCTCTTGTTTATTTTGTGTCGCGTTTTGCTGCAACCTTTTAGGTGGTTTGACATACACATGTTCGGTTTCTACTTATGTGCGCATGGACGCCAACGAACGCACATTGCGAGGTCCTCAGGTGCTTCGCACTTAGAAATACAGAGCTCCAGTTCGTGCTGTTCCGTGTTGAACAAGAAACAAAAGAGAAAAAAAGAAAATGGCTGACAATTACGATATTCTCCGATGCGAAATTTGTGCGCAGCGCGAACGGCAGTCCCGTCGGTAAAGGCGCATAGCTGCAGCGTCTCCGGAGGTGATCGCGTGATCATCGAACGCACGGTGGGACGCGCTACTCTACCATTGCAGCGCGTCGGCGCCCCCGAGCATGCTGTTGTAAATCGGGTTTGAGCCTCCCGCGAAAATGTCACGTGGTTCGGATGAGCCACGCAACGAGGAAGGCGACGAACGACCCGAAGCACCGATGAACGTGCAGCACGCATCGCATGTTGGACTTCTGTGTTTTTTGTGAACTTGAAAGAGCAAGACGCTTTCTTTCATGGCTGCCTGGTTTTGCGTTCCCATTCTGGGATGACCATGAAGCTGAGGGTGGTTTTGACACACATCTCTAGCGCGGCCTAAGCATAATGCCCTCCCTCTCACACTTTCGGAGGAGCGCCTCACGCCCCTTCGGCCAACAGCCCTCCCACTCTCAATTTCGCGACACTCTCCTCCTTCTCTTTCTTTCAGTCTTCGGTGTCCCCATCGTTCGTTCGGTTATGACGCCGTCGCCGCCGCCAAACCGCAGTAGCGGACGCTTAAGTGTTGCGCACTAAAGCATGCGCCCGTCCCAACAGATTGCGCGCGAGCAGTGCGAAGGCGGAAAATGCATTTGGATTGCATTGAACAAATCTCCGTTCGATTGACCACGGCAGAAGTGAGACGGAGAGGGGAGGAGCTTGAGGGTTGTAGCCGAGAATGGAGAAGGGGTGATGCAGAAGAGGCGGGAGACGGCTATTGTCTTTGGGCGAAATTTGCAGTGAAGCAAGCGCAGTCGCGGCAAATTTTTCCATACATAGTAATACTCTAATTTGGGATAGGGGTAACATTCCTTGAAAAACAGGGTTGCCATGTTTACCGATATTTATGAGCGTGGGTGTGTTTGAGTTGGGTATGTTTTTGAGGAAGAGCTCTTTTGTCTTCGCCGTTTATCTTTCTTTTTGCCCTTGATTGTAAATTTATTTGTTGCTGCGAACTCTGTACTTCGTGTCAACCTGCGTTACATTCCCTATTGAAAAAAAACTGTTGTTGTCGATCAACCTCATTGTCACACGCACACACGCGCACACACACACACACACGCACGCACGCACGCTCGTGTAGATGCGATCACTTTTCTAGCGAGAAGGTCCCTTGTTGTAGGCCTCGACTGGCGAGTAATGGCGCAGGCGCCCTCACCACCGGCCGGGGCTATGATACGCGGGCCCATGTGCGACCAGACGGAACTATCATTAAAATCTTCCGAGGAAATTTCCTCACGTTGAACCTTAATGCACGTCTGAACCGCGGGTGTTTGTTGCTGGGGCCTGCGGTCGTTAGCTCCTCCGAAGACGTGGTCGTCTCCACTTTAAAAGCCATGACGCCGTACTTTTTCACCACGGCGGGGCCTAGCGCGCCGAAGACCTCGGCCGTTGTCCTTGGCCGTTCGGTTAGGCTTAGCAGCAGGCCGTCGCCGCCGCGAATACGAAGTCCGCGTAAAGCACGACAAATCGCACCGTTTGATCGAAACTAGTACCGGTCGATGCCCCTGTACCTTCACGCGCACATTGGTGCTAATTATTGCGCGTTAACTGCTAATTAACACTGCGGTATTTGACATAGAAGACGAGATCTGCGGGAGTAGACTGCGCAGCGCGAGAGTTACCGCGAACGGTAACTTACCGGCACAGGCTTCACCGTCACCAGCGCTTCCGGTAACACGGTAAACGGTAACGCAAACACGGTAACGATATGCTAAAACTGCCTATAGAAGACGGAGACGCAACAGACTCCAGCGCCCTTCTTTGCCGTCTTTCACCTCCTTTCCAGAGGCAGAGTTCAACAGCTGCACATCCTTGCGCAGTATCGCTGCCTATAGTCTTGGGGATAGCTTTTGCAAATGTGGAACCACAGAGCACTCTTTTCTTACTCAGCCATGGTTCTTTGAACAGGAGAACTGTTCAGGACGGAACGAATCCTTCCGGCGGAGACAGAAACTTGTTGTTCTTGTTCCACGTCTCATGGCGCATACCCACGCGGGGTATTGACCAGGAATCGGGCAAGAAGGGGGCTAATGCGCCCGCTCACAACTTAAATGTAAATACTTATCCATTTGCATCCAGTAACAGCGCAAGATTAGAAGAAAGAATTTGTTAAAAATTGAAAGTTGCGGTTGAATTTGAGAAAACGTGCCCGTAGTAATCAAGGCTAACATGGCAGACGCTTGGTCTCGGACGCATATGCATGAATGGCTGCAGCCACTCATCTGTGACAATATCCCAGTGATGTGGCCCCTAGCGACACTAGTACGGGCATGGAGATAGGAAGTCCAATTCGTTGTAATGGCTTGATAAGGTGACGTTGTCTGATCATTGAAAAACCACGGCAATGTAATAGGAAGTGCTCCAATGTCTTATGTTCACCGCAAATAGCACATAAGGTGGAGGAGGCGAGACCAGACCTGTGCATATAGAAGTTCAGCTGAGAAACCCTACATCTGAAGTTGGTTAATGTGACCTCGCATTGACGAGATTCACACATCGGGAATCCAATTATGTTTTAAATGGGCATACTCTTCAAAATTATTGATGACCCCTTCCTGCGGTCTCGTTAGGCATTGATACCTACGGAAGTAGCAGGAGACAGAAACCCCTGAGCGCACGTGAGCGCGTGCCTCGTGGTGCCCGTCCGGCGTGGTGGTGGTACCAGGGAAGTGGCTCATACCCACTCAGGGGGATTGGCCAGGAAATGGGCGCCTTACAGAAAGAATGTATGCAGTTTTGTAGGAAAAGAATAGCTGACTACAGAAAAGAATAGATAGAAAAGAACAGAACAGAACAGAAAAGATAGAAAAGAATAGATGACTACAGAAATGAAAGTAAGAAGATTATAGAAAGAAATAAAAAAAGGTAAAAAAGAACACCATTGAATGAAAATGAGGAAGTAAGAATCACAAGAGAGAATGGGGTACAGACGAAGCAGTGAGCTAGGCGCGCATAGGCTTGACCGGGGAATCCAGCAGGGCCAAATGATATCTTACACTGCAGACGGCATGATTCTATAATAAATGAGTGTAACGCACGACAAATATCCCCGTGGCAGAATCCAAGTTCTTTCGTCCCGAATGACAAAATCAGGGTAGAAGACAGTGGGAGGTTTAGCCGGTTGCATGTGTTTTCTGAGTACCTTCGTCTTATAGAGGAGAACCATCGGCAGGAGAAGAAGAAATGGTCGGTCGTTTCTGGTTCTTTGCACAAAGCGCATAGCGGTGACGGGGCCAGATTAGATTGGTGCAAGTAATAAAATAAATTTTGCACGCGACATCCAGGCTTGCGCGTGGGCTTACGGCACGTGAGGAGCTCCCGCCTCCGTCGTTTGTCGTCGCGTAGCGACACACGCGCCATGGGTCCGCCGCGCCGAAGATGATGACGACGAATTTGTCAAGCCACCCCTCCACACTCCACACGTGCAGACGGCCATCAGACGAAGCAGTAGATGTCTACCGAGGCGCTGCTTTACTGTTTGAGGATATCCCTAACAGTGCCGGCTATACTATCGTTCGGGGCATCCGAAACGGGGTTCTGCCACCGGGGTGTATGCTCTGCCCTCCTGCGCTACATTGAAAATTCAAAACGGTTCTCTTTATGATTGCGACTGGTCACGCCCGCTTTGATTTTTTATGTTTTTTTTTTCAAAACTTTTTCCAACCGGTCTAAATTATCTTTCCTAAGCGTCTCGTGATTACATAAGAATTCCATTCATTTTAGCCATCCTCTGTTGATTGGCCGATCCCCTGATTGGGTAGGTGCCATATCTAAAGGCGCAACAACAACAACAACACATACTTTAATGGTTTTTGCTTCACAATGCCGTCTAAAACAGCTTCTCACCGCTAGGTCTGGCTGCTCCTTCTCTCCTGGGATCCGCTGTCAGTGTGGGGAGGAGCTAGGTCGACCCCCAGTTCTGCTGTTTTTTCGCTTTGCCCCCTTAGTGAAAGCTGTACTAATTTTTTTTCTTCCTTGCGACCATGATGTCAAGACACCCCAACTTGCCGACTTACATTCAGCTTGCACATATAGTACGTCCGTTCGAGGTACCACCCAGGCCACAAAAATATTTTAACGCGAAAGTGACTTATGCCCAGGTACACGAAGATATGACCGGCGTCATATCCGTTACGGAAATGACGTCACCAGAAAAAGCTCCATTCCAGCGCGGATTCCAGCCACGAACTCTCTCGCCGCAACGGGAGGTACACAGCGCTCTGCCCACTGCTCTACGAATTCAAACGCAGGTAGGTCTACGAACGCGCCTTATATCTTTCCCACTACTTTCTTCATTCAGATGCCGTCTACGTGATGCTGCCGTCTAGGAGAAGGGAAGTGAAGTAGATCATCATGACACTAATGAGCGCCGACAGTTGGCGCCTCAATGCCAGCGTCTTCTTCGTGTACGCGGGACGCGGGATTGAGGCACCCTCCGCCACCTACTGCTTTCGGTTTCAGTTTCGGTTCCGTTTCGTTCGCATGGTTTTCAAGCGGCTGTGGTTTCAGTCGGATTTACGCGATGTTCCGGCGCGTGCAATCCAGTGTCTAACGGTGCCATACCGACGTATAGTTCATATGAATGCACAATAAATGCTCTCGTGAAGGCACTTTCGTGTTTTACCGATTCCCATGAAAAAGGCATCAACCCCATTTTTCAAATCATTTCTTGTCGCATTAATGAGACCTCGCATATTATATGAAGAAATGTACTGCAAAAGGATCGAAGTCTGGGCAGTATTGGTTAAGCATCCTGAACGGCAGCGTAGTAGCGTCGTCCCGTCTTCTTTTCTTCTTGTATGTGCCTACTACGCTGCCGGTAAGGATGATAGAAAGATGATGATGACCAATTATTTTCTTTCATTTTTTTCTGACCTTGTCAGCGTTAATACCGCCTGAGGGATGTGGGAGGCTGTCAACGGTTTTGAAAGTCAAGTAAATTAATTGAAAATTAGCCATGGTGATACAAACGCTTCCGCATAGGTTGCGTCCTATTAGCTGGTCCTTCCCTCCTCGCTTCCTTCTCTCGCAAGAGTGGAAGCTTGGACGAGTTGGTAATACATTGCATTAGCGGGAAGAGCGAATTAAAACGAGGACAAGAGAAGGACACAACAACATAGACGAGACGAGGTATTGAAGAGCGGAGAGAGAGAAAAAAACTATTTGTACAGGTTTCCTGGACTGAGGAGACCTACCACCTCGGACCGGCAAGGACCAAGTCCTAGCTAGTCTTTTCAGATAATAAACGTTTATTTCTCTCTGTGGCCAGACTATGACCTATTGGTATTCTTCCGGGAGAAGAGCCATGGCCAGCTCGTCAACGAGGGCCCCCGACGCCAACCACACTCTTAGTTGGGAGGAGGGGGGTTAAGGTAATGAGGGCTCTGTAGGGTGGTGGGACCGGAGAAAAGGATGTGCTCATTACCTGAGGCAGTTAGGACAGGGTGAATCTGAGAGGCGCTACCCGTAGAGGTTGAGACGTGCCAGAGTGATGAGGGTGCTCAGCTGGATCGCCCGAAGGGTAGTGCACTTGTGGTGGCGGAGGAGTCAGCAGCCACTGCTCGAGGTCTTCGTTGTAGAGGACGCGTGACGAGAGCTGCATGCCTTCGGGGAAGGAGAAAGCTGCCTTCGCAACGCTGGCGACGCTGCCAGGGTGACGTCAGATCGAAGCGAGCCTCACCACATTTCACGAAACGAATACTTTCTACCGTAATAAGAACAAGAGAGGTGTAAATACGGTCAAAACCAAAGCAACGGCGGACAACGGTCCGCGGCTCAGTATGTAGCGCCATCTGGGAGAACTGACCATAAGCAAGGCTGCAGATCCTAATGACGCACTGGAAGTACGTTTGAATACCCTCCCCTTTGTGACTTCATGGCAGACGTCCCGAAAACGCACGATTTGTCGGGAGAACCAAAATTTTAACCTAAACTGATTATTTCCTCAGTGACTACGGCATTGTTTGCTCCCGGACGAGAGCTGAAGGCACTATAAAACCCCAAATCTTTCTAATAAAACAAACTTGTATATTGTCTGCATGACCCCTTCAAAGATGACCAAATAATGACACAAAGAAATCACAGTACTCCGGACCATGGTCAATTTATTTTTCTGAATGCGGTCATGCTAACGTGGGAGAAGAAGAAGAAGGAAAGAAGAAGCACCAGAGCCCTCCAAACGTATCCATTGCCGTTTTTTTTGTATTATTATTCTTCTCCTCCTCCTCCTCCTCCTCCTCCTCCTCCTCCTCCTTCTTCTTCTTTTTTTCTTTCTTTCTTCTTTCTTTCTTTCTTTATTAATTTTGTTTCAATATTGACTAATTTTCAATCTCGATTCCTCAAAAACAAGAAGAAAAAGGTTTCAAAATTCTCTAACTTTCCTCGAATCATCCACCTAGGCAGCAATCTCATTCGAATTAGCGACTGATGTTTGGCCGATCCCCTGATTGGGTATGCGCCATTTTGTGAAGGAACAACAACAACAACAACAACAACAGAAGGAGAAGAAGAAGCAGGAGGTCGCTGATCGTGTTCGCCATGAAGGTCATCTACTTCAGGCGCGCCCGCATCATCAAAGTCATCTGTGCCGTCGTGAGTCTCGTATTGCTGGCAATCGTATTCACGTCCGAGTCGTCCCAGGACCGGGAACAACCGGCACCCGAAGGAGAAAGAACTGTTTCCACCCTTGCCGGTGTTCAGGCAAAATCGGACGCCAGGCAACTTCGAACCCTCGCCGCGGGACAGGCGAAAAGTCAGCGGACCTGGCGAGGGCGGCGTGGCGTACACGGTACCCGTCGAAGACAAAGAAAGAGCGGCCGAGTCTTACTCGCAGTACGGGATGAACATGGTGGCCAGCGACCACATCTCTCCCAACCGGAGCATTCCGGACATTCGACTGGAAGAGTGCAAGTACTGGGACTACCCCGAGGACCTCCCCACTACGAGCGTGGTTGTGGTCTTCCACAACGAAGGCTTGTCAGTGGTCGTGAGGACCGTCCACAGCGTCATCAACCGCTCCCCTCGCCAGTTTCTCAAGGAAGTGGTGCTCGTCGACGACTTCTCCGACAAGGAAGACCTCAAGGAGGAGCTTGAGACGTACATAGCCCGAAACTTCCCGAAGGGACTCGTACGCCTGCTTCGAAACGAGCAACGCGAAGGCTTGATCCGTTCGAGGAGCTACGGCGCGGAGCAGTCACGCGGGGACGTCGTGCTTTTCCTGGATGCCCACTGCGAGGTTGGCTGGAACTGGCTGCCGCCTCTCCTGGCTCCCATCCGGGCGAACAAGCGAGCCATGGCGGTGCCGCTGATCGACGGCATCGACAAGGACACGTTCGCGTATGAGCCCGTCTACCACGGCCGCGAGCACTTCCGCGGCATCTTCGAGTGGGGGATGCTGTACAAGGAGATCGCGATTCCCTCGCAAGAGGTGCAGCGGCGGAAGTACCACAGCGAGCCTTACAAGTCGCCCACGCACGCCGGCGGCCTGTTCGCCATCGACCGCAAGTACTTCCTGAAGCTTGGGCGCGTATGACCCCGGCCTGCTTGTCTGGGGCGGCGAGAACTTCGAGCTGTCGTTCAAGATCTGGCAGTGTGGGGGCGCCATCTACTGGGTGCCGTGCTCCCGGGTCGGCCACGTCTATCGCGGGTTCATGCCGTACAGCTTCGGCGAGCTTGCCAGCAAGCGCAAGGGGCCGCTCATCACCGTCAACTACAAACGCGTGGTCGAGGTGTGGATGGACGAGTACAAGGAGTACTTCTACACTCGGGAGCCAATGGCGAGGAACTACGACGCTGGCGACCTGACCTCGCAGCTGCTGTTGCGGAAAAAGCTAAAGTGCAAGAGCTTCCGGTGGTACATGAAGAATGTCGCCTACGACGTGCTCAAGGACTTCCCCCTGCTACCTAAGAACCTCTACTGGGGAGAGGCAAGTTCGCGTTCTATGATAGCATCCCTGCTGCATATTGGTTAAAAGGAAAGGTGGTGGCTGTACGCAGCTCATCAGATATCATATGATGATAGTAGTTAGCTTCCCAAAAAATGGTTTTCTGTAAGGTTGTCCTGTACACTGTTGTCTTTTATACCTTCCGTTGGCGTATTTTTAGTGCAATAGCCAGATCATCCTTCGTGGTGAGACTGTGGATGACGACCGTGTTCCCCTAATTATAAGGACAGACCACAGACCCATTTGTACGTGGCCCGAGTAGCCGGTACTAACTAAATGAGTGTTTCTGTGCCAGAACAAGCTAAGACCGCTACAGTGGTTTTTGCCTTGATAACAAATACTACAAAATTCGGCCTTAACTCATGCTCACCGAAGTTCGTGACGAGGTATTTACCCCAGCCGCAAAGCGAAATATGTATAAAAAGACTCGTAGAAAGAGGGAGAGAGAGGAGGGCTTACTCCTGCTGCTTCACCCGCACAGGCAAAAGTGAATGTTCACGTTCACTTTTTTTCTGCTTGTGTTTCTTCAATGCAGTTACTTTGAATCGTATGACTTCTACAAAACGACGTACAAGGTGTTCTCTCCCTTCACTCGTTTTTAGGTTCTGCACGAGATGACGGGCCTGTGCCTCGACGCGATGGCCGAACACCCGCCGTCAACCGCTGCTCTGTCCACTTGTCACGGGGACGGCAGCGGCAAACCAAGGTGTTCCGCCTGAACGCGGAAGGGCAGCTGGGATTGGGCGAGCGCTGCATGGACGCCACTTCGGACAGCATGGAGGTGGTCTACTGCCAGCTGGGAACCGTCGACGGGCCCTGGGAGTACGACGCCGACACCTCGCAACTGCACCACAAGAGGGAGCGCCGGTGCCTCGCGTTCAACGAATACAACCACAAGGTGCACCTCGCCGAGTGCGTTGACGGTGCGATTCAGCAGCAGTGGACGTTCAGGGAGATTCAAGACGCCTAGCGCCTGGCTCCTCTATCCTTGTTCTCCTCTGTCCGCTGCCGAGTCCCGGCGCCTGTTATGAGCCTTGTTCTTGCTGGTTTACCGTGAAAGTTCCCGCACAATGAACCCGAGGCCGCTGATCTGATTATTGTTGTTTGATCCGTTTTGGGGGCACAAAGCCTTTATCATGGAGAGGCTTGAGAGCAGTGTCAGCGCACGTTTCGCTCGGCACTGTATATATATATCCCTGTATATATAGTCAATCGCAGAACATTTACACTGGATGCGATGAAAGTTTTAGAGGTATAACTTGCCTGCTCTTTTTTTTTCTTTTACCATGTACTCTTACCACGATGGTAAGTCGCCAGAGCTATGTATTCATTTCTTGGTCAAACAGTGAAACTTAGACGAGGACGAACGAGGACGGCGACAGCCCCGGTGCCGTAATCTCCGTCCGTCCTGGTCCAAGTTGCGCAGTTTAACCAAGGATTGTATTACTACTAATGAACTATAGCGTGGTGGCTTTGCGCTGACCTTGAAGGGCGAGGAGGAAAAGCGGAACACGTCGGCTACTGCCTGGAGTGGAAGTGGTACGAACTATATCTTGGCTGTACTGCATGGTTCAGAAGGGACTTGGGGAGTGGCGATCGTCTCCACCACGACCCGGATTGAAACGGTCACTTAAATTTTTTTTTTACCATACTGACTTATCCTAAGAGCAGATAAAAAAAAATTAATGAAAACATCCGTCCAACATGTCAACTTGTCTTCAACTGGAAGCAGTTAAGCTTGCTTCACTTCATCTTGAACCATATTTGGTTAACTGCAACTCGACATAAAATGAGCACAGCGGATTAGTTGCCTCAGCCTTGCGTAAAAGTAAAATTCACCTCGACGTGAAGTATGTAACCTGGAGTTTTTTGCTAACGTCAAATTCTTTCCAAGGTAAGTTGTAAAACTACAATTCCTTAAGGTCATGCATTCTTTAGCACAAATAAATGAAGAAACCAAATTTTTAACGAATTGTGCGTTATATTTTGTTTGGGATAAAAATTGACTTACATTCTAGTTCGCATGACAATCAGACGGGAAATAAGTTTTAGCATCTGTTATGAACATCGAAGCAACATTTAAGTTACGGATACCCCTGATGTAGTTCTTTAAGCCCATAGTGTATAACTGGTTAGTTACAGTAGATGTAACAGATTTTAAAAGCGGTAGTGCAGGTGCGATCAAGTAGTCATTTTTAATTTTGTTGGACGTTTACTTGCCGTATTTGACTGTTACGGTATGGTCCCAAATGAAGAACAAGAACGGGTCTGTTTTCCCACGAGTAACTAGCACACGGCGGTTTCCATGCGGCCAAAGCTCTGGCTACGTACGGTGGCGTGTCGCGTGGGGGCAGAAGTCTCGGTTAGCTTAAGCAGCTTCGGTTAAGTTCGGTTTACCAACGTCAACTGTTTGATGTACTGCTCAAATCCTGTACTCGCCCCGAAATGTACAACATTTCTGTATATAGTGTCGATATGCCCGTTTACATAAATGTGATAAAAACGCAAAGAATTGGTTTTTTTACAAGGAGGAGAACAAATCATGCACCCCTTCGTCTAACCACGAGGATGGTTGAACGCGAAGCTTTCTTGTGATGGATTCTTTGGTTGTCCACTCCCACACTGCGAGTATGCGCTACTCTGGAGGTGCCATAGAATACTCTTCGCAACTCTCGAGTGGGCACTCCGTGAGCCGAGCGTTTGCGTTTGGCGTGAACGGCGCGAACCGGTACCTATACCTGCTGCTTGGCGTTCAGTGAGAAATTTTCTGAGTGGGTGCCGGATTGAGGTTTCCAACCCCAAGATGTGAGGTTAGTCCTAACGCCCTAAACCTCAAAATGGCAAGTTAGGCCTGACGTCTTGTGGCTAACAGCCTTCCGGCATGAAGAGCAACGCCATTATTCTCGTGACGGATTCTTGGGTAGTCGTCTGAGTTTTCCAAACCGCTTCGACCATGACGAAATAGAGCAGTCGGGTAGACGCCGGCTTCATAATGCGAGGGACACATGTTCCATCCCGCGCACGGGAACCTTTTTTAACGGTGAAATAGTTTAGCAAATCGTAATTTTTTGTGTCTGCAATTAAAAATAGCGAAAAATTGCCGAGCGCTCATGTCAGCGCGGGCCTCGCGGCGAACGCCGGGCAGTTAACAAAACCAAGAAAATGCCTAGCGCTAGTGTGTGCGCGCGCCTCGCAACGACCGACACCTACGTCTCAGAGACTAGGCGCCTACCCTGTTAGCCGCTCTTCTTGTACACAGACGAAATAAGAGCCTATTGCAAAATCCCGCATAGCCTTTTCTTGCAAATTCCTGCATAGTGCATACTTTCATTCCTGTATTTATTGTGCAATTATTCTGATCAGCAAATTTTTTTTCTCCAAAATTTAGTCTCCTAAATCGGGCACATTAGCCCCAATATATCTCCCGATCCTGGCCAATCCCCAAAGTGGGTATGCGCCACAAAAAAGGAACAACAACAACAACAACAACAACAACAACAACAACAACAACAACGACCGGCCAGCGTCCCCCACCCACGCTCATCAAGCCAAGAATACCCACTTAGGAAGATTGGCCAAGATGGGCCAAAAAAGAAAAAAAAAACTTCAGCGTTCACCGTAATCATGGCAACACTTACTCGGAACTAGAAAGATACGGCATAGATCACGTCCCTCCAATTTGATGCCCAATGTTCATCATCAACATCATCATCATCATCACCAGCCTATCTACGTCCACTCAAGGGCAAAGGCCTCTCCCATGGATCTCAGATTATCCTGGTCTTATGCTATCTGCGACTAATTTATCCCGGCAAACTTCGTGATCTCATCTGTCAATCTAACTTTATTCCGCCCTTTGCCACGCTTGCCTTGCCTAGGGATTCACTCTGTTGCCCTTAATGACCAACGGTTATATTGCCTTCGCATTACATACCCTGCCCGCGCCCATTTCTTCTTCTTAATTTTTAACTAATATGTCCTTAACACGCGTTTGTTCCCTGACCCACTCCGCTGTCTTCTTGTTCCTTAAACGTTACACCTATCATCTTCCGTCCCATTATTCGCTGAGTCGTCCTCAATTGCAGTTGAACCCTCTTAGTGAGCCTCCAAGTTTCCTCCCTGTAGGTGAATACCGGTAAAATGCAGCTGTCATACACTTTCTTCCTCGGGGACAATGGTAGGCTGCCATTCATTATCCGTGAATGCCTGGCGAATGCACTCCACCCAATTCTTATCCTTCTAATTATCTCTGCCTAATGGTTGGGATCCGGGGTCACTACTTGGCCTAAGTTGATATACTGTCCTACCACTTCCACTTCATCGCCACCTATCTCAAACCACTCTTTAGTTTTTTGCATATGTTTTTCAGGCCCACGATTTTACTTTGCTTGTCCAGTGCGGTAATCATGCTTTACAATTTGTCCCCCGAGTTACTTAGCAAGGCAATGTCATCAGGAAATCTCAGGTTACTGAGGTATTCTCCATTAACCCTTACGGCCATCTGTTCTCAGGACAACGTTCTGAATACCTCCGGTAAACTTGCTGTGAACACCATTGGAGAGATTTTGTCTCCTTGTTTGACGCTTTTCCATATAGGTATTTTACGTCTTCTGATGCAGGACGATGGTAGCTGCGGACCCATTGAACATACCCTCTAGTATGCTTACGCAATGCTCGTCTACACCCTGATTCCGCAATGCCTGAATGACTGCTGAAGTTTCGAGAGAGTCAAATCCTTTCTCATAATCCAAGAAGGCTATATATAGGGGTTGAGTCCTTCTCTATCACCTGATTAATCGTGTGAATATGATCCCTTGTTGAATAGCGCTTGTTCGTTAGGCTGACTGAAATCTAAGGTGGCGGAAATTATGTTACCGATTACCTTGGTAAGTACGTTGTAGACGACTGGCAGTAAGCTGATCGGCCTGTAATTTTTGAAGTCCTTTACGTCACTTTTCTTGCGGATTAGGATGGTGTTCGCGTTCTTCCAAGATTCCGGTACACTCGGGGTAACATTGCGTAAACAGGTTTGCCAGTTTTTCTAGTACAATTTGCCCAGTATGCTTCAAGAGGTCTGTTGTTATCTGATCGTAACCAGATGCTTTGCCCCCTTGCATTACTTTCGAAGCCTTTCTTTCAATGAATACCCCAATCAGTCCATTGATTATCACTTCAAAAATAATGAAAGAAGCTCAGCCTTTTATCATCATCATCATCATCATTAACCTAGAGCAAATTCTTTCTTCTGCTCCATTATTTTGCCTCACATGATTGATTGTAACTGGAAACATAACTCTTCTTGGCCAATCCCCCTAAGTGGGTATGCACCATTTTTCGGGTCACCACCACCACCACTCCAGGACGAAAGCCTCTCTCACTGACCTCCAACCACTCCTGCCCTGCGCTGCTCGAGTGCACAGTCTACCCCCGAATTTTTTATTTCACCCCAATGATGAAGTAAAGGTCGTTGCGGCTGCGAAGAAGAAGCAAATCGGCGGAAATTGTGGGCTTAAACCTTCGTGATGGTCGCGAAGGTTGGGTACAGCTTCGCTACCTTTAAGTCTTTGGCGTTACTGTGTTTTCTTCATTTTTTGTCCTTTAAATTCAGCCATCAACATGCGTCAACATCGTCAGAGAAAGTCAACTTTCCTGCAAGGGGTATTGGCGTACAACGACACCAGTGAGAACATTAAAGCTTGGCTTTAATAACGTCTCTATGGAGTGTTTAACGCTCGAATTGATGTAGAATGGACCAATGGGCTAGGAAGAGCATCCCATAAATGTGCAGCTCTCAGACGGGGGTCCAGTTGAGACGGCCAACGCGTCACATTAGCCCAGATGCGCTAGAAATGCGATGCAATACTATCGCTTCCTTATGATCGACAGAATAAATAAATAAATAAATAATAAATAAATAAATAAATAAATAAATAAATAAATAAATAAATAAATAAATAAATATAAATAAATAAATAAATAAATAAATAAATAAATAAATAAATAAATAAATAAATAAAATAAATGAGTCTACAGTGCCATTTATGAGTTGTTGCCGTCTTCGGTTCTGGTAATTCACCATTTGTCTGGTGTGTTGGATGATATAGTGACGCGCACGCTGTATTGCGTGTTGCTTGTAAAAGCGAAGCCCAATCTGACATTTAGGTGAACTTCTTATCATTGACCTTCATACTGCTGTAAGGAAGCAGTGCATGCGAGAGCACGTTTGTGAGGGTTTAAATTTCTAGCATTTATACGTGCGCGTCACTTAATAAATCGGAGTGCGACTTCAGCGCTGACAGACCCTGTTTGTTTCTTTTTGTCACCGTGAGGGATGGTGATGTGTCTTGACCAGCTTACAGGAGGTGGATGCAGAAAAGCGATTGATACGCTTAACAAACACACATTTAATGCCACACTTGAAAAAAAAACATAAAGAAAACCACTTACAAATCAATTGCACAACCAATAACCAATCAAACCCCTAAATAAATATCCCAAAACATAATTCACACCAAAATCCAAAAGTCTCCAGAAAAAACGTTTCTAGACAATTCCTTTTAAATACACTCTTTGGTAACCTAATAACACTTCCCTAAGCCAACTCTCTACAGACACTACTCTGCAGCCGTTTCCGATATGTGTCCCTAAGGGATGGTTCCTTACCCCGGTCGTCGGCGCTGAGGTGTCGCACCCTTCGGTGGCCGCGACGCGCTGGTAGACGCCGTCACTCGTATTGATGCCGGCGTCGCTGCGCGCGGTCGTTGTCTGGACGGCGTTGGCACCGCGCGTCCCGAAGTAGATCCTCGGTGGCTACCCCCGTGGTAGCCGTTGCCACTGGAGTAAAAAAGTATGGTAATAAAAACTGCCACTGACCAAGAATGCACAAAAGTATTTTGCGCATATTAAGTTTTTTGTGCCCTGCCATAAAAACAGCGCTAGAAATAAACGAAGAGTGTAAAACATACGTATATTACTTGTTTTTTTAACGATGGCACGTCATCTACCCGCTACAAAAGGGATACCACTAGCAATAATCATCATCATCATCATCATAATAATCATCATGACCGTTAGCGTTCTTAAGTTGTACCCGAGTATAGTCTCAGATTCCTTGGCTTTTTCTGTCTGTCCTTGCCCGGGTCACCAGGTTGAGCTGCGTATACGGGAGCAAGTTTGGTCGTATGCGCCGAGAGCGCGAGCACTGGAACCTGCGGCAGCGATGGTTCGCTTGGTTGGTTTTCCTGCTACACCACACCGCTGCCTCACTCGCTTCTGGACGCCGTTTACGGCACGTGAAACGTCATGAAATGGCGCGAGGGATGAAGTGCGTTTTGCAGCTGCTAATTTCTCGGCAGTTAAAGCATCTTTCGCCGCCGAATAAACTCTGAGAGGGCGACGGGGTAGTGGAACTTTCCTCTCAGCCCAACCTGTTAGTTTCCTTCAGTGGTCCTTTAATTGATCGCAGTTTGGGGTTCCTTCGCGATACCCTCCCTGCACATTGCATGCCTGTCATGCTGGCTCCATGCAGATACAATAATACGGATTCCTAGGGCTACCTACCACAATGTGGTGGTGATACCAGAAACATGGCTCGTACCCACGGGGGTATTGGCCAAGAAATGGGTGCTTTAACCGAAAGGAACTATGTAGTTTTGGGGAAGAAAGAAATATATTTAAGTATTAGAATGGATTAGCAGTTGATGACTAGAGAAATAAAAGTTAGGAGATTATAGACAGAAGTAAAAAAAGATAAGAAAACCACGAAAACTACGAAGTAAGTATTTCGGGCTCAGCGTTCACGCGCTCATGTAGCCTGGGGTTCGCGCACTCACGTTCCTGGCGCGAGAGCGGGCTGCTTGTTCCGACGCCATGTTTTAGCCGCAGCCAGAGGCTGGACTCTGACTCTCTTCCGAAATAAACTGCATAGAGACTTGACACTAGTTTCTAAGTTCAGCTTTCTGAAAGGTCTTCACACTGCTCCCATACCCACTTAAGGATATTGGAAAATTACTGGCACACCTGACGTCAGAAGTTCGCAGCCGATTCACATATTCCCATTTAGCTGAAACGTCAGCCTATCCAGCCACAATTCACATATTACAACTCCAGGGGACTGGGCAGGGAAAGTGACAGCTTCCGTCACAGGCTCACGGCCGATTCGCCTAATTACCAAAGCGATAATGCAATTGCATTGGAAACAGGTGAGCAGAATAAAGTACATAAAGTAATTTTTATGAATCTGTCCGCCGGTCAGTGCTGCCCAGTACACCTCTGCAGGCGTCTGATTTCCTGTGGGTATTGGACACTGTGCGAATAATGGGACTCGCACGAAAGAAAAAAAGTCCTGGGTGTACTTAAGCCTAATTACGTGCTTTGTAGGCGAAAGCCCGTCGATAGTCCCTGTCATTTGGCAACGGCAACGCCTGAGAGGGGATGCATCAAAACCCCCCGAAAAAAAAAAGAGAAAGAACAAAGAAACGGGAATTTGAAGACTGCGCCAAGACCACACCAATCAACGAACGCCGCGCTGAAACTCCGAGGAACCATGGTCAAATATGGTAGCGCACGGGCAGCCAATCCGAGAACGCCGCGAAGGAGCCAAGCGCCATGGTCACTAAATATGGACAAGAAAAGGCCGAGATCCAATCAGAGGGTGCCGCGGTAGAGGTTAGAGGGGTTAAAAGCGGGAAGCACCAGGGGAAGGGAGGAGGGAAGAAACCAGGAGACGGAAGAAGCCCGTGAGCTTCAAGGAACGAGCCAGGGGGACGCGGCCAGGCCACCCAATATGTCTGTTGCAAATGAAGAAGAGGGGAAAGCGGGCAGGGGCACGCGGCGCATTATCATCATGGGTAGTGGTTCGAGGACAGCCAATAAACACGTATCGCTCCGTCTAGGGCTCTGGGCCGTGACTCGCGGTAGCTTCCGCGACATCTTTGGTGCCGATCAACCCGGGAAATCGCCCTTCGGAGCATCTCCGCATGGCTTCGTCGATCGACCGCCTTCGAAAGACTCGTGGCGTTGTCAGGAGCGGCGTCACGCGAGCTCTCAACCAACTGAACGACCTGCTGCAGCAGCCCTCTCCCGACGCGGTGACCCTTAGCTCCCACGTCGACTACATCGTGCAGCAAGACGCTGAGCTCACAGCGCTCAACGAGAAGATCGCCGAGGCAACGGATGATGACGCGCTGGAGCAAGAGCTCGAGGGAGCGGCAGAGTACAACCGCAAGGTTTCGTACGCCATCTCTCGGGCACGGTTTCTTCTCAGAAATGCCCAGCCGAACGCTCCCGTAGCCAGCGAAAGCGGGGCAGCAGCTGCTTCAGCCCATGATCTGACGGGTACGTCATCACGCATCGTGCCTGCGTCACGGCATCGGTCAGTCGCCCTTCCGAAACTTCAGATTCCAGCATTTTCGGGAATTCTGCACGAGTGGCAACTCTTTTGGGATCACTACAGCGTGACCATTCATGACAACGTCGAGCTGACAAAAATCGAGAAATTCAAGTACCTGCTGACGTACTTGATCGGTGATGCCAGGCGAGCCATCGAGGGCATCCGACTCTCGGAAGCAAACTACGACGTTGCGGTGAGCGCCCTCGTTCAACGCTTTGGCCGTCCAGAGTTGCTCATTAACGAGCATATCGATCAACTGCTGGCATTCACACCGATACGTAGCTCGACGAATATCGACAGGCTCCGCGAGTTGTACGACAAGGTACATTTCCGCGTCAGCGCCCTGGAAGCCCTGGGAGTTCCGCAAGAGCAGTATGCCGTGGTTCTCAACCGCGTGCTCCTGCGATGCCTGCCCGATGACATAACCTTGATGTACCGGCAGAGGGCTAAGGAATTGCGCCAAGGGTCGACTGCTGGATCCGCGACGGAATCTGCGATAAGTCAAGGACAAGGTTGCCAGGTGAAGCGACTACTGGAGTTCTTGAGGATCCAAATTGAGATTCGCGAGGAAGGGAAGCAAGGGCAGCCTCTATCAACCGCAGCTCGTCGGTCCGTCCAGAACGCCGACTTGAACCCCCCAGGACAATCGGAGACACCCGTTCCCTCAGCGTTGGCATTGGCCGCAGAGACCCAGCCCTCAGCCACACCGGCGTGTCCCTTGTGTGACAGCCGCGGTCACAAGGTGGCGGACTGTCGCGTTAACCTGTCGGCGGCCGAGAAGAGGACGCGATTGCGCAACGCTCGCTGCTGCTTCCGATGCGGCAGACGCAACCATGTGGCTCGTCAATGCAGAGCGTCGCGCAACCTAACCTGCAGTACCTGCAACGGGCGTCACCTCACCGTGCTCTGTGACGTGCTCCGGCCGTCTGACCACACCACGCCCAGACCAACGCCGCAGGTACAGGCTGGACAAGGTGCACCCCCAACTGTGGTGACGGCTTCGAGCGGGCACTCCGGAGCAACGTCAGTTCTGCTGCCGACGGCTCGAGCCTGGGCAGAGGGTGCTCGACGACGTTTGGTGCGAGTACTTCTGGATACCGGAAGCCAGCGGACGTTCATTCGTCAGGATCTGTCTAAGGCCCTTAAATGCACTGTTCTCGACACAGAAGAGCTAGCATTGGTAACGTTCGGCAGGACAAGGGCTCACCAGATATTACGCTGCCGGCGAGTAGAGGTGACGCTGCGTGGACAAGCTCGTGGAGATCGGGTCACTTTGGAAGCCTTGGAGGTCCCTGAGATTGGCTCCGTGACCAGTCCGCAGCTGGACAGCGCGTCTGAAATCATCCTGGATGAAAGGCGGTACGACATCGCCGACACCTTCCACCCTAACACATGGAAGGCAAATGAAATCGGCATACTGGTTGGATCGGACGCCTACTGGAAGGTGGCCACAGGCAAAATAGACCGAATCAATGCAGATCTCACAGCTGCAGAAACGGCTCTAGGTTGGACAATTCAAGGAGCACTCAGATCTACGGCTTGTAGCTTTACTAGCGCCATGGTACTCTCGGGTGGCACACGACGGCGTTTAAAATTTGGCGCACGTGCTGTGTGGCGACGGCGGAACTGCTGTTCCAGTTCATCGCATGAACCCGAGTCGCCTAATGCCTACCCGAGCACTTGCAAGGGATTCAGTACCAAACGCAAAGTAATTGAAGACGTGACGGTGGAGAAAGGGGCGGAAGGAACGGATAGCTCTAGCGAGCAAACACCGAAGGAAGAACCTGCCCAGAAGATGCCCACTTATCAATCCACACGAGGACTCAAGAAAAATCGATCCCCCGAAATGGCCCCGAAAGAATACGCACCTAAGGATCCGACGTCGAACCCGAGCGCGTTATCGAAAGAGGGCACCGTAAAGGCATGCTCGAGACGGGTCAGTTCTGGAAGTCCAGCAAAGGGGGAGACGAAGACAAACCGAACGCCCCATGCGTGTTCAGCCAAGCGTAAACATACGCATGTGGAGAACGCCAGAAACGTAGCTTGAGCAGCAGCAGCGAAGGAACCAACAGGCAGAGCGTAGAGCGCACCAGCCGTTTCTCAAAGCAAACCGAGCCCAAACAGTGTGCACAGCCATTTGTGTCTACGGAGCCGCAACGTCAGGTTTCGGGTGGCTGCAGGAACCCTCATACGCGGGCCTGTAACCGGAAGGTTTTCACGCTGTCGACTCCATTCCCAAGCGAAGGAAGTCACACGTCGAATACCGACGATGGAGTTGGACGCCATCGCAATGGTGATCCTGGGCGACAAGGCTCTTCAATTGCAATGGGGACTTCGCCAAGTGTTACCGCCACATGAGAAGTTTCATGTGCAATCTTCCTGTGTAATAACTGCACGTTTTTGAACTCGCCGACTGACCATCTTGGGCGCGCGGGAAGATGTTGCAAATGAAGAAGAGGGGAAAGCGGGCAGGGGCACGCGGCGCATTATCATCATGGGTAGTGGTTCGAGGACAGCCAATAAACACGTATCGCTCCGTCTAGGGCTCTGGGCCGTGACTCGCGGTAGCTTCCGCGACAATGTCTACCGAGCCTGGGAAGGAGCTGTCCGACTTCGCATCGGTGGCGGCGTCCAAGTCGTACCAGGAAAATGGGTCTTCGGGGCCCCAGCGGTGGCGGTCGGGCGCCTGCGGCCATCCTCCACGTTACGTCGACCTTCGCGTTGACGGCACCGAAAGGCTACGTTCGTTCCGGGACTGGCAACGGCTACCACGGGGGCAGCCACCGGGAATCTACTTTGGGACGCGCGGTGCCAACGCCGTCCAGACGGTGGAATCAACACGAGAGACGACGGCTACCACCGCGTCGCGGCACGCAAGGGTGCGACACGTCAGCGCCGACGACGGGGGTAGGCCAGTCCATTAGGACACGTAATATAAGAGACAAGGGACTAGTTAAGAGTGTTTAAGAGATGATTAATTAGTGAAGTGTGGACAGGGGTCCTTGGATTGTACGGTATATGAACTTTATTGCAGCGACTTTTGAGTGGGTTTCATTGTTGATCGGTTTGGTGCTGTTTGTAGGTAGTGCGGTTTGTTTTAGGGTTCTACGGGTGTGTGAATTAAATGTGTGTTTTGTTAAACCCGTCAACGTCTTCCCTGCGTCCATCTCTCTGAGGTGGTCAAGACGACCTCACCACCCGTACGTGACGAAAATAATTGGCCGGAAACAAATTATTTCGGGCCGCTTCTTATTTGTGACTCTCTCTCTACCTTCGTTTCATTTGGCGCGTATTTCTTGTATCGTCTTATTTTCTGCTGCACGGTGTTGCGTCTCTTTATTCACTTCCGCTTCTTCGTCTTGCTGCGCGAATTACGTCAGCAAGCGGACCGCCACCATCCACAGCTGCCATAGAATCGAGGTTCTGCGCGGCTGGTGGGCTCCTGCTGTACTCAAGTGCCGTCACGTGTCAGGTGTCACGCGGCACGCACTTTTCTAGAACGTTTGTGCTTCAAATTCATAATTTTTGAAATTTTGGGACACGTACACATTGCATCTCAGAGCTCCCGATTAATTGGCCAATCCCCAAAGTGCGTACGCGCCACGAAGAAAGGAGCAACGGCCCCTCCTAAACTCCATTGTGGAGTAGGAGTAAGAGGAGGAATAAGTTTTTATTGTGCACACCAAGATGTGCTCAGCCTCCTAAGTCCAAGAGGCTGCGGGTCCGAGAGTAGAAGTTTGCCACAAAGATGCGCTCGCCTTTCACTCCTTTCAGAGTTGCTGGCCGGATGCCCTGCTAGACCGCTATTTCTTCATTCGTGATTTTTTTCCTGACTTTTCTGTGATACCCAAAGTTTCCTTTTTCTTGCCTTAATCTTTTTCGTTTACTTTAGTCTATTTTCTCTAAAATAATCCGGGTCACAGCCTAATCATTACAGGCAGCTTCTTGGCCAATCCCCCGCCTGGGTATGCGCCATGATTCAAGGGTCCAACCAACCAACCAACCAACCAACCAACCATCCAACCAACGCGACTAGTAGATTTCATTTAGTGTATGCCGAAGGGCGTACTTGTGCAGCGAAAAACGACAACTTTTTTCGTGGCACAAAATTTATTATCACCCTGACAATGTGCGGCGATAGCACAGTTGGTAGACCGCTGCTGTGCAGGCTCGGGTTCAAATTCCATGTGATAACACATGCGTTTTTTGGCATTTATTCTTTACTGTGGCGGCCATTGTCTTGACCGGACAACTATAACAAACAACCAGGACAATAACGACACTTTTTCGCAGAATGGGACGCCTAAAGCTTTCGCCGATTTGGGCTTGGGAAGCTCAGCCACGAACTCTACGAGCATGCTTACGAATTACCAGTGCGAAGTAGTTGGAGGCCTGTTTGCTTAGCTCTGACGCCGACATACAGATCAAGGTCGTCCAAATGGCGGAAGATGCCGCTCGCGTCCGAGGGCTGCAGGCCACCATCTGAGGAAAGGAGGAGGGAGGAGGAGGAGCAGAAATAGGTGTTTATTTCACGAGCGCTGGTGCTGCTGTTAGGGCGCCCGCCGAATGGGGGGTGTCCCTAGTCCAGGATGCCCTGGCCATAGCTGGTAGTCCAGGCCATCTTCACCAGTATGCGCTGGGTCCCAGTGTCCGGACTTTTCAGGCAGGCCACCCACTGCTCGTAAGAGGGGGAAGGGTTGGGGGGTAGGCCTGGGGTTTGTCCGCACTCTTATACTTGGTGGTATAGGGTGCGGGCAGGGGACATAATTACAAGTGGCTGGGTATATGCTGGGGTAGATAGCGTGAAGAAGGGTCCGGTGATGATAGGAGTTTGTTTGTATCCTTCGGAAGCCGGTGGATTCTTGTCTCGATAACTGGGGATGTGGAGCCGGGAATATTCTTCTGCTTTGGTGATAGTTGGCCAGAATATCTCCATATTTTACGAGATGTTCTGTTTTGAGAGCAGCAGGCGATGTTTGTCTCTTGCAGATAATGGCCCGGTGTACATGCGCGCAGGCAGCGGCATGGGCCGCCTCATTACCGGCGAGGGATATGTGTCCGGGTACCGAGATGATTTCTATCTCGGGTAGCTGACCCGTGGTTTCGACGATGCGTAGGGCTGTGTTGGAGATGCGTCCCCGTAGATTACTGCGGCACGCTGCTTGCGAATTCGTAAGCACTGTGACTGCGTCATCACTAGTCGTTGCGGCTAGGACAACAGCCATTTCCTCTGCGGTCAGGAAGGCTCCCACTTCCCCTTCCTCCTTTCCCCCAGTTTTGGGCAAAATAAAGCTATTATCATCATCATGCAGTAGAGCACATTCTGTGGGCAACCCTCAGCAAGTGACGCCACACCTTTCCTGGGCAGCACAACAGCTATCGCTGAGGAACCAGACACGAACAGATACAGACGACGGCTCATTGTACACTTTTTAAATGTAAGAAGCTGCTCGCAGGGGCCTCAAAATGCGCAATGTCAGGAAGATCTTCTTCACTAAGCGTAATGCCAGAACTATGGCGAAGGCACTCATTTTAACGGAACGGTAGCGTCTCTGGTCCCTCGCAGAGCACAACCACGCCTTCCTACGCTACATAGACCCTAAGCTCAGGATGAGGCTGCCAGAGGTACTTCCGCGCCGATTAGAGACGTTATACCACCGACTTCGTCTCAACGCAGCGCTTACCAAGTCATGCCTTTTTAACACGAAAGTGTTTTATTACGGGGTTCACAAAGATTTCGGTGACGTCATATCCGTCACGGAAGTGACGCCAGTACAACGAAGCAAGCGGCCTGTAGAGGGTGCATCTCTGCACACAGGGTCTGCTTGCGGGGGAAGCAACCTTTAATACTAAAGAGCACGTTGTACTTTGGGTTGTTCGTTTTCTGGTTTTTTATTTCAACAAGAAAGTGTTTTATGCCGGAATACACCAAGATTTTACTGACGTCATACCCGTCACGGAAATGACGCCAGTACACCTTTGCCGAAGCAGAACCGTCAGCAGGAGAAGATAGCCGCCGACCCGCAAATCATGCTCAGCTGTAGATTTCGCTGCACATCTCACTTTCGTGTTTTATCGATTCCTACGACAGAGGAATCGACCACAGTTTTTCGACTTTGTGTCACCACAAACCCTTACTGCGACAACTGCGGATCACTCGAAACCGGTGGAGCATTTCCTGTTGTATTGTAATGCTCCGCATATATACACGCAAGGTGTAGTCTTGCGCAGGAGCTGGAGCGCCTCAGCCCAGGGCCGATTACCTTAAATGTACTTCTTGGTCCATGGTCATCTCCGCCAGGTCAACGCAAAGTATTGGCGGCGTCGTTCGAGTATATGGATAATATTGGCGTTAGTGCCGTGATTTCTAGGTTAAAAAACAGACTTTTTAATCATACGACTGACACAAAGTGAACGTCATTTTTTGTTATTTAAGTGGACCGTGTGCTGGGCGGACACGTGTTGTAAGTGAACCCCATTCCCCCGCTGTTTTATTTCCCCTCCTCTTCTTCCCCTTCCCCCGCGCGAGGCCTTCGACCTGTCTCTCCTAAATAAATTCATTCATTTGTAGGCGGCCGATGAGACGGTGCGGCAGGGCCTACATTCATTTAGAGTGCGTCGGGACGACAACATGGGCCGAGAATCAGGGAGCAGCCCGTGGAGTGCGGCCGAGCAGCGCGGAGGCCATGATTGTTGTTGTTGTTGTTCCTTTTTTTGCAGCGCATACCCACTTGGGGGATTGGGCAGGATCGGGAGATATATTGGGGCTATGTGCCCGTTCTGTGGCGCGTGGCTCGCTGTGTGTCGAGACAACGCACTGCTGACGATGGAGGCAGAGGTCGATGATGATGATGGTGGGCGCTTGCTGTTGATGACGAAGTGGGCGCTACACATTCATTCATTTCTTCTCTTTCTTCCCTCTTTCTTCTGCCCTGTAATCTTTCGGGCCTTTTCTTTTCGCCTTTCCCCCTTCCCCCGCCGAGTAGCATGTGGGGTCGAAATTCCGGCAAAGATCTCGGCTTTTTCCTCTAATAAAGCCATTTCTCTCTCTCCTTCTGTAAGACAATAGAAGCTGCTTAGGCCTCCACACAGGAAACGGGCGTTTTTTACCGCTTCTGTGAATACATCGCCCGTGCAGATCGGGTACAACGCACAAAGGCGCGAGACTGGTCAGTGCAGCAAGCGGAGAAGTGATCGAAGAAGTCCGTACTTTTAACACGTGGCGCGCAGTTTTCCTTTGTCTGCCATTCCCATCATCACCACCGCCATTTCCATCATCATAATCATAATAATGCCATACTTTCATAGCCAGTGCCACACAAGTGCACGTGTACGGCATAGAGTTTCAAACTAATATGGCGCAGGGGCGCTCTATATGGCGGCCGACGCGATTCCTGGTAACGCTGTAAAAAAAATTCCCCGCATTTCCCCGAGGGGAAGAATGTGAAAGTGCGAATGCACGAGTTGAATTTGCGCGGTTCGGTAATGTTCGCGCAAGAGAGATCACACACACACACACAGCTACAAAGAAAGAAAGATGCATTTATTCACAGACACCTATTTGTGTTGTCGTTGTACTTGATTGCTAGAGCGGATCTCAGCTTTGAAATTTCGTGTCAGTACTCCTTTAAGCGGGTGCATTAGCCCTTCTCACGCCCGATTCCTGGCCAATCCCCCACGTGGGTATGTGCCATGTCAGCGGCCAGGCAGCGCGCGCCCATCTCCCCCCGTTGCCAAGGAAGACGAGGAGATTCCTGGCCAATCCCCCACGTGGGTATGCTATGCGGACATCGCCGGTGGACGCAGGTTCAGGGTCGCTTAAGAAGTGCATTCGCACTTAAAAGCAGCCAGTTCTGCGTTCTCCTTCTCGTCTAACAAATGCACCCACAGTGGGCCTTCTTCAAGCGGCGCCCTGTTCTCTGTCGCGCCGCTCGTGCACGCTGACCGTGGCTCGAAGAGAAAGAAGACCGTCGCGAGGCTGCCCACCTCTGCGCGAGCCGGCTCAGTCGCGTTCCACGGAACAGACGTGAAGTCCCTGGCTCGCTCCCTCCGCGACCCGTCGTCGGCAGGACCGGGCTGAGCGCCGAGTGAGGGACGCCGCTGCAGCGCGCCACCTCTCCGCGGTCGCCTTCAGGGCAGTGCAGGCGCTTCGACTGCTTCGGTCGGGGACCCGGTGGCGGCGGCCTTCGTGTGGCTGCAGCTCGCGTTCGGAGCGCGGGAGGAGGCAGCCGTTTCCCGGCGAGGGACCGGGTCTTCTTCTGAAGGCAAGTTCATAGGGAATTCCAGCTATTGCTTTGAGTCGGAGTACTGCTCCGTTGGTCGACATATCCACGTCACCGTTACTTGCACTTGGCGAGCAGTTCATCCAGCTGTCAGCTGTTATTAGAGTTTTAGCATAGCGGGTGCCGTCCGCTAAACGCTACGGCGGCGGGTAGCGGGGACTGACTGTGCAGGTGCACATTTGTTCCAATAGGGTGGATTACGCTCCGCTGAGGGACAACCTCTTCGACTTCCCCGCGCGAGGCCTGCGCAGTCAGGTCCCGGTAAGCCGCCGCCGTGGCGTGAGCCTCCGATAGCCGCTATGATCAAACTCTCTATTAGCTAAACTCGCCCCCTAGATCACGCGCAAGACAAATCCACTTCGAAAACCGTCTTTGCAGCCAGGTGCTTGATTGGGAATTTACGACCTCCACTCGAACCCCCATGGGGGGCGGTGTTTGTAAATTTTAATTATGGTTTTCAAAATTTACACGTTTTCTCTGGCCGCTCTAGTTCGTTTACCTTACGGTTTTAACGGTTTTTTTTTACTTTTTGAAATTCAAGAACGAGGTAGAGCATTGTTTTGGGCTGACGTATGCTAGCGCTATAAAGACTAATTGTGCGTTTGGGCTTACGTTGCTTAAGCTAACCGGAGCAGAGGTACCCGGAAAGGCACAAAAAGGCATGTGAACGCCAATTTAGTGCGGCTGAGGTGTTTCTTACAAGCTAACCATCGGCCTCTGCAAACGTTGCCATAAACTATAGATGGAAATAAACGTCGCGGGTGTCACGCTGACAGCAGACCAATACGCGCCGCTAAAAGGCTGCCTGAAGTCAAGGATGTGACAGAAACCCGCCTGGACTGGATGCCTTTTGAGAAAGAAAAACAAGGACGCCGACCACTTGTTAGTTGACCAAGGCTTCCGTGTGGAAGCTGCAACGTTAATATCCTTTTAAACTCAACTAACATGGGGTCGGCGTCCTTGTCTGTTTTCCTGCACGGCTGGCTGCAGGCGATATGTGCCTTTAAACTACGGCAAATAGAGCGCTCTACGGTTAGTGTGAATGTGGTTGGTGCTAAATTGCACCCGCGTTTCTGTTTTTCATTTCTATTGCCCATAACTGCCCTTGCGCTGCTTTTGGTACGAATTCATGGCTTCTTTCAAGCCAACAGTTCTAAGTTCGTGAAACGTGGGTGCTTGCTGAAACCGGTGTTTTGTGCCGTCAAGGTCCCTAGGTGGCCTGCGGATGAGGTGAGGGCAAAATGCCTACCGGGCCGATTCATGCCTCCGGTAATTCATGTTCATTTTTAAAGACGATAGCCTTTCTTGGCATACTTGAACGCAGAAATTTTGGTTTGTCTGTGTGTCTGTCTGTCAGTCTGTGACTCGGTTCAGCCACCCTGCCGAAGTGAATCAGGCACTGCGCAATAGTCTTTTATACCCACTGCCAAATCTAAACGCCTACCTGAGTCCGTTGTTAATGTTCATACTTGTCAACATTGTTGAACAAGAACAAGACATTACGCATTTATAAGGCAGAAAATCAATACATGAGTGATATTTTCAGCGTTCCTTTGTTAAATATTCACGGATGCTTGGTTTTTGCGATAGCAAATGAAATACTACATCAACTGCAGAAAACCGTCGCCGGCTTTTGCCCGCGCTAGGAGATCAAACGGCAACAGCAACAAAAATTTCTACTAAATAGGTTCCATGTTCCACTTGAAAACGCTCGTGGAGTAGGGCAACGAGGTTTTATAAACGTTGTAGTAGGGCGCCTCGATTCACGCGCGTCTCCGCCGTACGGCAGCGCTGGCATCAAGGCACCCGGCGTGGAGCAGTGGAACGCGGTTGACTTAAGCAAACCTCTAGCGTGTCATTGTGGGAAGAACGATACGTGAGGAACAGCCTGAGAAGTAAGCAGCAAAATAGAAGGGAGGCATTTACACAGCAGGAGCGCCAGTCGACTATTGTCTTCCTTCGACATTTTCAACGAAAGGAGCAGATGCAAGGCCATTTTTTGTATTGTTAACACGTAACTTAAGTGACGATGAGCATGAAAAAGCTTACACAGTGGCGACCAGTTTGGTTACAAAAGTTATATTGCTAGGCAGACCGACTTATTTCGTCCTTTCTCTAAAAACGACCCTTTTCTGTACCGTCTTCCTTGTCGTGTATCTTGAAGCTTTTTTTCCCCGTCGCGCGTCAGGTACTTCGCGTACACACATTCCGGCTCATTTCCCGAGTTTTTATGAGGCTGTTTCACGCTCTCGGGATCACGATAACGCTATACTCGGTTACAACTCAAGAACGGCACCACCTCATGTAGTGTATCACTCCGCCAAAGCGCCGGACCCGTGACGTCAGTGCGCCCGCGTTTTGAAATGGGTTTGGTATGAATGCGTGATATCGTCTGCCTTGTCTCACGCAGTTTGTTTGTCGTCACTGGAGTCGTTTATAAGCATATTAAGTACAAAAAATCACGGGAACGGCTCACGCCATGTTCAAAATATTCCCAGTAACACCCTACTTGCGTCGCGCGGAGAGTTATCCGGCTACGGTGATAAGACACAGCAGCAACTTCTGGTGCCGTTCTTAAGTTGTCACCGAGTATACCATGCATTTGTATAGTTTGGCCGACATGATAGCTCATGCACACTTGTCTTCGCCTTATCTTCTGCAAGTGCGTTAATTCCAGCGGAGCTACGATCACAGTCCCGGTAACACGGAATCAGTATGATAAGGCACTTCGTTGTCCCCAAAGGGTTGGCCATCGTCAGCTGCAGCCCTGTGGCGCAGTTTTTCTCTACGACCGGTATAGAAGCTTTCTTCTGGACTAGCGCCTGTCCGCGCCTTGGCTCAGTGGCTAGGGCATTGCGCTAGTCAACACGTGGTCGAGCGTTTGGTTTTCGGCAGCGCTTGTCTGATTACGGCAAGCAAAAAACAACGTGCATAAAAAAGCTTCATTCTTTGAACCAGTGCAGAGAGCGATGACAAAAAGACGCGACGCCACCAGCGCTGGACAAAAACGATATAAGTGCTCTGCCAATCTCTGTGACTCATAAAATACTATACCGCAGCTGTCAAAACAAGATAGTCCCCAGCGGGAAATACGTTTTTTTCGAGTCACATCGAGCTGGGATGTCTTTTCATCTAATACCACTTACGCGAGCTCGCGAAAGCCAAGCGATATGGAAGGCGTCTACGAGTTACGTTGAATTTTGGTTTTTGTTTAGTTGTTAGTCCAGCGCTTGCGGCGGCAAGTGCTCTTTCTCTGGACTCGTATTGTGCGCTAACCAAAAAGAATCGATTTTTGACCAATTCCTCTTTCGTAACCGCGTGCGTGGAAAGTCCCTAGTTGGTCTTTATAGGAAGCCGCGGTTATTCAGCATCCCTCAAAGCCCAGGGGCATCATTGGCCTTTAGATTCACCTTCCTGTCTTGGATACCACGGGATTGCCACAGCGCGTGCTCATTTTCCTGGAGTTGCTTTTTGCTGCGTTGCCGCGGTTAACTAATCGATTGATTGTAGGGTTTAACCCGCCGCCGTGGCTCAGTGTCTAAGGCGTTGCGCTGCTGAGCACGAGGTCGCGGGTTCGATTCCCGGCCGCGGCGGCCGCTTTTCTGATGGAGGCGAAAAGCAAGAACGCCCGTGTGTACGAGATTTCGGCGCACGTTAAACAGCCCCGGGTGGTCAAAATTAATCCGCAGACCTTCACTACGACGCGCTTCATCGCCTGCGTTGTGTCGGCGCGTTAAACCCTACGATTCGACACAACGCAGGCGATGAGGCGCGCCGTAGTGAAGGTCTGCGGATTAATTTTGACCACCCGGGGCTGTTTAACGTGCGCCGAAATCTCGTACACACGGGCGTTTTTGCTTTTCGCCTCCATCAGAAAAGCGGCCGCCGCAGCCGGGAATCGAACCCGCGACCTCGTGCTCAGCAGCGCGACGCCTTAGCCACTGAGCCACCACTGTTAGCTAACGGCCAAGGGTCACCCATCTCTGCGGATGGCTGTTTCGGCACTACGTCACTCACGCCCGAACCAATTACGGTCCGCTTCCCTCTTCTCCCTCGCTCTTGGCACCCTTTCCCTCTTGTGTTCAAGGAAAGACGCCGGTCACACTTTGTCGACTTGACTCTTCAGTTTCTAACGCGATAATAAGGTCAGGCAAGACACCTCTCTACTGGGTCCCATCCTCGCGCCACTGCAGTTTTCTATGCCATGAGACGACGTGTGCGGCAAATGGAAGTGGACGGCAACGTCCGAGCGACGGGGAAAACCGAGTAATGGGAAAGCCCGAAAGGCGATCCAGCGGGCACTGCACGCACGGCGATCTGGAAATTGCAGCAATGAAGCCCCTTCTCGAAAACCGGGGGACTGGTCTTAAGATCCGGTGGTTCCTTACGAAACCACCAGATGGCACTCGCATCCAGTACTGTCTAGCGTACCTCTATGCAACTGGCGCAGACAGCAGCCGAAAATTGCAATAGAAGTCGTCATAAGGCGTGATGACTGCTTTTATTGAAATCAAATATCCGCCGCGATGGTAAGCCAAAACGCCTTCAGGCCGCTCAGCTCCTGCCGCTCAGCTCCTGCGGCGGGACGGTCGGAGCAACGCCTTCACCAATCTCCGTAGCATTTCGAAGTCAGCACAAAACGGTGACGTCATAACGTGGTTTTGTGCTACGCGCCCTCCGGCTTGGAAGCTTCCGAAACAGATGCTGACGATTTTCTGGCGGTTCCATGTAAATATTTATCACGCGCTCAAGTATTTAAAGTGATTTTTCGGGTTTTCCAGGCCATTGAGCATCGATAAAAGTAATAAAAAGAAAAAAAGATTGGCCGCGTATCTGCTCCTTTCGTTGCAAATGCCGTCAAAAGACGATAGTCTTTATAGGCTTTTGCGAAGTAAATGCCTCCCTTCGGTTTACCGCTCACCTCTCATGTTGTTCCTCTTACGTCGCGCTCCTCCCAAGGTAAAGACGCCAAATGTTTGCTTAAATCATTTTAGATTTCCCGCGTTCGCTGCTACAAACCGGGTGTCCGGATGCGAACGCTGCCGTACGGCGAAGACGCGCGTTAATCGAGGCGCCCTACTTCAACGTTTATAGAACCGCGTTTCCCTAGTCCACGTGCGTTGTAAGCAAAACGTGGAACCTATCTAGTGGAACGTATCTAGTGGAACCTTTCGTAACTCTTGCCACTTGATTTCTTTAAATGCCGCCAGAAGCTATATGGCGCGGGCGACAGCAGGCGACGGCGGAGTGAATTCTGGTTCTTCAGCTGATGAAGTATTTAATCTCGCCAAAATCAAACATGTAAGATTTTTTATAAAGGAACGTTGCAAATACCACTTCTGTATTGATTTGTTGTCTCATATTTGCGTAATGTCTTGTTCTTCTTCAACAATATTGACAAGTATGAACATTACACCGGACATAGACGGGTAGATTTAGCTGTGACTATATAAGACTATTGCGCAGGCATTGTTTTGCTTTGGCCGGGTGGCTGAATCAAGTCACAGACAGACAGACGGACAGACATACATACAGACAGACCAAAATTTCTAGGCTTAAGTAGCCCAAGAAAGACTATCGTCTTTAAAAAATTTGGTCTGTTCTCCGTTAACGACCCGCCACGGTGACTCAGGGGCTATGGCGTTGCCCAAGGGGGCTGGTTTTCAGATGGAGGCGAAAACAGAAAACTGCCGTGTGTCGATTGTTGGGCGCACATTAAAGACCTCCTGCAGGTGGTCAAAATCAATCCGGAGACCTCGACTACGGCGCCCAAGTGCAGCTTCGGTGCGTTAAACACCACAATGAAATCAAAATGGACTAACCTTAACGTTTAATCACCTCGCTCTTGAAAGAGCGGGCAAAAAAAAATTCTGTGCCGAAGCTTTCTGCGTCATGTGGGCCTACAATACCTTACTTCAGGGCCTTCCCAACGTGTGCGCAAGGTGGGAGTCCCCTTCAGCATGTAAACTAGAAAGTTGCACGGGCGCGCGTTTAACCGAAAGCCGTTACACAAAAGAATCTGCCGTGGGCTCTTTCATAGACGGTTTTGGTTTTGTCCGCGGTCCCGTTTCGGCTTCGCTGTCACGAAACCGAGCGGGGCTGCAAGCAAAAAAAACAATGATCTCAGGAAACGATTGGTTGATTCATTGATTGATTGATAGATCGATCTATTGATTAATCGATCGATCGATCGATCGAATAATTGATCGATTGATTGATTGATTGATTGATTGATTGATTGATCGATCGATCGATCGATCGATTGATTGATTGATTGATTGATTGATTGATTGATTGATTGATTGATTGATTGATTGATTGATTGATTGATTGATTGCGAGGTTTAACGCGCCGTCGCTGCACAGACGATGAGGCGCGCCGTAGTGGAGGGCTCCGGATTAATTTTGACCCCCTGGGGATTTTTAACGTGCGCCACAATGTCGAACACACGGGCGTTCTCGCTTTTCTCCTTCATCAGAAAAGCGGCCGCCGCGGCCGGGAATCCAACCCGCATCACTGAGCCACCGCTGCGGGTACCTCAGGAAAGAGGCACAGCCAAGTGTTATAAGTAGTAATGCAGGATTTCGTCTAATATGAAGGCCATCTAGGCGTGCGCGGGCCGTCGTGGCCTATATAAGAGTAAATCTCTCCTCCTGCTATCCAGCCATGGTTCAAGTCAATTTGTCCTGACACCCCCGGCGGCTGCTTCGTGGTGACAAACGCCATACACGAGGAAAATGGTTCCTCGGAGTCGGGCGATGTACAGAGGGCAACACCCTTGTCTATAACACAGGTTTCGTACTTATAGCCTTATCTTGCCTCGGCCGAAAACCACATGAAGAAAACTATTGTCATTCTGAAGTTTTGACCATATATTTTGACCTCAACGTTTTTTGTGACAAGTTTGAGTCCGCAGTTTTGAGATGTAACCAGTTCGAGTTTAACCCAGTGTTATAGACAAGGGTGTTGCGCACTGTACATGACATTCTAAGAAGAAATCCTCACCCCTCGTGAACGTGTACTCCAAATGGCATAACATACGCGAGATTGATGAACACGTGCCGTAGCCTTACTCAAGTTTCCTCTTCTCGCTAACAATGGCTGCCGATGGACGTGTCGAGAAGAGGAAACAAAATACCATAGCTATCGGGGGGTGGGGGTGGGGGGTAAAATATGGAGGTGACCTTAGATTTCCGTTTCCGCTTAAACATAACAAACCAGAGTAATTGGGTAGGACGGAGTCCGTTATAGTGAAAGGCTGCTTCTTATCATTTTGTTGATTAAAGAAAATCAGTTTCCAACCTGAATGCAGAAGTTTTGTTCTAGTTTCCATGAATTGGGCGCAAATGTGCTCAAGGGGCGCATTTTGAGAGCCGGTTTGTACTTACATTTGCTGGAAACATTGTTGACATTGCGCGCTCCACTCCCGTTAGCGCACGCACCAGGTAATGTAGCCCAAATGCCGCTAGCGGTATTGCATGGTCCGGGTACATCGATGTCTTCGCTCTTCGTGATACATAAGTGTGTACCGGCAAGGGCATGAGAGAGGAGGAAAACCAGACACCACCGACTTCCTGCTGGTTTTATTTCAAAGACCCGTACACATACCTACTAGCACAATATTAGCAGTCCTACTACGAACGCCTACGTGTTGAAGCCACGTTGTTGTTGAAGTAACTCGGGGGACGAATTGCAAAGCATCCTTACAGCACTGTAGAAACAGAAGAACCGTGGGCCTGAAAATTAATATGCAAAAAACTAAAGTAATGATCAATAAACTCGGGAGAGCACATCGGTTTGAGATAGGTGGCGAGGCAGTGGCAGTGGTAAGCGAATATATCTAGTTTGGCCAAGTTGTGACCCCGGATCTGAACCATGAGGCAGAGAAAATTGCGATAAGAATTGGGTGGATTGCATTCGGCAGGCATTCTCAGATAATCAATGGCAGCCTACCATTGTCCCTGAAGAAGAAAGTATGTGACAACTGCATCTTACCGGCCCTCACAAACGGGGCAGAAACTTGGAGGCTCGCTAAGAGGGTCCAACTTAAATTGAGAACGACTCAGCGTGCAATGGAGCGGAAAATGATAGGTGTAATAATAATGAACAATTAAGACTGCGGAGTGGGTCAGGGAGCAAACGCGTGTTAAGGACATATTAGTAGAGATTAAGAAGAAATGGGGTGGGCAGGGCCTGTAATGCGAAGGCAAGGTAATTGTTCGCCATAAAGGGTAACAGAGTGGATTCTTAGAGAAGGCAAGCGTCGCGGGGGGCGGCAGAAAGTTAGATGGGAAGATGAGATCAAGAAGTTTGCTGGGATAAATTGGTCGCAGTTAGCACAAGACCGGTTTAATGTGATATCCATGGGAGAGATCTTTGCCCTGCAGTGCGCGCAGGCAGGCCGATGATGATGATGACGAATAACATTGTTTGAGATGTTATTTTTTATTTGATTTTTTATTTTTTGGAAAAAAAAGCAAGGGGAGGCTGAGACTAAAGGCGAACGTGGCCTGACAGAGGCCTCAGCCACCCGATTTACAGCGTACATAACAACAGGTTTGTTCACAAATTTAAGCATGATAGCACAATCGTAATAGAGAAATAGCACAAAGCAAAGTCATTACTACACTTATGTATTATACAAAGCATAGGTCTCAAATTCACAAAGGGATCACAATGTACACATAAATGCAGTAATTCGTACGCATGAACTTTCATCAGTTACACTACTATGTCATAATTACGTATTAATATATTTTTGTTTGTAATTGTTTTTAATTTCTACCTTTAGGAGGACATGTAGACACATACTTCGAACCCTGAATTATATATCAGTATTGCGAGAGTTTCGCTTAAGTAACACTTATTTGACCTGTTTTTTAAACGTAAGTTCACTGGCGTCGAAGATTAATTTTCTCCTAATTTATTTAATATTTCAGTTGACTGGTACTGGAAAGATTGCTCACCATAGTTCGTTCTTACTTTTGGAGTGTGCATTATTATTGTATGGCTGAGGTGTTAGCCAGAAGATTTATTGTTAGCTTGATTGTGGGTCTTGTGCTTATAAATGGTGTGCAGAACCTTCATGTAATAGATTTGGTCAGCTCGAAGCGTTGAATATTCATAAATAAAGGACTTGTCCTCAAATCTGCGTAACAGCCCCGCTAATCTAAATATATGCGCAAAATTCTTATTTGCAATACAACGAGCCTGTTATAATTTTAGTTGTCGTACCCCACATCAAAATCCCGTAGCATAGTTTCGAATAAATTAGAGCATTGTATAAGTTTTTGTTTCAACCATAGTGGTAGCAAATGGCGGCCGATTCTAGATATACCGATACTTTTAGAGAGTTCGGAGGACAGGTGAGCAATATTCGTATTCCACGAAAGTTGTTTTTGAAACCAAACACCTAAGAACTTCTGTTCTGTCACTCGGTTCAACTTGGTTCCGTTGAATATAATGGGGATTTCTTGACATTTTTATTGTACGGCCTAAATATCATGTAAGTTGTCTTCGTAGCGTTAAGTTGCAATTTATTATCTAATAACCAATTTGATAATTGTTCCAAGTAAACATTTACCATTGAGTGAAGTTTAATTATATTATCAGATGTGAAGAAAACGCTAGTGTCATCCGCATACAAGTTCTTGCGGACCTTCTATATTTATGATGTCATTTACATAAACTATAAACAGTAACGGGCCTAACTTGGAGCCTTGCGGGACACCTTGTTTTAGCTCTAATATGTCTGATGCAATAGAGTTTAGTTGAACAAACTGCTTTCTTTGAGTCAAATAGCTTTTTAAAAGGTTACCTGCCACGCCACGTATTCCATAGCTCTCCAATTTATTTAGCAAAATATTATGATCAATCGAATCAAATGCTTTTTTAAGGTCTAAAAACAGTCCAATTGTGAACTGCCTGTTTTCAATGCTTGCAATTATTTTATCTTTAATGTACAGTAATGCTTGCTCTGTGGATTTAGATTTTTGGAAAGCATATTGATACTTGGAAATTACATTGTGTTTAAGAAAGAAAGTCGATAGTTTATTATAGATTACTCCCTCAAATACCTTGGGAAAAACTGTCAGGACAGATATTGGTCTGTAATTTGATACATTGTCGTGTGCACCCGATTTATGAATCGGCGTCACTCTAGCAACTTTAGGTTTCTCAGGAAAAACACCGGTGGACAGACATAGATTAATAATGTACGCTAACACGTCACTTAGTGCACTTAGTGCTAGTGCAACGCGCTTAATCACACTCGATAAAAACCCGTCAATTCCTGCCGCTGCATAATTATTTATTTTTCCGATAAGGTCCCGTACTTCGGTATCGTTCGTTGGTTCAAAAAAGATAGAGCTGGACAATCGTGGAATGCCAATCGCGCCGCGGCCGTCGTTATCAGTGTGTGTTGCGTGCGCACCAGCATTAATAAAATGAGTATTCATACAGTTGGCTAGCTGAAGGCTCTCTACCGGCTCTCCATTTAAATGCGTGAATTGCGGCTTTCTGTGTACCTCTCCCTCTTTTCTCTCAAATAGGAGCAAGGATATCAACCTGGCGGCCGTGGGAGCTGGCCCTGACGCAGGAATGGCTGACAGGGAATCCAGTAAGTCTGCAGGCAATCAAGTGCTACATAGTCATGTTCGTTCAGCGTGACCGGTTACAACGGTCACGAGGGACGGTCAAAACGGTGGCCCATACAGTGCCGGGGAACGTTTACGAATACTTTTCTACAAACGTTGTTGCTAGGCAGGGGAAACAACGACCACCGCACGGCGCAGTATCATTTAGCGGTTCACTCCTTGAGGACATAGGCGGAGACGTTCGCATGACTCCCACTGGCAAATATTTGAAACGCTTGAATTGCAACTCCCGTGGAGGAGGAGAGATTGGTGAGCGAAGGATGTCTTCTCCTCTAGTGGGCGAGGTGGGCCTATTCCAGGGCACCGCAGCTGAAACTGATCTCCCGGTCCCAGCTGAGCAGCGGGGCTTTCCACAGCTCAATGGTTGGGCGGGGTATTCGGGGAATGTTCGGGATGTCGGAACAGGCCCGCTTAACCTGGAAAAGTGGGGTGTGCCCTGTAGTACAGGAAAGCCATTTTGTTTTCGCAGAATGAGTGGAAGTGCACGTGGTGTGGAGCCTCACGTCACTATGACGTCATAGTAACGTCATAGCGGACCTCGGCCTATTGGCGGGGAGGAAGGTGTGAGAAAATCGGTGCTTGGAGCGAACATTTTTTTCTCGCCAAAAAATTCACACAAATGCTCCTGCTCTGCACCCCTTCCCCCTCTCCGAAAAATCATTTTGGTGACCTCAAGGGCTCCAAGGTAAGGAACACATGGCGGGTGCACATAAAAAAACAGTGGTAAAGTGAATCCAGAAAAAGATACAAGGTATGGAGATTCACACCATCACACGCGGTACAGCATTCAAAATGAACGGAGCACTAAAAATAACAAAAATGACTATCCAGTTTTGTATAGGCTAAAATGAAGCTCACATGCGATTTTGATTGGAACAATCCAGGGCCTGTTATCGGCACAATATGCTCAATAAAGTAGTTCCAAAGTGTTGCTGAGGTTATAAGGGATGAGTTCCCGAATGGCTAGGTTCTAGGACAAGGATATGAAACTTTATTTTTAATAAATTTATTACTCCCACATCAAGCTCAGATCACAATCAAAATCGCAAGCACTCAGATCATAGCCCACGCATTATCGACTTTAATTTCATAAGCTGTTTAAGCAAGCTTCTCTTGAACGGGTCATAGCGAGTGACAAGAGCCCTCTGCTCGCTGGTCGTCAAGGGAACGTCACTCGGGTTAACAACACAGACTGCATACGTTATTTTTGTGCTTCTCCCGCCGCTGAAGCAGGAAATAGTTTAGGCTGAACCCTCGGAAACGTAGTTATCACGAGCGAGATGTGAAGCACACGCACGGATGTTCAGCCGGCGCGACATCCACGGCGAAACTGACCGACCGAGCGCCGGCGAAGCAGCCGTAAACCCTCACCTGGTCACGTGGTACCGCTGTGGGAAGGGTGCGAGCGAGCGCAGCTGCGACCCGTTTCATAGCGGATCACGTGGCGCGACGTCACACTTGTTACATTTTGCTCCAGTGGCTCAAGGTCATTGCGACACGATGGACGACCTTGCGAAACGTGGCGCAGTAGAGCTTTCGTTCTAAAGCAAAGCCTGCTGTTGTCTACGAATTAGCGCGGAAGGGTAACCTATGCGACGTCACACCTGTTGCATTTGCGCTCCGGTGGCTCAAGGTCATTGCGACACGATGGACGACCTTGCAAAACGTGGCGCAGTAGAGCTTTCGCTCTAAAGCAAAGCCTGCTGTTGTCTACGAATTAGCGCGGAAGGGTAACCTATGCGACGTCACACCTGTTGCATTTGCGCTCCGGTGGCTCAAGGTCATTGCGACACGATGGACGACCTTGCAAAACGTGGCGCAGTAGAGCTTTCGCTCTAAAGCAAAGCCTGCTGTTGTCTACGAATTAGCGCGGAAGGGTAAACTATGCAACGTCACACCTGTTGCATTTGCGCTCCAGTGGCTCAAGGTCATTGCGACACGATGGACGACCTTGCAAAACGTGGCGCAGTAGAGCTTTCGCTCTAAAGCAAAGCCTGCTGTTGTCTACGAATTAGCGCGGAAGGGTAAATTATGCGACGTCACACCTGTTGCATTTGCGCTCCAGTGGCTCAAGGCCATTGCGACACGATGGACGACCTTGCGAAACGGGGCGCAGTAGAGCTTTCGCTCTAAAGCAAAGCCTGCTATTGTCTCCGAATTAGCGCGGAAGAGTAAACTAATGCCGTGTCGCTCTGATTCGTTGGTTTTTTTGCGAAGTATGTCGCGGCAGCTACATTTCCTAGACCGCATTTTGCTGAGGGCCAACTGTAATGCTCGTTTCTCGTCCGCCTGACAGTTACGGGCGTTGAAAGCCCTCTCATGGATTCGATGGACGTGTTGACCAAAGTTCGCAACCAAGATGGAATCCACTACCGCGTTCCGGTGAGCAACCCGCTTTATTTGCCTTCCAATTAGCGATTACATCTTAAAAAAACGACAGTCCTTCTTCGGCTACTTAAACCCTAAAATTTTGGTCTGTCTGTCTGTCTGTCTGTCTGTTCCTCGCTTCAGACGCCCGCCCAAAAGTTGAAGGAACACTTGAACGAGAAGTTTATGCAGGCAAAGCTTTTGAAAACCACCAAATGTGGAAACGCACTTCACAATTGTCGACATTGTTCAGGAAAAACAAATCGGACATATTTGAGACGAAAAATCAGTATTCAAGTGGTGTTTGCAGCGTTAGTTCGAATAAATATACATGGCTACTTGATGGAATTTTTGCGACACGAAATAAAAGTACGCGTTGAAAACAACGCTTTGATTGACCGAAAATCCAAAAAGACGCTCTCACGTGTGCGTAGCGCGCGCCGTGGCATTCTACGAAACGTGGCCTCCGAGATCAGCGGAGGATATATCCAAGAAGTCAGAGTAACGAAAGGTTAATTCCAGTAGATTATGCGCCAGTAGTGGGACGCGGGAAATTTGAATTGACCCGAGCGCGCCTGAACCGTGTTTGTGGTAAGAGGAGCGAGACGGAAGAGCGTCAGGCGTGGGCGGCAGAGAGCAGAGGCATTTACGTGGCAATTTTTGTAGCGTGAGCTACACTGGCCGGGGTTAAGCAGTTTCGCGTGGCTCCTGGAGAGCCGTGCTGCGCATGCGCGAGGAGCAGCGACGTCTCACGGGGCACAGCTGACGCCTCACGGAGAGCCGCCGCCGCCGCGACTGGATTGGATTGGATTGAAATAAAAGGAATTGGATTGAATTAAATTGGACTGTATTGTATTGAATTGGATTGGAAATCGTCTTAGCAGAAGTAAGCATGATAATCAGCTAATCGTAGAAAACCAGGAAACCTATGAAGCTATGTATATCCTGGAATAGCCGAGCTAAGCCACTGCTAATTTTCTTTAAAACAGTCTTTCTCGGGCTATCAGAAGGCGGAAACGTTGGTCTGCCTGTGTGTCCACTTGTCCCATATAGATTACCCGCCGCGGTGGCTCAGTGGTTTTTGCCTTGCTGAGCACGAGGTCGCGGGTTCGATTCCCGGCCGCGGCGGCCGCTTTTCTGATGGAGGCGAAAAGCAAAACGCCCGTGTGCACGAGATTTCGGCGCACGATAAAGATCCCCAGGTGGTCAAAATTAATTCGGAGCCCTCCACTACGGCGCGCCTCATCGCCTGCGCTGCGTCGGCGCGTTAAAACCCTACAATCAAATCCCATATAGATTCAGCCGGCCGGCCCATAGTTTTAACAATTCCCGAACAAAGAGTATATTTAGGCGAAAACTTTCCGAAGCATAGTTCGTGCTTGTGAGCACTGTTCAGGAAAAAGAAAACATTATGTTTGAGGCAAAACGTCAATGCGCAGATGCTATGCGCAGTGTTCCTTTAATTGTTTTATGATTTTATAAGTGTTTTGGGAGTGAAATTTCATCATTACGTGCCGATTTCTCCACCTCGCGAATGCACGCGCCCATTTTTTAAGGTAAAGAAGAAACAAGAAAAAAACAAATGCTGCATATAATTTACAACCCCTTCCTAAAGAAAGTTGAGGGAAGCGCTGAAGCTAAAAGTGCGTCGAAATTTCGCTAAAGACCCAAATAGCCAACCAAGAACGGACCCGTGCGACCGTTTTTCGTGCACTAAGTAAACGCATCTAAGAAAGACTTAATTGTGTACCTTTATGTCATTTGAGATTATAGTACTCCTTCATGGTCGATGCGGGTGTTTATTGTCTTATCTAGAGCCGTTCCTTTTCGCGGTTTTCAAGTATAACCGTTTGGACACAATGCAAGCCTGGTTTCACGCACGCGCCGCGTGTCCGGGATCGTATCAGAGCTTTCCGGTCGACCAGACGGTCTAAGGGGGCGTGCATTGGTTTGTTGATAAAACGCCATCGATAACATTAAGAAAGCTTTCGCTTAAAAAAAAAAGAAATGCTGTAGGAAAACATTGCCGAGAAGTTTCGAACGTATCGATAAACCTTGATTCCGAGTACACATTGCCGTGTTTTTGAAAAAATAAATAAATCCGCGTCAGTCTTAATCACAACATTTGCGTACTGATCCCCGGACTAAATCTAATGCTACAGAACATGGGTTTCAGTATTGGCTGTCTTCGCGTTTTTATGGCCTCTTTTGAAGTACGTCTACATGCCGGTCGCGACAAGCTTAGTCTAACGCCCGCACAAGCACACATACGCACGCCGGCACGCGCAGCTTATCGGCATTCCCCGCAACTTTTCAATGAAGGATGACAAAAAGTTATCGAGAATGCAGCTCTAGTTTACTTCAAAAAAAAAAAAAAAAAGCCCATGCTTGCTCCAAATAACCACGAAACGCACCGAACCTAACTGTTCACCGGTTCTTTCAGGACCTGCCATTCGCAGCAAATCAAGCTCTTTATTGGTCAATGAAAGCCGTTCTGATGCACTATAGTCGAGAAATTTTGCAGCGACATGGGTGCGGAAAATGTAGCGTGTCAAATGCAGATGCTTTGTTAAGATTTCAGCAGCGTCCGTTGCGGGACCAACGCCCTGCGTCCCCCCCCCCCCCCCCCGCTCCCCATATTTCATCAGTATTTTTAAAGCGAGAGCTTTTTTGGTGCGACAGATGGCGTCCTGCAAAAAAAAAAAAAAAAAACAATGGATTTTCTCCCCATAGACCGTTTGGTCGACCGAAAAGCTCTAAGATCACTGCACACACGACGCGGGCGTGAAACAGGGCTTTTATGTCAAAACGCTTACTTAAAAATCGCAGAAAAGGAACGGTTCTATACACGCATCGATCATGCAGGAGTGCAATAGTATACCTTTATCTCACAAATCCCGTATTGGTATACATTTACATAGCCCGTTATGCGCTTTACTTAGCACGGAGAGGGCTCGGAGTGGATAAAGAGGATGGCGTGGGAAAGGGAGGGACAATCGGGGGGGGGGGGGTAAAGAGGGGGATGGGCAGAGGTGGGAGGCAGGCAGGAAGGAAGAGAGGATCATGATGATAATGAAAGAGGAAGAGCCCGAATAGGAAGAGATGAGGGGGGAGAAAAGGGGGAGGAAAAAATTACGGGACGGGAAAGGTAGGAGTAATGAGGAGTTGGGGAAGACGCCAGCGAGAATAACGCGAGAAGGCAAAGAGGGAAAACGAGCTTGAGAGGAGGGGAATTGGACCGGTAGTAACATGTTTGAGGAGACGAGCAATGGACCCACGTAAACGGGCAGCTGAAACGTTAGGCACCTCGACATGAAAAGCATGGACACGCGGTGGCTGTCGACTAGAAGGCTAACAATGAAATGTGGAAAGACCCGTGGAGACTAAAAGACAGACACGAAAAGAGGCAAAGCAGACACAAACGAATCAATAGAGGGGAGAGAACGGTATTTGTCATTAGAGAAGTACTGGAAAGAAATTTATTATCCATAAGGATAGTATAAACGATAAATCAAAGGGCGGGGAAGTATGCTCAAGATGGTGGGGCATGTGGGGCCTGCCTAAAGGGAACCGAAATGATTCCGCACATTTTATAGGAATGGGATCGTATCCATGCAAATCCACATGTGGGAAATATTGGCCTTCCCTAGGGTCGAAAGGCAATACAGGAGAAAGTAAGCTGGGCTATGGAGTTAACTAAAAGAACATTCGAATGTTGGTGGAGGTAAAAAATTCAAAAAATTGGCGCAACTTGCCCTAGTGGTTCAAGACTGGAGAAACAGCAGAGCTCGCGGCCCTTCCTTGAAGCCCCAGCGGTTGCATCATCATCAGCAGCAGCAGCCCACTAGGCCCGCTGCAGGACGAAGGCATCTCCCATCGACGTCCAACCGCTCCTGTCCCGCGCCACTCGAGTCCATTCTTTCCATCTGAATTTCCTTATTTCGCCCCTCCATCGAGTGATTGGCCTTCCTCTTTTACAGCGAAGCTGTTAGTTTCTCGTTAGACGGAAAATTTCGTGCCCGAAACAAAAAAAACCCACGCAGGATTCAGCAGTTCTCGCCCAAGACGCCGAGCGCATACGTCAGGCTAATCAGGCGTGCTGTATCGAGCTCAGCATTCGTGTAAAGAAAAACACAAAGAAGCATCGAAACGCGTGATTTATAAGGCGTCTGTGAACACTGAGACCCCCCCCCCCCCCACACACACACAACAGTGTTTTAGCAGAGTCCTTCAATGCTTTTCTGGTCATGAAACTTCGCCATCACGCTATGGGAGAGCTCTGTTCGCTGCCGCGCCGTGGCGCTAGTCTGATCGGAGGGCAGCCGGGGGCGTGGTCAGAGCGCGTTTGGCAGGGAACGGACCACGGAGTAAGATAAACAGACGCTCGCCGCCTAATCAGCAGTGCGCTTTCGCTTTACGTGTCGTGGGACGCTAGAATGGACTTATCATTTCGGAGTGGCGAAAAAAGTTTGCTGCGAACGGGCCTGCTGCTACTGCGTTCCTGCCTGCTGGTCTGGCTACAGAGCAGCGGCGGCCGCCCGATGCCCTTCGATCTGCGGTGGCGCCACTCGCGGTAGCCTTTGTCCCCGTACGAAACTTAGCCGGGAGTTTTCATGACCAGAGAAGCATTGAATAACTCTGGTTTTCGTAAAGATTAGGTGTGCAGCTGCTCTCTAAAGGGGAGGGGGATGACGTCATTCGATGGCGAACGCATGCGTCAGACTGGGCAGGTCCCAGCAGATCTAGCCCAAGACGTCGAGCCCATGCGTCAGGACTCAGAGTTTTCCGCCTGAGAAGGCTAGTGCCAGCGACGAGCCCGCCGAGATAATCAGTAACATTTCATACTTTCCACCATCAGCGTGCGTCGTGGTTTACAACAGCTTCGCTGGACATGCACTTTCGCAGGGCGGGATAGCGTCTACGTTTTTTTTTTCTAGAGCCGTCTGTCGGTTCCACTCATTTACCCTGGTAGCTCCCTGATTGTCATTTCGCCTAAAAACATGGCTAGTTTTTTTCTTTATCTTCTACTCTAGTTTGTTCTCTTATCCAGAATGCTCGTTTCCTTTCCAAGTGTTACTCCTGACAATATTCGTTCCATGGCCCGTTGAGCTGACATACGTTTGCTTTCAAGTTGTTTAGTATAACGCGCCAAGTTTCCGCTCGATGTGTCATCCCCTTACATTTATATCCGAACTTGCCGCTGCAAGATGTCCCTGACTGGCAGGCCCAGATCGTTTCGTCCCCCAGGCTTTCACATCTCTCCCAAAGTGGACCGCACCAGAACCCGGGGCCAACCCCAAAGCCAGCGTCCGCTGTACGAAACCATAGGAAATGCTGCGCGACCAGAATGCGATGGTGGCTCAATCGGATAGACGCCGCTTTCATAACGCGAAGGATCCAGGGGCGGCATTCTCGAGTTTTGTCCCTTTTGCGCCCCTTTCAAAAGTGTCCCTTTTGGCGAGCCCTGATTGGCTAAAAGCAAACAACCGGAAGTGACGTAACGCAAGCGCGGCAAACCTACTGCCAACGCTCACTGCTTAACCGGAAGTACGTCACGAGGAAGGGGCGCAAAAGGGACGTTTTGAAAAGGGACAGTTACGAGAATACCGCCCCACGTTCGATTTCCGACGACGCAAAGCGTTTTTTCTTTCCACTTGGCCTGCCCATGTTATTGCTTCCCACCACTGCTAACCCGAACCCCTCGGGCCTTTGGGGTGGCCCAGTGGTTAGGCTGCCGCTTTTACGGCGTAAAGGTCCCTGGATGTCCCTAACATACTTTTCTTGAGGCTTCTGGTTTTCTGTCAACGCGGGACGGATTTGTGTCCGGCCTAAACAACTCTGCTGTTAATGTAACGTAGGCACGCTACCACCCGTAACGGGGCAAAATTTAATTTGAGCCTGCGGCTAAAAGCAGCGAAAAAATTCACGAGTAGTATAACGCAGATACGCAACTTATTTGAAGCAACGTACACGATATCACGCGGATATAAATGGGTACTATCAGTCAATAAATCAATCATCAATCAATCACTCATTCGGTGGTCGGTCAAAGTAGAGTAGGAGGAAAGTGTTAAAGGCAGGAAAAGGGAGGATTTATCCAGGGATAGCAGAGAGGCGAGGGAAGACGGACAAAGAGAGGCGAATGGGAGAAGGGAGTGTAGGAGTGGCAGATGTGTGAGAGGAAGGCGGAGAGCCAGAGAGGGGGCGTCCTTTCGCCACTATTTCAGGGGCATTTGAGTCTGTCTTGAAGAACTCTGTAACGTGTTTGGTGTCACCTTTGAACCCGTACTCAGAATAGCTCACGTTGAACGATCATTTGAACAAACTGAAACAATATCTTACACTGAGGTAAAAGTTTTACGTGTCATCCTCGTTTATTGCAGGTAACACCCGATTACTTCGTGATTCCGGGCAACCTGACTGCTGGGACGGAGGTGTATATCTTAGGCCTTTGTGCGCCTTCGGCGGAGAAGTGAGTTTGACGGCGCGAGAGTGCGTCTCTGCAATAGCCGAACAAGTGTGGGCCAAAACACGCATGCCGCAACGTGGGTACGTGAACACGGTTGCCATGACGATAGAAAATGAGAGAAGAAAAGCTTAGCAGCGGCCCCAGGCGGTCACCGGAGCATTGGGAGAGTGTGGAGGAAGTCACGTGGTTTCTTCGCGCACATTGGGGGTCACGCTCACCGGGTGGCCGTATATGCGTTTCCTAGTCAGTACAGCCACCCGTCCCCCGAGCTTGCTTATGGGGGTTATATCACAGCATAAACGAACCTAAAGCATACAAAACCCACCGAACTGAAATAAATAACATCCAAAACGGACCTGCAATGGTTCAAAACCACGGATGTAGAAAAATATAGCCGAAACGAAGCTAAAGTGGGGAAACCCGCAAAAAACGTACAGAGAAGCAGTAGCTGAAGCTTCAGAACGAAAATATATATGCAACGAAAATACCCGAAATCCCATTTATAATGCATAAAGATGTCATAGATTACTATGCGTGATAAAAGTGCTTAATATAAAAAAATGACAAACCCCTTGAAACTGACAAAAAGCGGGTAACGGGATTTGAACCCGGGTTAGGATGTTCGCCTCGCCGGAGCAGAAATACTACACTACGAGACCAAGCGATTCTTAGCGATTAAATTGAGGGCCACATGCACGTGGACCATAGCTTCCAACATGCCCCTAGATGGCGCCATGGGTCGCTTGGCTGTGCTTGACTAGGAAACGCCTATACGCCACCGGGGTGTCCTAGCAATGGCGCCGAAGGCCCACCCACCAAGGCCCTACGTTACCGCGCGGCACAGCCGGTAACCAATGATCGGCTTTAGGAGACGAAGCAGACGGACAGTGAGTGAGTGGTGGCGGAGAAAAGAGCTTGTGCGCGCTATAACACAAGCGAAAAGGGGCGGGCCTACCAAACTGCTTTGCCGGCTTCAGTAGAGGCGACGTCACGGCCTCGCTAATGCTTTTCTTTCTCCATGATAAAAATGAACGCCGTGGATTGGCGGCGACACCTGTCGTATCCAGAACAAAACTGTTTGCAGAAAATTCATTTCACTTGAAGCTGTTGAATCACGAGGTCTCGTAAGTTCGCTCATGCGGAACAATACTTTTTATTCATTTGCACGTACTCGTGGCCGGTGGGGCCGATGCGGGGTGAAGTTACAAGATTTCCGCATTGAAATGTGGTACAGGAGCCCTGGCGCCCAGCCGCGGCTCCCAAAAAGGACAGTCTCCAGAAACCACACCTTTACTGCCATGGGAGCTCGTTCCACAGGTCCGATTGTTGCGAAGCCCAGTCATGCACTGCCCAAGTCTCTTGGCTGGTCCTGCCTGCCCCCAATCCCTTCTTCGTCGCGTTCTCGTGTTTGGAGGACATGGAGAAATTGTCCAATTCAAGTTGCCCCGGTACCACAAAATATGGCAAAAAAACCACTTAGTTCAATTTTTTTTTTTTCATGCACGAGTGGTAGTCACGAGATGACGCATCATGAGGGCGTTCGCAGCGAAGGTTTTCAAAGGGACCCCATTTCTCTGCCGCACCTACCGCAGGCTGGAGATCAAATTCCGCGAGGACAAGACCATGGAGAACGTGTCCGTTCTTGTCTGCGTCACGTTGCAGCCGTCGCCCAAGGTTATCCTCCGAACGGTCCAGAACAAGGTAGCCGAGGATGTGCTTAGCGAGGACATCGACGTGAAGTCGGGCTCCCACCTCATCTTCCGCCTCAAGGCCTACGGAGACGGCTCCGCCAAGGTAACGACCCGCCGATTGGCGAACGCTTCAGCATGAGTAGGCGGCAAATGTATTAGCCGTCAACCTCATATGCGAGCGGGGATTGACAAAAATTTGCACCATCTTCCCGCGAGGTGAACCATGGGTAGATGCGACGCATCGTGAGGTTTCCGTTGCGTTTCCGTTATGTTGTTTCCATTTAGCGTGTCAATTTGTTGTTGTTTCCATTATATTACGTACGGTTGCGCCGACCATCACGATAGCAGGCCTGTTAGTCTCCATTCAAATCATCGGTGGTCATCGGATGTCATCGGAGCGGCGGAACGACTGAGCGGAGCGGCGCAGTTACCGCGTTTATATGTACCGCGCGTTAACGGTGAGGGGAATGAGAGAGGGCAGCGCATGCGCATGCGTTAGATGTTTAACCGAGCGCTAACGCGCGCTGACGCACAGCTGGCACGGCGACGGGAGCGAGCGCTAACACGCAGATGGCGCTGCGGTGAGAGCGGCGTTAGCGCGCAGCTGGAGCGGCGAGGAGAATGGGGGAGGGATGCGGACTACGGACTACGGAAGACGCCGGAGGGACAAGGCGAGTTAAAGAGATGCGTCGCATCTAAAAATCATGCACCCCTCCAACGACGACGATGGTTGAATACGAAGCTTTGTCGTGACGGATTCTTCGGTGGGCCAATCCCACATTGCGAATATGCGCTACTCTGGAGGTACGAGAATACCCACAGCAACTCTAGGGTGTGCACTCAGTAGGCCTAACGTTTGGGTTTGGGGTGAACGGCGCGAATCCGTACCATGCTGCTTCGAGGGGTGGCGGCTTGAGGTGTCAGACCCCAAGATGGTACGTTAGGCCTGCCGTCCTAAACAGAACACAAATAAGCCGGAATGGGAGTAAATGGCTTGTCGCGTAACTCAGTAACAATTCGGAGTTTTCAAAACTCCTTCCAATGGGAGTATCGCCTTACTCCCATTATTTAGGCAGTTTTTTTCCCATTAGGCATATTTTTCCCATCTAGGCATATGGGAGTTTAATTTTACTGCCACTATAATGGGAGTTTTCAGGGGTACCATTGGGAGTGTATTATTTCCTCCAACTAGGAGTTTTCAGGGGGCGCTTTGGGAGCAGTGTTAACCTGCATTCGAGGTTTTTTTTTTCTATTTTGGGGCGTTTGATGTAAACGCTGTGGAGGAATTTATTACTGTATTTGAGACTTCTTAATGAGCGCACAGGGCGCAGTTTCATTTGTCGTTTAGGATTACGTAATTTCTAGTCTTTTCCGCTTCTAACGTTGAATGGCCAACGTGAAAAGTTTGTTTTCTGCACACAGTCAATTTATTGCATAGCCATTACATAAATACGATATACTTGTGAACCCGTTACTAACACAATAAAACACTGAATCAACAATTGAAACAACCTACATCGAGCAAACAAGGTTGATTTGATTGATTGTAGGGTTTAACGCGCCGACGCAAACGCAGGCGATGAGGCACTGTCCGTAGTGGAAGGCTCCGGTTAATTTTGACCACCTGGGGATCTTTAACGTGCGCCGAAATCTCGTACACACGGGCGTTTTTGCTTTTCGCCTCCATCAGAAAAGCGGCCGCCGCGCCAGGGAATCTAACCCGCGACTTTGTGCTCAGCAGCGCGACGCCTTAGCCACTGAGCCAACACTGTTAACTAACAGCGAAGGATCACCCCATCTCTGCGGATGGCTGTTTTCTGCCCTACGTCACTCGCGCCCTCACCAATTACGGTCCACTTCCCTCCTCTCCCTCGCTCGTAACACCCTTTCCCTCTTGTGTTCATGGAAAGACGGCCCGGTCAACTCTTTGTCGACTTGACGCTTCAGTTGCTAACGTCGGATAATAGGTCTAGGCAAGGCACAACCTCTCTACTGGGGTTCCATCCTCGCGCCAAACAGTTTTATATGTCATGAGACGACGTGTGCAGCAAAGGAAAGGCGGACGGACAACGTTCGAGGCGACGGGGAAAACCGAGAGAGAAAGAGAGAGATGAGAGAGACGACCGAGACTTCGAGAGAAGAGGGACGACGAGATGACTATAGGCGCGACGAGAGAGAGGAGATGAGCTAGGAGATGACCGGAGAGAGAGACGAGATGAGAGAGAGGAGAGAGACGAGAGGGAATGGATGAGAGGAGGAGAAGTAGAGAGAGAGAGCTCTGTATTTAGAAAACCAAACCGGGTTAGCGAGGAGGATTGGCGGAGACCAAAAGTCGCCCCGCAACCGCCAGAGCTCTGGAGGTGCCAGCACTTGGCTGTGGACTCCCCGTAGCTGACCAGGTCAGGTCCTGCTTGCTCCCAGTTGGATGAGGAGGAGAGTGGAGGACGAATAAACGTCAACGGAGAAAGAAACGCGGAGCACACTGTAGCCAGAGCCTTTCGAAGTAATCCGCGCCACAAGGCGAAGAGAGACGCAGACGGCAGTGTAAGTAGTAGGTAAGCCTTTCGCGTTCGGAGCACGTAAGGAGGCTTTTTCTGAAGAATTTCTCCGTGGTCGTAGCAGGGCTTGTTGACGCAACTGGGCTCTTGGTTTGCCACAGGTGTTCCAATTATTCCGCGTCCTGTATGAGGGAAGTCTTTGGACGTCCAGCAGGTATTCTAGGTCTTCTAAACAGAGGCTACCCCGCCGAAGGGTCATAAAATTATCATCTGGAAGGCCACAGATTATCCGGCATGGGGGTTTTTACCGAAATCGCGTCAACTAATTTCACCGTAGTCCACACAAGCATAAGCTCAATCGTATGCACGGAAAAAGGAAGGGGGGGGGGGGGCGCTACGCAGGGCCAACACCATAGAGCTGTGTATGGTTAGAACAACTGATAATGAAAATCAGATTGCTTGTGATAACTCACTAGACATCCGTCACACTAGAGAAAATGCTTTTCACTAAATTTTTGCCTCCTTCCGTAGACACTGTGATGCACGCTGCTGGCATGTCTACAAGTCACTAGACACTGTACAAAAGACACCTCGACGTGGCCGCTTGGTCACAACGCCTCCATAATCAAGGGCACTGCAAAATGCTTGCCCAAAAGAGACGAGTCCATTGTGCGGACGTCTCGACCCAAAAATACCGGCCTGATCTTGGCGCCAGGCCGCAGTAAAAATCGCATTAACTATACGTACTCGTTCGCCAGCAGCTGACCGCCGCTGCAACTTGCTTTTTGTACAACATTTCGCGAAGCAAAAACATGGTGGGGGGACAATGCTGTCGTCGCCTTTCTTGCGGTTATGGGACGCAGACGTACACACGACGCATGTACACGCACACACGCATTGAGGAAAAGCACTACAAAAGTGACGAAGAAAAACGATCTATGAGAATCAAGAAAGGGCACTTATAGGTAACGCGTTAGACAAAAACGTAACAAATATCGTTATAGGCTATTCTCGTAAGGAAATGCCACGTAAACAGGAAGTCATCAGTTTATAAGTCAAGGGCTGGAAAAAAAAAGAGAACTGCTAGGGAAAGAGAAGTTATCCCTAACACTCTACAACTAGGGTTGTGCCAAAACAAACAAAAAAGCAAATCACAAGCAGACAGTTACAAGAAGACGGGACGCAGACAGGAAGCTATCGGATCATAAATCAAGCCCCGTCAGTACAGTCTCGGCAACACCCAATACATGCAATGAAGGCCTCGTTACACAGCCCCCACTCAGAGCTCCGTTGTGTTTGATAAGCCACGGCCGACATTCGAATCAAATAACACGCTGGGAACGTCAACAGCTGGCGACGGAGTGACAGCCGATCACGTGACACGAACTAGGATGATGCTCAAGGTGGTGTCCTTGTTGTCTGAGGGGTGCTGGTCTCACAAGCGCAGGAGGCTGTTGCGAGAACTGCATAGCCGCATGTAGAGGTAAAGTTAAGACAGTGCAGGCGCCTGTGCGCACCCGCAAGAAAGAAAAAGAGGGCGGACGCATATAGAGTGATCAATGATCACGCGGCGTCCGCCTAAGTGCGCCCACACGCTGCGTCGCCACAGAGCTGCCCTGTTTCCTGCTACAGCCATTGATTAACGTCGTGTTCCGCGTGCGCCAGCGATGCTGCCATGGCGCCGCATGCCTCGCGCCGTGTTGAGGCCCAAGTAAACCTAGAGCATCCAAAGACGCAGACAACTGACCCGTATGCTCGAAGCAAGAACACACGAATGCCTACCACGCTGACCGGAAAAGAACAGCGCAGAAGACACCGCTCATATCAGGCCGAAGGCCAGTTTTAGGCAGACACTAAGAATCAGCATAATTGCTGTGCGCAGGATGTCGACTTGCTTACTGAGGCTTGTAAACAGAATTCTGCAGGGCTGCGTCAATGTTGTGCGACTGGACAAAAGACAAATGTCCGCTGCTTCTGGAGGGGTATGGTGCCTAAGCCGTAGCGAGCCAGAAGCCGAATCGGTAGCCATACGGGACAGAACGTAGCGAGCCAGAAAGCCGAATCAGTAGTCATACGGGACAGAACGTTGCGGTGGCGCGGCACACAGAAAACAAAAACTTCCACGGTGATTATCTAGTGCCCTCAATGAACGTGCAATTATATTGATTTAAGCACTACTGCTCGAAAACACCGGTCTTCGGATGCAAGAAAAATCTAAGAGCTACGGGACTATATTCAGGCGTGGTCCATCTGAACATACGGTATCTTGCGACATCTCGACGAGACGCTCTAGTCAGGAGAGGAATTCTCCGCGAATAGTTGAAATTAGGTTGAATAACGGTCTCTGGAGACCGCGTCATCAACAAAGCTCCCTCACACGTTCACCCTGGCTGTCGACACTAAGAAATGTAACAAATGGAGGCCGTAATAGCTATAGATTAAAGGAAAAAAACGCAGAAATCCCGGTGGCTATGCCTCTTATTGCATGGGAGGTGACGGGATACTATTTCTGCTCACGCATGCGTGGTGTGCTGGCTAATGACTCGGAAGAGATTTAAATTTCTCGAGACTCATCCGTTATGCTACATTCCGGGGTCGTCCATTCCACACGGTCCCTTCCTGGAGTTCTCCCGGGCTGCCCGCACAAGAGAAATAGACTGGAGGGATCTCCGAGCGAACCTTCGTAGCCGCGCATAAATCGTTTTCTGCCCTCGTTTAAATGGTTCTTCGATTGTCTCCGGGCGACCTCCGACATACATCACAATGTAAGCTTCGGGAGCGATAGAGCAATCAATTCGTGGAAACGGGAAACGTACGAGCACGGCTGGCTGTGGGTATTGATGACTGGGCGGCTGGGAACCATTCGTCGTAGCGCCCTACTGACCGGGAAAGCGAGAGGGGGAAGCGGCACGGCTGGTTGGGCTATGTATTGTGGACGGCTCCGGTAGCTTTTTTTATTATAATGGTCTCGCGACAGCATTTGTTTCCGTTACGCCGAAAAAAAAGCCCAATCATTTCGAGCGAAGCATTGTTTGAGAATGCTCGTTATTCCTTCCGTTTCAATCGGTGGGTCTATATCTAGCCTTTATGGCCGCGGTCAAGTATTGAGTGCGTATTTGTCTAGAGCGAAACGGGTCAACTGCGCCCTCAGTAGGATGTCCCCTCTTTTGTACAAGCTATACAAGATAATGATTTTTCGACTCATGCGACGAGCACAAACCGGCACGCTAATAGCACAGCACGTTCGACGCTACATAAATGGGCTGACAAATGGGCTACACAAATGGGCATATATAGTTATAGAGATGTAATAGTTATATAGTTATAGATAGATATATAGATATAAAGATATATAGATAGCTTTGCCTTTACGAGCATCGTAATGTGGGGACGGGTCGTCAATCCGGGACTTCATTAGTCTCCCACTATACGAAGCTGGGATTCGGGACAGGAGCGGCACAGCACCTTCTACCGCTGCTACGGGAAGGGTGTGGGATTTTAGCAATCATGGAGTTTTCCGAACACTCCCGTACCACCTTGTACAATGGGGTCCACTGTTAGAGGGAAACGGCGAGCGCGTGGCCACTGCGCTCCGCGAAGCGGCGGCGCCGAGAAGTGGCGAGAATCGGAGACAGCCGGCACATGCTCACTGACTGCATGAGGGCGGCAAAAGCCACTCTGTCGCCTGCTACGGCACTCCGCTGCGCCGCTCAGCTTGCTATAGCCACAGTCCTTCAATGCTTCTCTGGTCATGAAACTGCCGGCCAAGTTTCGTACGGGGACAAAGGCTACCGCGAGGGGCCGCCACGGCAGATCGGAGGGCATCGCGCGGCCGCCGCTCCTTTGTAGCCAGACCGGCAGGCAGGAACGCAGTAGCAGCATGCCCGTTCGCACCAAATGTTTTCGCCACTCACAAAATAAGTCCATTTGAGCGGCCCACGACAACCTAAAGCGAAAGCGCACTGCTGATGTGGTGGCGAGCGTCTGTTTTATCTTACTCCGTGGTCCGTTCCCTGCCAAACGCGCTCTGACCATGCCCCCGGCTGCCCTCCGATCAACACCAGCGCCGCGGCGCGGCGGCGTACGAAGCTCTCCCATAGCGTACGAAGCTCTCCCATAGCGTGACGGCGAAAGTTTCATGACCAGAAAGGCATTGAAGGACTCTGCTGTAGCTGAGGGATTTCGCACTCAAGGATGTGAGCGGCGCAGCGGAGTGCCGTAGCAGACGACAGACTGGCTTCTGCCGCCTCATGCAGTCAGTGCGCATGGGCCGTCTGTCTCCGATTCTCGCCACTTCTCGGCGCCGGCGCTTCGCGGAGCGCAGTGGCCACGCGCTCGCCGTTTCCCTTGAACAGTGGACCCCACTGTACAAGGTGCCGGGGGCAGCGCAGAATTTAGACAGCGGGGAGTACTGCATAGGATAGTGCAAGTAGAGTTGCAAGTGCAAGTAGAGTGACGACAGGTAATTGTTTGAAGGAGTTGGAGACAGTGCAGGTCCGTCTGTCGTATTACTCCGTGGTTTTCTGCTAATTGACGAAAGCAAGACGGCTCTGAAAAATGCGGTGTGCGGGAGCGACGTTGAGTCGCCAACTGTGGTTTCAACGCAATGTCCGCTTCTGCTTGTCCAGCTGACGCTCAACGACAAGCCGGTCACTTTTCCTCCTCGCGAGGCATTTCCCCTGGACAAGGTCCTGTACTTCTCCTTGCACGGCGACTTCTTCACCGGCACGGTCAGCATATTCAAGCCGCAGTGGGTGAGTTCATCTTTTCATTCATTCCTTATCTCCTTTTCGGGTAGTGGCTTGTACAATGAGGAGAGTCCGGCGCTGGGACTGTTGGCACAAGCTTGCGAAAAAACTACAGAACCCAACACACACAGCCCGTGTGTTGTGCATCTCTCTTCTTTGTGTGCGCCTCTTCAAATAGTGGGTTGTGTAGTTTTTGAACGGCGATGCTGATTGTTGGAAAATGTGATCTGGTTGAGAAGACGAAGACATCGAAGCCACCTCACAGGCAGCGAGGCTCGTTACACCATCTTCTTCCTCTACCGAATTACCCCCTCGAAGGTCGCATTAAACCACTGTCCTCTAACATACGTCTGCTTCCTGGTCTTCAACAATTTGGTTGCCGTGACCAGGATGGAAGGATTACACCGTGAAGACCCCTACCGATGAAGCAGGCCCATCGAAGAGGACGCGGCTGCCAAGAACGACGCATCGCCCCAGCTCCTGCTAGAGCGGCACCTCAGCGTACCGCGTGTCATCATGGACCTGCTCAAACGAAAACGTGCTGCTCTACGCGCCTCAACTACACAGATCATCAACGACATGAAGGCCACAATGGAGAGTACCCCGCTACCGATGGGTGAGCTGGCGGAACAGCTAAATATGCTCCAAATTGAAAGAGACTTCTTTAAACGATATGGACAAAGAAATCGTGGGTCGCGTCCCCGGTGAGGAATTAGACGACGAGTTGACAGCCGTAGAACACTACCGTGATTCCATCGCATGCATGATTTTCCGCGCTGAAAGGCTTCTTGTAGACGCGTGCCCTTTAACGGCGGGTAATGCAATACAGGCTGCCAGCTCACATCCAGAACGAGTTCAAGTTCGATTGCCCAAACTTGAGATACAAACTTTTCACGGAGAATTTGCTCAGTGGCTTGCATTTTGGGACCAGTTTGAATCTACGATCCATAAAAACCCATCGCTAGCCAACGTTGACAAACTCAAGTATCTGCACAGTTATCTGAAGGGGAATGCGCAAGGCGTCATCAGGGGATTACCAACAACTAACGACAGCTACCCCATAGCCATCGAACTGCTGCAGCAACGATTTGGAGACAAGACCCTGATAATCAACGACCACATGAGAAAACTTCTAAACCTGCCAAAAGTAGCCTCCTGCGACGACTTGAGCGGCCTTCAGACGCTCCATGAACGTGTGCAGAGCCACGTCAGGTCGCTAAAGCATCTCGATGTTCACATTGATTCCTACGGAGTGATGTTAAAGGCTGCGCTATTGCAGAGTTTACCGTATGAGCTCGTGCTCAACTTTAACAAGTTAACGTTGACGGAAACATCAGCACGAGAATCGAGATGTGAAAGGCCCGATGAAGTATCGACGTTACTTGACCTGTTGGACCTAGAAGTAAGGAGTCGGGAGATTACTTCTGTTATGACTGGATCTGCAATCGACACACCCCGAATGCAAGTGAAGGACAACACTGAAGGGTCTGCTTCGACATTAACCGTTAGGTTGTCCCACAACTGTTGCCTTTTCTGTGAATCGCGCGACCACATCACAGAGAAACTGCCAGGCTCAACTTACACTAGACGAAAAGAAGCCAAGTTGAAACAACACGGATGTTGCTTTCGCTGCGCTAGGCGTTTTCACCGCGCCAAGGAGTGCAGGAGTACGAGAAGGCTTTCATGTAAAAATTGCAATGGACGCCATATCACTTCCTTGTGTGACCCAGCGTGGAAAAGCCGACCGCCGGAAAGATTGCCGGCGTCCAGCTCGTCAACGGAATCAAAGACCTCCGGACAGAATTGTTTCTGCTTCAGACAGCACATGTCTGGATTACGGGCACTTCACGCAAACATCTGGTGAGACTCTTATTCGACGGAGGTAGCGAACGTAGTTTTATAACCGAAAGGCTGTCGAGGAAGCTACGATCCAATGTACTTGCAGAGGAGGAGATGACGATGTCCGGTTTTAGAAATTCGTCGTTTCAACGCAGGCGATACAAAAGAGTACAACTCACCCTCTACAGCCAGTACGACTTTCGCGAATTTGAAATCCAGGCACTTGAAGTACCTGAGATAAGCAAGGACCTGCCTTGGTTAACGGAACAGACGATTCTTCAGGAACTTGATGCCAAAGCGATGCCATTCGCCGACTTCTCCTTGAAGCTCAGCCCGAACCAGGCATTAGCCTACTTATCGGAGCGGACTTTTACTGGAAACTTGTGACTGGGGACATTCGGCGCCTTAGTGAAAATCTCACCGCCGTGAAAACAGTCTTCGGCTGGACGGTGCACGGAGGTGCGACATCCATCTCTCCAATCGTCGACTTCAAAGAAATTAGAAGCATGCACGTGGCAACTAAAGCGCCTGCAAATGAGCAGAAGAAAGCAATTTCGGACCTTGACCACCTAGGAGTTACGGCCGAGCGAGAACTTTCCGAAGAAAGTACAGAGAACTTCAAAGCTTTCAAGCATGACGAAGATATTGACAACTCAGGCGGGGAAAGCGCCTCTACATCAGAAAACGCAAACCTTTGTTGCGGTAGTGCTGAAATCGACTTTTGCAGATCAAACATCCCTCTCGCACGATTTACCGCTTGGAAGAAGACGTTAACTGATTGCTTCAAGAAACCGAAGCCTAAACGCGACAGTTATCTCAAGACAAAAGCATCACGAATATGTGAAGGGAATTGGATCCCATGGACGCACGAAATGCATGGTTGTTTTCTAAACAACTCCGGAAGCTTAAACTTCATAGCTGCGCAGGTTCCCTGGTGGGGAGGCTCTTGGAAAAGATTGATTCGGGCAATGAAAGTGTGAATGGACACGTTCGCTAATGCGAGGTGCTTGCATTTACCGCAGACTTTGAGACGGACAATTCATTCAGCGACTTCAGCGCCTTAATGCTACAGACGTAATTGCACAGCTTACTGCCATTTTTAGAACTTAGCCATGCGAATCCAACCAGATCCATAATATTTGGCCGGCCGGAGCCTGTTGGAAAATGTGATCTGGTTGAGAAGACGAAGACATCGAAGCCACCTCACAGGCAGCGAGGCTCGTTACACCATCTTCTTCCTCTACCGAATTACCCCCTCGAAGGTCGCATTAAACCACTGTCCTCTAACATACGTCTGCTTCCTGGTCTTCAACACTGATTAAGCAGGGGGTTGGGCCGGCGAACGTGCGCAAAAAAACCTCGTGGAGCGATGACGTCTTCGCGCCAGCCGGGACCGCAGCTTTACCGTAGCTTTTCTTTACCACGCTCTGGCGGGACTCGTGTGGCCACCTTTAGGAAGTGCGAAACGACTGGTACAAGTACGGCTTTGGAAACGCGTCGCCAGGTGGCTCACTCTATCTCTGGCGACGAGGGGTGAATTTTTGACGGCGCAAAAAGAAGAAATAACGCCCCCAAAAAAAGCGAAAAGACCGAGAAGTGATAACGTTAGTAAACTTCTTAATTAGCGTCCCGCACGCCAGAACACACAAGCCGAGCGGAGGCCACCGAACGAGTTCAAAATTTTTTGAGCAAACGCTCGTCCCGCTGCGCCCTCCGCTACTTTTGGAGATTCACAGCAAAGCCGGTGGGCACTGGTACATTGTGCATATCTAATGACCGGGTGTTCATTGCTCTTTGTGGGGCTAACGATGACACCACGCAGAAAACTTGGCCGAGCCTCCAAGCATAACGACGCGTGAACTTAGCCGAACCGAGAACAGGGCTAGGTGGGGCGGGCAGCTTCGCTGTTTGCCCAGTATTCGCGCCACTAGAGCGAAGCTGCCCGAATTTTTCTTCCACAAGTTGTAAAATTCTACGCGACCGGAAATAGAAACACCGGAGATAAACCCCGTTGCTGCTTCAGACCCACGAACACATGCCCACACCCGTCACGAATTGAAAATCATGAGCCATTGCACTGTGCGAAGGTGGATGACCAGCGAAGCTGGGTGGCGCATGATTTTAAACAATGGCACGAACTGTTGGCGGAAGTCGTGCTACGACTAGCCATTCCTCTGACGTCATTCAGTCTCGGCAGATGGTCTCAAATCGGGGCTTTAGACGTATCAGGGCACGGCACCTCTAAGCACCGAGTACACACGGGCCACGCAGTTGCAAATTTTTGACGCTCTCGGGGTCCGAGAATCTTGACGCTGCACGGCCTCCCCTTTGCAACGGCCGAAGAGACGAAGGCAAGTTGTCGAGTTAAGGAAAGTACGGAGCAGAGTAAGCAAGCGAGCACGCAAAGAGACGAAAACAAACAAGCAAGCAAGCAAACAAGGGAACAAACGAACAAAAAAGGAAACAATCGAACGAACAAGCAATTAAGCAAACACTAAAGGGACGAACGAACGAAAGAAAAAGAAAACAAACGAACAATTCGAAAGCTGAGCTTTTGTCCACGCAGATTTCTAACTGTCACGAGAAATGCACGTAGCTCTAGCCTGTCCTTCAACTGCTTTCCCTTTGAGGTGAAGCGGTGGTCCCTGGTTCGAATCCTGAACCAGAACGAATTTTTCTTCAACTGCGAAGTTTCTGAGAAAGCTGTATAGCTTTCCTTTGTACTCATATGTGGATGTCACTTTCTTTTGCGACTCTAGCCGTAAACGATGCCTCTGCTCATTAAGAGGGAAAACTGCTCCAGGCGACCAATATCCGCTCATGGACGCATGCCAACGTTCAGTTTTTTTTTTATGGTTAGGGTAGCACGTTGGGACGTATCACATGATATATTACGTTAGACATGCGTTCTAATCTCACAAATGTACCCCAACAACTTCCTCGCGGATATGGACTATGAAGCGTTTGTAGTAACGACATGGTCCAGTAAGCCAGCCTTATCTTGGCTAAATAAAAGCCTGCTCCGCACCCGGCAAGAAAGCCGCAGTTGCAGCAATACCAGCAGCAGCCCCCGTAAAACCGGCCAAAGAATCAGAGAAAGCTTTGAAAGGGCCAACAACAAAGGCTAACGCGTAACACCGCTTGCATCGGAGCGGCAATTTTGCCATAAAAAGTACTCTTCCACTGGTAACACGCCCGTCGTCGTCGTGGTCGTCTTCAACGTCACCGTGTTGAGGCTCAATGTCAAGTGGCTGTGGCGCTTTGGGCTCGAACTGTTAGTTCTACAATGTCACAGCGACCCCTAGGTGCCCACTGCCATGCGTCAACGGTTGTGTATAGATCGCAGATTAGAATTATGGGGTTTGACACGCTGTGTTTACTCCAGCACTATGAGGCATGCCGTAGGGCATTGGTCCGGATTAGTTTTGACCACCTGGGGTTCTTTAACGTGCGGCGAAGTCTCGCCATAGGGTTGGTTGGTCGTAGGGTTTAATGCACCGACCCCACGCAGGCGCTGAGGCGCGCCGTAGTAGAGGGCTACGGATAAATTTTGACCACCTGGGGATCTTTAACGCGCGCCGAAATCTCATACACACGGGCGATTTTGCTTTTTTCGCCTCTATCAGAAAAGCGGCCGCCGCGGCCGGTAATCGAACCCGCGACCTCGTGCTCAGCAGCGCAACGCCTTGTCCACTAAGCCACTGCGGCGGGTCAATCTCTCGCCACAGGGGCGTTTTCGCTGGTCGCCTCTATATGAAAAGCGGCCACCATGGCTGGGATCAAACCCGCGTCCTTTAGTTTAGCAGCGCAACGCCTTTAGTTTTGACACTGGCGAAAAACCTTACCAGCGTTGTCCCGGAGCCGTTGGCAGTGTATTACAGCGAGAACAAGGCTCTCATCATAAGCGTGTCATCATAAGTAAGAGGGACGAAAAAAAAAAAAAAAAAAGAAACACACAGCACGTTGTGTATATCTGAAATTTTTGCACGGTAGACATAGTTAATCTAACGAGTGTAATTACATATCGCGTGATTACTAAATAGTAAGAGCTCTACCAACCACCATAGCAGCCTCGCTGCTAAACTCCCTCACAGAGCGGAACGGCCTTCGTTTCTCAACACGGTCGTCAATGTACGGTTACATTCATTATTATTCTTTCTACTGTCAATCAACCTATGCGGACACTTTTCTCTCGCGGACTACCAGAGAGTGGCGCACGGGATTATCTCAATACTTGTGAGCAGAATTCGTTGAAATCTCTACTCTTCCTTCTTCTTTCAGCCTGAACACTTGCACGCCACCCTGGGCCACCAGATGGCAGCCGGTTACCACTTCATCATCGAAGGCAGTGTGACTGAGGGTGCTGACAAGTACGTCCACACGTCTTTTTAACGCGGAAGTGTTTTATTCCGGGCTCCACAAAGATTTACATGACATCATATGCGTCACGGAAATGACGCCAGTACAACGAAGCAAGCGGCCTGAAAAGGGTCCTTCCCTGCACACAGCCTACTTGCGGGGAAGCAGCCTTTACGTTATACTTTGGGTTGTTCGTTTTCGGGTTTTGTATTATAGCAGGAAAGTGTTTTATGCCGGGATACACCAAGATTTCACTGACGTCATATCCGTCACGGAAATGATGCCAGTACACCTTTGCCGAAGCGACCCGCCAGCAGGACGTCGCTCGCCATGCACACCCACGAGGCAGACGCCGACCTGCAAATCATGCTCAGCTGCAGATTTCGCTGCACATTTCACTTTCGTGTTTAACCGATTCTTGTGACAGCGGAATCAACCAGTTTTTTCTTTTTCTGACTCGTAAACTATTCATGTTATTGAGTAATTTTCCGGGCCTTTATTCCCGCACTGTCGAACGGCAGCGGAGCGACGTTCCCCTCCGTGCGCGCAGTAATATGTCGTCCAAAGACGATAGTCTTCGGCGGCCCCTGCAACGTAAATGCCTCTCACTCACTCGCCCACCTACCACGCTGTTCGCCTCATCTCTCGGTCCTCGCAGGATAAACGAAATCAATGTCATTAAGTCTGAGCAGCTACAGGTGGGTAATCCAAATTTATTTCGTTCTTTGGGAAATTCAAAAAAAAAAAAACGGGTTTACGTAAGAGGTTTAATTGTGTGCGGCTATTTGGCTCACTAAAAAGACTGCTTTGTTTCTATAACGATATACCAATTCTGCCACAAATTTCAACCACATCATGAAGCTGTGAATGACGTGCGAAGCAGTGGCTACTTTCCAGTTACCTTTTTGGCGATTCCTGTATGAAGTGACATAATCCCGCTTGCGCGACTGTCGATCGCCAACATCAACCACCGCCAAGAAGCACGGCCGACACACCGTATACCGGGGCTTAAGTTACATTTGACCACGTCACTTGGCTGCTGACACGCAGTTAAAACATTTATAGCTACACAGGGTACTAAGACGATAATTGGAGCGCGCACCGCTCCTTGGTTCGCGTTCAAACTCCACACGTAGGTCGCATTTTGTGGTCTATTTTGTTTGACACCGGGAACAAGGATGGTACTTACCTGTTTATTCAGAAAAAAAAATAAAACCGATTTTTGCCTATGGGAGAATGGCGGGACGATTTGGACGTCCGAACCAGTGCAAGCCGACCTTGGAACGACGGGACAACCTGGGGTATGCAGAGCGAAACGGACGGTGCGGATTTGCGGTCCTTCCACGGCACCAAGGAGCCAAATGGGGTAGCAGACGGTCATAGGAGGTGAAAGCAGGTGGGGAAATAAATACAACGTTTATTGGCGGCGATGGACCGTGGGAATATTTTATGATTGGTATCAGTTGTTACGCAACTATTTGTGATCGTCGTAAACTAGGGACGGAGATTTTCTGATCGTCTGCTACCTCATTTTTCTCCCTACCGTGAATCCGCATCGTCCGTTTTGCCGCAGTGGCACCTTCGTTCCAAGATCAGCTTGCACTGGCTGGCACGTTCAAATCGGCCGCTTTTTTCCCATAGGCGAAAATCGGTTTTATTTGTTTTCAGAATAAACAGGTAAGTGCCGTCGTTTCTCATGGTGTCTAGACTACACTACAGAATGCAAATGCAGAATACAAATAGACTACAGAATGCGAACTTTGTGTGAAGTTTGAGCGCGAACCGAGCCGCGAACCGGTTCGCTCAGAGAACTTTTTGAAGTGATCCATGATGATTGTAGGGGTTTAACGCGCCGACGCAACGCAGGCGATGAGGCGCGCCGTAGTGGAGGGCTCCGGATTAATTTCGACCACCTGGGGATCTTTAACGTGCGCCGAAATCTCGTACACACGGGCGTTTTTGCTTTTCGCCTCCATCAGAAAAGCGGCCGCCGCGGCCGGGAATCGAACCCGCGACCTCGTGCTCAGCAGCGCAACGCCTTAGCCACTGAGCCACCGCGGCGGGTTTGAAGTGATCGAATTGTTGCCAACGCCCTGCATGCTTCTTATGGTACGTCACTGTAGCGTGAAAATTGAAAGTTCTTCAATGTTTCTTGCGTTTTTTTTTTCAGTAAAAGCATCTTTCGTGGCTGGAATAGGGCGCAGGGAGTTAGTAAAGGCTAGTTGTTTCGCGTTAAACCTGTTGTTGGCCTTCAGGGCCCCTTGCACCACGAACAAGTGAGAGGAGGTGAACTCTGATCGGTAGCGCCAATGTTCCCGCAGGGTGCAGATGAACATCCTGCGCGCGCACGACGTGCACGACGACGTGCTTCTGGGCGTCGTGGCCCAGTTCGCCGATCCGCGGCAGCTGGTGCGACGCACGAAGCAGGAGGGCGTCTGGCTGGAGGACCAGGTGGACCAGGACGTGCCCTTCGAGCCGGGCAAGCCGTTCGTCCTGGACGTGTCCGTGCAGGAGCAGGACTTCCAGATGAAGGTCGACGACAAGGTGCTTCCGCCGTACCACCACAAGGTCTTCTACGGCATCGGCCACAACCTGTGCCTCGAGAAGAACATCAAGTTCAAGAGCCTGCGCGTCTGCTCCATCAGCGTGAGTTTGTCGTCTGCTGTGGCGTGCAGAGTTGTACGCCAGTTGCGAAACTCCCCATAGGCCCAGTGCATCAAACGCCGGTCCTCGACTGGTCCCCCTGCGCTGGGGCAATTTGACTAACATGTCATCTGTCGGCTGAAAGTTAAAGTAGCACTCATGTGCTTGAGAGGCTGCTGCCGCGAGTCATAAGAGAAAAACACGTAGAAACATAAATAAATACAACGCAATTCATCTAAAAAGCAAGCTTTATTTTATCTAGTAGCTTTAAGTAAATGTTAAGCAAAGTGGAGTTTTAGACCGCTAGATGGCGCGCCGGTACGCTTGTCCCTCAGCGCAATGAAGCAGGGGCAAGAGCCGTTCGAATTCTGAACCCCAGTTTCGCAACTGGTGCATATTACAGAAATATAGCTGCGTGTACCTTTTTCTGCATTCCAATTCGCGGACAGCTTGGTAGACAGCTTGCGACTTAGTCTCACTAGACGTCTAAAGGAAAAATATTTGGAACACACAGCGGTCACGAGCGCAACACCAACGCAGACGACAACCTCGTAGCGGGCATGTTGAGTAACAAAAGCCACAGGTTTTTATTAATATTGCCGTTATTATTACAAACATGACGCAATTTATAAAATAATGCCATCTTCACCACTAGGAAATTATACTAAATATTTCAATAAAATAATTAGTTTGCCACATCATTACACAACAAGGTGGCGCTGGCGTCTCTTAGTAGTTAGGGACGAAGGTAGCCTGCATCGTTGCTAACCAGAACAACGCAAAGCTCGTAAAATTTCACCCATTCCTATGAAAATGAGCCCCCTCTACCGCAAAGATAGAAGACTTGCAAGAATTAACTATATAAGGAGCACATACGGGATAAATCCAGATGCAGTATACACGGCTGCCGCCACCAACCACCGCGGAATATTAGCGGCAAATTGTTCCTTTCCGCTGCCGAAGCGTTGAGCGGGGTTCTCGGCCCCCAACCACGAAAGAACAAAAAAAAAAAAAAAAAAAAGAAAATGGCACTCGGAAGGATGCTCCGACCCCCGGCGCTCATAGTCAAAACAAACAAAAAGAAACCGAAACCTCGCCGGCAAGCGTTCGCAACCACTCGATGCAACCCCTCGATCTTAACAGGTAGGCTCACGCAGCACTCGATAGAAGTGGCTGAAGATCTTTGGGAGAGGCCTTCGTTCTTCAGTGTACACAATCATGCTGCTGCTGATGATGATGGTGGCTGTTGTTCTTTATCCGTAATTCACCATTGGAGCCAATGTCTCAGGCATGACGCACCAACACAAAGTTTGTGGAATTTTTGTACGCAATAATCAACATAAAGATGCATGCTGCGTGATTGTCGGAAAAAAAGTTCGAGGCAAAGTAGGGATGGAACACCTGCTTGCATAATTCCCTTGATCGCTGGCGACGGCGGTTCACCCATGCCCCCTAACATACTACGTATGAAACTCCTCAATAGTGATAACATCTGGTAGAAGATACCGTATGCTCCTTTCATAAGCTTTTATTTGACTTGACAACTTGCGGGTTCCAGGAAGGTGGTAATACATAAGATACACAAGTACCAAATATTTACGTTCCCTGTCTAAATATTGGGCGCTAAAAAATCTTACCATTTTATTTGGCATGTTATGCTCTTCAAAGGAGCATTCCTAACTACCGGTCTGATCATATCGACGAACTTTCAATTACCCGTTAGGAAAGTTAGTATCACAACTGCTACAGAGCGTTTGCCAATGATGGTTTGATTTTGCGGGTTCGGGCCCGTATAACCCGCACATGACTTCGCGCTGCGCTTTCTCGCAGCACCCCAAGCACTGGAACAATAAGCCACCCAACGTCAAGTCTTCCAACCTTCTGCTCTTCAAGGCTGTGAGTTTACTTCAGTGCCTCCGTTAGAACACAGACCGGCTGATGTTACTTGTGGCTTGAAAGCTTGTCATTAGCCTGTCGTTAACGGCCTGTCATCGTAATTAGCGGCTTGTCTCTGGCCTAACGATATTAGCAAAACATATCCTAGTTTCGTAACGAAGTCTACAAATCTATGATGCCTGAAATTTCAGTGCAACGACCGGTTCCGCAAAAACAAATTTATAAGGAGGGCTTTGGCAGTGTACATACCATATTTTCGCGCGTATAACCCGCTTCTGCATGTAAGTCGCACCCCCACTTTCAGCCAGCCGGAAAAGAAAAAAATCATTGCCCGCACATTTGATGCAGGAAAGGCTGCACCAAAGCTACTTACCGTTAAGCAACACATCACATGCTATGTAGACAGAAAAGGCGTATATTAAGCAAGTAGAATACACAAAGCGAAAGTCGCAATTCACTCAGTGTCACTCTCTCGCTAGAGCTGTCACTTGAGCCGCAGTCCCCACTGTTGTACACAAGGTCATCTTCGGTTCCATTCATTTTTTAAGTGCGAATGCACTTTATAAGCGACCCTGAATTCCGTTGACCGCAGTCCGTCCACATAGCAACAGCTGCGGGTGCGCGCGCTCCTCGTCTTCCTTGGCAACGGGGGGAGATGGCACATACCCACGTGGGGGATTGGCCAGGAATCTCCTCGTCTTCCTTGGCAACGGGGGGAGATGGCACATACCCACGTGGGGGATTGGCCAGGAATCGGGCGTGAGAAGGGCTAATGCACCCGCTTAAAGGAGTAGTGTGCGTACCTCTTGACTCACCCACTACCATCAACGGTGGATTCGTCGACCTGGCCTTTGCGAGGAACTGTCAGATACGCGCCGTCATAGAACAACCTCTAACGGTTCATTTCAGCGACCATAAAGCGCTGATCGTGGCGGTCGAGTACATCGATAACACCGGCAGGTGCTGATGTGTAAATAAATACTGTGGCACTTTACTGGCGCGTTGTGTGTGTGTGTGTGTGTGTGTGTGTGATTTCATTCCCTCGCGAACATACACTTTAATTCACCAAGATTTCCAGAGAGGGACTAACGGGGTGTGTGAATCCCCACTTGATCACGCGGGGTGTTAAATGCAACTAACGGGCGAATGCCAACACAGTTCAACATAACTCCCCCTCATACAATCACCCGTGCATTCGCACTTCCCCATGCTCCCCTTCGGGGAAATGCGGGTGAATTTTTTTCTTCATGTTTTCGTCTTGTTGTTTCTTGCTTGTCCTTTGCCCTTGTGTATGCCATGGAAGGCTTAGTCAGTGTTACTGCGTCGGAGCTTCACGGCCGAACTCGCATTGCCGTGAACCTGCCCTAAAGGAAGAAACCGGCGTTTGCCACTGAAATTTTCGCTTTTTTGGTGCGGGTTATACGCCCTAAAATACGGTATGCTACAGAAATTCGGGACCTTCCAGTGCAAATATGTTGCGATGGCACCGGCCCTGTTTGCTTGGTCTGTATTAAGTTACTAGAATATCTATATTCAGTTACTAGAATATATGTGGTATGACTACTTTGTCGCTTAAAAAAACGGCTTTGTTTCGCAGGTCGGTAAATTTAGTGGCAATAATTGTAGAGTAGTGTACTAATTATTTGCCGAATAATTTATTTATTTATTTATTTATTTATTTATTTATTTATTTACTCATTTATTCTGAAGCTAGCCAACAGATGTTAGGCTCAGCGATAGTTACAGCTCGTTTTATCAATAGGGAAAGCATCATGGGAAATCTCATGCGGGACCTCTTTGCCCTACGATGTCCCTGCGTCAGATGTTTTCGGCATCTTCAAAAGATCCTTTTGTCACTTGGAAGGATTCCTTTCTAGAGAAAGAATTGCGCGTTTTTTTTTTCTAAGCAAAACTGCAGGGACAGATAAGCGGAAAGCACTTGAACGCAGAAAATTTCCAATTGACACGTGATGTCAGTGCGAGAAATGCAACCGTACAACCCGCGAAGGCATATCTGCATGCTAGTTGGTAGTAAGCGAAGAAGCTGATGGTACACGTGTTGCCTGCTGTTTTGCCTGGCTCTTGCAGGATGCGCCGGCCGCGGCGCCTATCGTAGCCGAGCCGAACACGTGCTTCTACGTGCAGATGATGCCACAGCCCCACGCTCCCGAGTGAGTTACTGCCGAGTATACCATGGTGTATACTCGGTGTATGGTGTATGTATGTACATGGTGTATACCATCGTCTTAGTAGAAATTAGGAAGAAGAAATGGACGTGGGCAGGACATGTAATGCGAAGGCAAGATAACCGCTGGTCATTAAGGGTAACAGAGTGGATCCCTAGAGAAGGCAAGCGTTGCAGGGGGCGGCAGAAAGTTAGATGGGCAGATGAGATCAAGAAGTTTGCGGGGATAAATTGGTCACAGTTGGCACAGGACCGATGCAATTGGAGAATAATGGGAGAGGCCTTTGCCCTGCAGTGGGCGTAGATAGGCTGGTGATGATGATGATAATACCATGGTGGGGTATGACGTGGTATGGGGGTATGGCGCCATGTGGTATGGCACGGTGTGGAACTGTGTACATGATATATGGCATGTCATGGTATGGTATATAGTCCGATATGGTTTGGCACGGTTCCGTATGTTATAGAATGATACATATGGGATGATAGTATATATGCATTGATATATGATATAATATTTTATGGTATGGAATTGTATGGAATGGCACTGCGTGGTAAAGAAACAAGAGGTATCTGCATGATCCGCTGCCCAAGAGCTTTCCGCAATGTTTCAACTGTTTCAAGGCCCTTGCCTGGAAACGCGTAAGGTTTGAAGGTGGCGAAGGTGTACGGAACCTTCACGACCATTTAAGTCTGATTCCAGCCGATTTGCTTCTTCTTCTTCGCGGCCGCAAGGACCTTTACTCCGTCATTGTTGCTATAAGTGTGAGCTACTTTCATTTTTGGGAAGTGATAATCATTGGACATCACCTTGGAGAGGCGTATGTCGTTCTCGTTTCGAGCAAGTGTTGCCACGGTTACGGTGAACGCCGCAGTCTTAGCCAATCTCCCCAAGATGGTATTCTTGGCTTCAAAAACGTGGGCCGGAAACGCAGGGCGGTCGCCCCGAGGCACGCACACACGGGCGCTAGGCCTTTGTTTCTGTTAATCGCCACGCGGTCGCCGCGAAGCCCGCGCGGGCTCAGCAGTTTCTTGGTATGTTTATCTGCGGACACGAAAAATTACAATTTGCTAAAGAGCTTCGCTATTGAAAACGTCTATTACGAATATAGCCGAGTGAGTTTCCAAAGTCTAGTTCTTTCGAATTAGGCAAACTTGTATTTTGTCTTCGCTGCCCTTTTAACAGGTGCGTAGGTGTCGCAGTTCGCTTTCTGGCGGACAGCCGAAAAACACTTAGGCAGTGGCTATTTTGCAAGCAGCCGGCAAATTAGCCTTGGAGAAAAGTTGGCGGCAGTTCCTTCCCATTGGCTGGCCTAGGCCACGTTAATATTCGGGAGGCACATTTTCGCCGGTGCTATTTTGCCGGCAGCCGGCCAATTAGCCCGGGAGAAAAGTTGCCGACAGTTCCCCGGCAATGCTGCCCCTGCGCGCCAATGCTGCCGCAACTGGAGGTGTCATCTTCGAAGATGAGTGGAGGTGCCATCTTCGACATCTTCGGTTGCGGCAGCATTGGAGCTAAGGGGCGGCATTGCCGGAGAACTGCCGCCAACTTTTCTTCTGCAGCCAGCAAAATAACACCCGCGAAAACGTGCCGGCAGAATAATCACGTGGTCTGGGCCAGCCAATAGGAGGGAACTGCCGGCAACTTTTCTCCCAGGCTAATCTGCCGGCGGCCGGCAAAATAGCCACTGCCAAAACTACTGCAGCATGCGCTCTCGGTGCTCTTGCCCCGAGATCCTATACGCTACTCCGTGCAAATCTTCCGCCCCTAAACGTGCAGCTTGATTAATGTAACCGAACAGAACGTAAATGTATGCTCGATGTACCAAAAAAATTAAAAAAACACTCGTTATTTAAGGGTTTCACCACGAAGGAAAGGGTTAAAATATTTCCTCCATGACTGCGAATTACCCCCAAAAAGATGTGGTTGATGCTTCTTTCCCAGGAATCGGTAAAACAGGAAAGTAGGAAAGTGAAATTTGCCTTCACAGGAGCATTTAAATGCTTATTGTGCATCCATATGAACTTGCACATCGCTATTTATATTACGTCGGTATGGCGCCGTTAGGGGCATCGACGTTTGACACTGTATTGCACGCGCGGGAGCATTGCGTAAATTCGACTGAAATCACAGCCCCTTGAAAACCGTGCGAACGAAACCGAACCGAAACCGAAAGCAGTAAGCTGCGGTGGGGGCCGCAATTCACCCGCGTCCCGCGTATACGGAGACGCTTTAAAGGAGTACTGACACGAAATTTTCATGTTACGTTTTTTTCGCTGCTATGCGTGCCTACCAGCCCACTAATCATAGAATGACAGATTAGACGGTCGAGCGCAGCGTAAACATTCATTTACGGCGTCGTTTATTCGTGCCAGTTTCGGTTTCGACAAAAAAACGCCAAGCGGCCGCCATGACAGGATGTATCACATGGCGTCACCATTCTTGCCGTATCGCTGCCTCTCTGGAAGCGCGAGCGAGCGAGCGCACGCGCGCGCCCAGACCGGCCGAGGTCTTCGCCGTCCCCACAGGCCCGGGCGCATGACGTCAGTCCCAAAACCATGACGTGTACACACGCCCGAGCAGCGCGCGCCAACCACAGCCAGCGCGTCGGCTTCGTCACGGGAGCCCCGACGTCGGCAGTTTGGGGCAAGTAGCAGATGATGTCATGTCGGCCCGCTCTGGGCTTTCTCGTGCGGGCGAAGATTAAAATGGATTTTAAAAATGTTCCGCTGAACGGTTGCTGTTGAAACTTGCTGGGAGATATCTCCTGATAAAAAGGAAGCGTTTTACATAGTTATCTCAGCTTTGAAATTTCGTGTCAGTACTCCTTTAAGGCCAAAGACGCTGGCATCGAGCCGCCAACTGTCAGCGCCCATTAGCGTCATGATGAACTACCTCGCTTCGCCGCTCCTAAACAGCAGCACCATCTCGATGAAGAAAGTAGTGGAAAATATATAAGGCGCGTTCGTAGGCCCGCTTGCGCTCTAATTTATAGCGCAGTGTGCGTAGCGCTGTGTACATCCCGTTGCGGCGGAAGAATGCGTGGCTCGAATCGAAACGTGGCTCGAGCCCACGTCGATGGAACTTTTTCTGGCGATGTGATTTCCGTGACGAATATGAAGCCGGTAAGATGTTAAAATATGAGATGTTGTGATGTTTCATCATCACAATTAGAAATATCAACAGGTATCCCTCAGGGCTCGGTCCTCGGTCCGGTGCTATTTTCCCTGTACGTTAACGACCTTTCTACGTATTTGATATCATCCAAGGTTATAATGTATGCGGACGATACCGCAATTGTAGTGAGTGGTAAATCAGCTGAACATGTGGTAAGTGTGATAAATCATGAGTTGTTGCGATTGTCAAATTGGCTTAACGGTCATAAATTAACTCTAAACAGTTCGAAAACGAAGTATATGCTTTGCCGTTCCCCGCATAGACAGTTTGATGGAGACTCCATGAAAATATATTTTAATAGTTGTTTGCTGGAGCAAGTTGATTCCATCAAATATCTAGGCGTGACTCTGGACTGCTTTATGAACTGGAAAGGGCATATAGAAATGATCTCCTCTAAACTTGCATCGTCCTGTTTCGTCCTTTTAAGAAGTAGAACGTACTTCAGTATCTCAATTATGAAGGTTATTTACTACTCATTCTCATTGTTTCATTGTCACTTGACGTATTGTTGCGAATCTTGGGCATTCACATATCAAACGTATTTAGATCCCATCGTGCGCCTTCAAAAACGAGCATTACGTAGTATGACATTTTCTACCTCTTGTGTTCGCAGCCGTCCGTTATTCTCTAAGCTTCAAATACTTCCATTCTTGCTTGTCCGTGAAATGAAGGTCTGTATAGTTGTCAACAAAATTATTATCCATTGCCATCCTTTTTCAATAAATTTGTTTGTGTTACCTACAAGGAACACTAGGAATGCGAGTAACGTGAATTTTAACTTGCCTGTAACCCGAAATACCTATGGTCAACGGCTACTACAATATTACGGAGCAAAAGTTTACCTACAGAAATAAAAACAGCTAATAACTTTGTATTTACGCTAAAAAGGTACTACCTATCCAACATCGCATGAACCCCGGTTCCTTCCGTTATGTTCAATTTTTCGTTATTATTTGGTTTTCCTGCAGTGTTTTGTAATCGGCATCTTTTCACTCACCTGTTTGTTTGCTGCTGTATTGTGTATTTATGTAATGGGCCTAAACTAGCTTCGGCTATTGGCCCAACAGTTTGTGTTATGTATTTTGTACAACTTGTTGGTGAATAAAGAAAAAAAAATGCTGGTGTACCCGGGAAAAAACTTTTCGTGTTAAAATATCAATTCCCGCTCGCCTTTTAGCCTCTTCCCCCATAGTCTCCCATCGAGCCAAGCTCGAAAGTACTGCAAAAGCTTTTTTTTAGCTGTACCTTGGAGCGCAGTCTCAGCTCCCAAAATCAGTGTACAGTGCAGGCGGACGCTTTCCTATTGCGCGCGTATGTGTGTGCGCGCTAACGCGACGTCGGCCGGCGATTCGTGGCGGCGGCGCAGGTTCAAAGTGGTCGTGGCCAAGGGTCCCGAGGAGACGGCCGAGGCGGCGCTGATCATTGACGCGCAGGTTCAGAAGGGGTTGGTCTTCGTGTACGACGGCACCGACAAGAACAAGGGCGCTGGACAACAACTGAAGGTGAAGGTGAACCGGCTCTTCGCCTGCCGCATCGACGTTCTCGCCGACGCCTTCAAGGTACGCACTCGAGGGACACAGGGAGAGAAAGAGAAGAGATGGTTGGGTGGCTGAAACGCGCAGCTTTCTCCCGCATCCTGAGTCAAAATCCAAACGGCTTCCGCCGTGTCGCGATGGCGAAATAGGATAGACGTCGGCTTCAAGTTGCGAGGCTTCGATTCCGACCATGGGAAGCGTTTTTTTTTTTCTTAAAGCGCCTTCGCTTATCACCATCATCATTTTGGGAAACCCGTTGAGTAAAGTTAGTATTACAGTCGAGTATTACAGCTAACCCCTTGTGCTGTGTTTTAGATTTTTTTTTTTTTTGGGGGGGGGGGGTTATGCTGTGCCTTTTAAGATATCTGCTATGATTTTTATGCCTGTGTTTATTTTATTTTGTTTGTTCTTGTGCAAGTGTGTTTTGTGATTTTATTTTATCCTTCTGAGCGACCGACATATTACGTAGACGTTAAAATTGTGCTTTGGCCGATGTACGAAGCGAAATGTGTATGAACTAAGCTGTCGGGTTGGGCGTATGGGGTCTTCAAGCTGCGTTGTTTGCAGCTTTTTTCCCAAGCGTCCTCTCTCTACTGTACCGCAGCGAGAGAGAAATAAAGTTTCAATTCAATTCAAAGTTGGCTTTGGTGCAGCGCGTTATGTAACGACATCGACCGCCATTGGTGACACATAGAAAGCTTCGCTTCAAACAAAGTTGGGGTCATTGAAAATGCTGTTTTTGCTGTTTTATCCCGATAAAAACACCCACTTTATCCCCAAGTTTAAACAAATAATTGAAATAATAACGAAAACACTCAACGCGCTAGCCACATTCCGGCAATTTTTGTATGACGTCACAGAATCTTGTTTCTGCGATTGGCTGCCGCCGATTTAAGCCACCGCGAAGAAGTATGACGGGGCGATCGATTGTAGCGGAGGCTTTAGTTTCCTTTGGTCATATTACTTAAATGTTAACGTTGCACGTCGATAACAAGTGTTTAGTGCCGCTTTATAACACGTCATCACTGCACACATTGCGTCACCACAGCGCCAAATTTGAAAGTTGTTCAATTTTTCGTGTTTCTTGTTTTTGTTAAACGAACGACTTTCATCGCTGCAACTGAGCGGAATGAGCTACTGAAGTCTAGTTCTTCCAAAAAATTACGCCCATCTTCCCGCGAGGGAACTCTGATGTGATGCGACGCATCAGGACGGACGCATCATTCCAGGACTGACGCTGATATTGGATTGCGTCAGTCCACTCGCTGAAGAGACTGTCGCTTCCATCACGTCTTCATCGGAAGATCTTGCACGGAGGTATCGTCAAGCAAAGTCACGTCAAGTGCGAGAGCGAGCGCTGGACTGATCCGGCGCCGTGCGCTCCCTCGCTTATATTCCCGCTTTTGAAAGGAGAGGAGCGGGGGGGAGAGTCGCGCGCATGCGCACACATGCGCGCACCCAGAGCAGCGAAGCGCACACGCGCAGCCGTTATGATAATGAGACAGAGTGAGATTGTTGCACACAGCTGTCGGAGAGAACTGAGGAGAGTTGCGCATGTGCAGTGAGCGTGCGGACAACGCCGCGACGACAACGGAGGGACATACCCGAGAGCAAGGGATGCGTCGCATCTAATATAGAAAAGTTGCATTTCGTCTCCATGGCCCCTTTAATGGGTGTTTCCTGCGACCAGGAGCCCATGTGCTGTCCGGGCTGCCGCAGCATCTGGTCGTAGCTCCTGGATACGGTCCTCAGGTCGACAGCTGGACAGCAGTGCCTCCCACTGCTCAGGGGAGGGGGAGAGGGGAGAGGGGGTGGTAGTTCTGGTTTTTTTGCGCAGTCGAGTGTTACGTGCTTCAGGATTCCATGTTCCTGGATTCCATGTTCCTGTGCTAACTGCGCAGCGGCGGAGATGAGGGAAGCTTGGAAATTCCACAATGCCGTTCTCACAGCATTCTGAACTGCAATTTTTGCGGAGAATAGCTATTCGACGCGGATTTGGGTGGGAAAAAAGATGGAGATCTGTCTAGGCGTATGTTGGGGGTGAAACCGATGGGCTTGGCGCCAAAGACAACAGGCAACAGTGGCGACAGGTACAAAAAAAGCCGACGAAAGGAAGAAGATGAAGACGGAAAAAAAAACTGGCCCATAGCGCATAGGACAAAGCGATGAAGATAAGAAGAGCCTATACAGAACGTGGAAAAGGGATGATGATAAGAGGTCGGAGGTCTAGAGCAGGGAGGAAGAGGGCGGTCGTTGCAATTCCGCTCCTCGTCGGATGCCCGGTCCGAGGGACGGGAACACTGCGGCAGTAGACCGGACTGCGAGAGTACAAGGCCCACGCCACTGACACTCGGCAAGTACAGCCTGCGATAATGGAGCAACGGCCCATTCCCCATCTCTGCACGCCAGGTGCGGCTGCAGCACCGTCGCTGCCGCCGGCTGCTGACGCTCCACCGCCGTTACGCTGCCTGCTCTCGGTCGCCGCTGCCGTCACCCGCCAAGTCTGTGGCCTTCTACAAGAGACTGCGAGACTGTCGTTTTTAACCCCTTCTTAAATTTTGTGCTGCATAAACCGTTCGGCGCATTTCTGCCGTGGTCCGTCTCACTCGAAGGTCTCGCGACACCACCGAAGGTCCGCAGATCCTTCCAATGACATCAGTGTTCTTGGCTTTTGGTTAAAGTTGTGTGACCACTGGGGAAGGTCTATTCGATTGTACTGTCTGACTTCTTGGTTGGCGAGTATAGGTAGGGAAACAGGAAAGTCTTACTTACACACGTGGTGACAGAATGATGCCGATGGCACTGAATAGAAAACAAGGAAGGGTGCCAAATCGGGACATTACAAGGCTCAACTGAAACACGGATAAGAAAAAGGAAGGGAATAGCGCGAGTCAGTGTTAAATAGGGAACGTGAATATTCTTAGGCAACTTTCCTGGAGCCCGAAGGTCTGCCCTCGTGTTTTGTTTGCTAGCCTACGGCAATTTTGATGGTGCATTGTTCAAAAAATTGTTCAAAAACCACAAAGGGAACACAAATAACATTTGGATAATCCTACGTGATCATAATTATAATCGAGAAGTCCCACGTCTTGCTATGGCCTCCAAGGGACTAACCCAAAAGTCGAAGACGTCGATCAGACCCGCCACTCCGTCACGGCTGCAGCATGCGAGAAGACTCTGTTGTGCCCTAGACGCCCTGAAGCAATTGTGAACAAAAAATACAGCTGTGCATAGAAGTCTGAAGCTGGCTGCTTAGCCCGGAGAGGCAGATGTCGCATGGGGCCGGAGCAGCGTTTTTTGACCAGACGTGCTCCGGGGATGTGCCTTAACCTTTCGTCGACTTGTAGAAATTCGAGCCTATGACGAATATTGACCAGCTTCAATCCCTTTCCAAGTATGCCATAACAGATCGCTTATTGAAAAGTTACGAAATGGATAACGAATTCAAAGTAGTCCAGGGCATTTCAAATCTAGCAGGCTTCCTTGATTCCGCAAATAATAAACAGCGAGTATCACGTCCGTGTTAAAACAAACGCTTGGACAGTTTGACGTCGGTGAGATTTATTGATTGTTCGCCTAAAGTCAGCGGTTTACATTCGAAAAGCCGGCACGCGGCCTGTACAACTTCGGTGCGCAAATATCCACGTGGTGAGGCGTCCGAAGGCAAGGTTAGACTGTTCTCACTGCCGCGAAATCTCGCTATCCAGGCAGAGGTTTGACCTACCCTCCCTAGGTGCTTATAATTGGTACTGTCAATTACAGGCGCGAAAGCGCAAGTGCTGCGTTCGCCATTGGCTGTAAAATGGAAAACAATAATTGCATGAAGCTGTCACCGTCATGTCTGCAACGAACTCCAAAGTCCCAAATACCTTACTATGAAGGCATTGGACGGCCAATCCACAGACTCTTCGTCCACGCTAACCGCGGCCGATAAACGCGTGTCACGGAAAACGTACCAGTTTTGGCCGTGTGGTGATCAAGTGTCAAGTAACCTGTGTGGTTCTGACCTTGCGATGATCGCTCATTTTCGTTCCTCAAGGAAGCTTGAGGTATGGTTGATAAGGCTCCTTGCGATTGGATTGAGGCGCTTCGGGTTGCCGCAAGTTATTCACTGAGGGGCTGCCGCCCATGCTGTTCTTTCCAGTGCGCGTTGCTTGTTTGTGGTTTGAGGGAAGAGGAAAGGAAGTGCACTGGGGATATTTATGAGGCTCAGCCTAGAACTCATCTGCATACGACCCAGTGCGGAGGGTGGATAGAGCGGAGTGTTAAGGGTATCGGCCAACCCACGTATGCCCGAATGTGAAGGCTTAGCAACGACACAGTAAGCCTCAAGAAGAGACACGGCTCTTGGGCTTCAGTAGCTTGAATTCAAACCTCCATTAACAAAACCTTACACACGCTGGCTTCTTTAGCTTGGCTGCAGGCACTTGCAAACGGAGCTTCCAAAGCAGCCACGCCGGTCAGCCGGGAAAGCGCAGCGGCGGAGATGAGGGAAGCTTGGAAATTCAACGACAGTGCCGTTCTCACAGCATTTTGGACTGCAGTTTATCCCGGGTGCAGCGACCATTATTGGCCCCAAAACAGCCGAATTCAATAGCGGCGCAAACGGCAGACACAAATGGAGATTAGTCTGTGAATCCAAACTCGCGGTCGAAAGCCTGAAGGAAGTTTCAGAAGAGATGCTTCCCAGAAACGAGAGCTGGAGCTTTCAGCATGATATGGCCAATGGCGAGCTCCGAGGTCGGCCCCAATATATAGGGGTCCTGTCCCTTGAGTTCTCTCCGAGGCGTGCATCAAAGGGAGCGAAGCATATATATTGGCTGAATTCAGTACGCCCACCGGAGGAGTGGATTGACTTGGCTAAAGGGAATCTGCATGGTATGACTATGTCGGGAATTGCAATGGCAGTGCTCGCAACGGAGCCATATGTTCTGAAACTGCGGCTAAAGGCACTACTAACATATTATGGCTGTTTTCCGCACTCGCGGAATATTCCCAGCGGCCAGCCACAATGCAGTGATTTCTTAGGATTTTCGAACTTGAAGGTGCACTACTGTGTTCTGCGACCACCTACGCCATTCGTTCCATTGTTGGGACCTCCGACTGTTACATCGGCTTTTCCAGAGTGTGCGGCTATCTGAAACACGTATCTAAACCCTTGTGGCATAGTCACTACTACACCCTGGCCAGTATACAGACATGTGCGCGCTATCTGAAGACCAGGCGGACATGTCTCATAGTACGGGTTTTTTTTTCAGACGACCCGTCATCATCATCATCATCATCACCCTCCTATCTACGCCCACTGCAGGGCAAAGGCCTCTCCCATGGGTCTCCAATTATCCCGGTGCTGTGCTAACTGCGACCCAATTAATCCCCGCAAGCTTCTTGGTCTCATCGACCTATCTTTCTGCCGCCCCATGCCACGCTTGAATTCTCTAGGGATCCACTCTGTTACCCTTAATGACCAGTGATTCGGACGACCGAACAAGGTCGCAAAATTACTAACGATTCGCAGTATGAGATCGCGCTGCTCAGCTCTGACCCAACGTCCAACTCTTGGCCGTCCAATTGGCTGAAAACGCCGCCAGGGCCGAAGGGCTGCTTTCCGCCGGTTACGGACGAAGACTAATACTCCTTATAAACAACTGGACAAAAACAGTACTCTCTCTCTCTCTCTCTCTCTCTATCCTCTCTCTCTATCTCTCTCTCTCTCTCTCTCTCTCTCTCTCTCTCTCTCTCTCTCTAAGAAAATGACACGGAGTCTAACTTTCTGTTTCTGTGCCTCGCTCTCTGGATTCTGCTTTCTGCGCCCCATCTATGTTAGTTGCTTTCGGAAAGTTCCTCCATCTAGATACGGTAGTTTTCTGACGTTTCAGACTCGCACCCCGGCCACACGTAAGAGCACGGGCCTAGCCTGAATGACACCTCGCACGGCACAGTAGGCAACGCTGAGCTGGTCAAAACTAGACGTGCGCTTTTTGTTCTACCCACTATAATGCATTTCTTCTTTGCAAGTCTACACTCAGCAGAGTGGAAAGCTATAGTTCTGCCTCAAATGGGCTTCAGGGTTACATTTTGGTGGCAAATGTAGCATGCGGGAACTTTCTACCGATGCTATGAGCTCGCTTGTCTATGCAAGCCTTTTGTTCATAGTCGCTGTAGGAGAAATGTTGTATGCTCCCGGTTGTACAATATCTGATTTAAAAAAAAAATGTCCAGGCAGCTACTATTCGCCCCTCCCCTCCCCCCAAAAAAAGAAATGGGCAATAAAAGAAAAAAAAAACGTTGCGCAGTTCATCCAGGTACCTTTCGTGTAGAGAAGACCTTAATCTCACGCACTTTGCATAGCTACAGCCGTTCTGGCGTTTTTTTCCTGTCCGCTTCCCCTGTTCGCATAGTCCAACTGGCCCATCAGAGAACCCTCTAACTTACGTCTCGACGCAAGTTGAATAAGGGTTTCACTGATGGGCCAGTTAATACATGCTCCAAGTAAAACCGCAGAAAAGAAAGTGGCTTCTGCCGGGGACGTGCTATCATGTTTTACCCCAGCGCGGTAGAATCAAGCATCAAATTACTTGTCCTAATGAATATAACATCGCAATAAACGATCCAAAGGGTATTAAATTAAAGTAAATTAATATTAAATTAAATTAAATGTTGCCTTAAATTTCTTCTTTTCAGATATCCTGGTAAACGTACCTGCACGCTACAATCGAGGCGCGTTAAAATCGTGCCAATGCGGTACTGCGCGGTGAGCTGTGTGTGCGTTTGTTTACGGCTTAAACCCTCCTTGGTCCTACTTTATACAGGTCTGGATTAACACCCTGTCGCAAGAATCGGGCACGGACTGCTACGACGTGGCGGGCCGGTTCCCGATGTCCGAAGCCACCAGCGTGACGTCACCGGAGCCGTCAAGGAGGTCTCAGTCGTCAAGGCCCCCCCAGGAAGACTAACGCTCCCTCTGCACGTCCCGGCACCCGACGGTTTTGACCGAACCGAGCGACATCAGTCGTTTCACGGTCTTGCGGGATGGCACCGATCGGTTACCTTCCAAAAATTCTGTGACGGCCCGTCGATGCCCATGGTCGTCCAAAGAACTGCCTCCTACTCGGGTGTGCGTCTTTCAAGATTAGTGCGACACAACATGGGTGCCGAAGAGGGTGTTCCCTGTCTTGTTGGACACTAGGGGCAAACAAAGACTGCTCTGCGGAAGAGAGCAACCGAAAATTTTGATACTTTAAGGCAGGAAACATTGGCAGATAAATTCCGCCTGCGCATTCTGGCTGCAAACTGTATCTGTCTGCTTCTATCAGTTTTCCGTCTGCCGGGATTCCTGTGGTGTGCGGTAATTTTGTTAATCAGCGCGAGAAACTTTAGCCGCTTGTGGCCGGATATAAAACGCTTTTACACCGGGCTGACAGCGTTCTAAAGCGCATTGATGTATCGAATTAGCAATTTAAGTACCGCCTTAGAAGTCAAACCGCGAATTGCGCATGCGTAAGGGGAGCACGGGGGTAGGTTTGTGGGGGACTTCGGGGCCGCTTAAGCTGCTTGTTTAGCCAGATTGCACAGCACAACTTCGCCAGCACTTTCCGGACATACGTGACTCCTCGCCGCCCTGAAACAAAATTTAGCAATCATTCATAATAGAAACACGATGAAAACGAGGTCGAAACGTGCCTTCAAAAAAGATAACGCGTTATGTCTTGCTAGATTTGCGACTCAGAATGGATTATTTTGATGAGAAGAAAGACAGTAGAATTTGTTTGGTGTGTTACAAGTTCTTTTGTGCCGAACTCCCGAAATTGATGGCGCAGCTAAGGTGCACATAGACTTGGGACACCCTTTGCCAGTAAAGGCAGGCAGTAATTGCTTAAATTTCCCCTTTTAATCATAAACTTACACCAGAAGCTGAACAATTTCAACTACAGCATTCCCGATAGCCCCATTCGAAGCTCTGGTTTCCGAAAAATATTCACTAAATCCCTTCGCAATATTTTTTTTCTCCGAAAATTTGCCCTCATCACACCCCCTTTACCCGCCCTGAGAAAAGGCATTTAACCTTCTATACGACGCTATCGTAACTGAGGTAAACCTCTGGAAATTTGATATCCCAAGCTTAAAGCAGTTCGTGTAGCCATAAACTAAAAATAAAAGGCGCAATATTCATTACCCATTGCATGACTTGTACAAAATCAGGAGTCGTTTTCCCATTTTTTTTCTGGCGACTGCAGCGGTAAACGGGACGGAGGCGGCGTTCATGCTGATGGGTGTTCACAAAAGTCTCAAAATGGCGTTTGTGGGCTATGATTCTTATCCGCCAATTAGAACAGGAATTTGTAATCGTCCGTCGGACTCTGCCCAATCCTTCGCCCTTAAAATTCAGGAAGCGCTTCGAACGCCGCTACATCATCGGGCTTCCCTTCCATGCTTCGGGGACTTTAACCTTCCGAAAGTAATGCGGCCTAATTTAGCTGTGACATACAGTCAAGCATAAGACGAAATCTGGCTTTTTGAATACGTGCACTCCACTACACGATTTTTGGTCCCCTGCTTTCATCCTACACAGACAACGTTTCACCGTCGCATAGTGGCGCTGTCAGACCACTCGATAATCGACGTTTCATTTGAACTACGGGCATGCAGAAAACATGCAGAACACGGCGCCTTACGATAAAGGAACTCGAGAAATGTAACGTAGATCTTGAGCATTGACATAATTTTTTTTCGTAAAAAGCTACTCTAGCAAACTGCACTAGTGCCTGGGACCACCAATGAGAAACATAGCTGTTTAGGCCGACTGAGATCCGTCGGGCGTAGATGGAAACCCCGGGCGCACGTGAGCGCGTGCCTCGCGCCGCCCTCACGGCATCGCCCAGGCTTGAGCGTGGGCTTACGCCACATGAAGAGCTCCCGCCTTCGTCGTCATGTAGCGACGGCGCGCCACGGGTCCGCTGCGCCGAAGACGATGCCGACGAATCTATCTAGCCACCTTTTTCACAATCCACTCGTGGAGGCGGCCACCGGACCAGCTGACGAATAAGAAGTGGTCCACCGAGGCGAGGACACGCTACGAGAGGATCGGCCCTACGCGGCTGTGCCGTCGGAAGACGACGACGAAAGAGACGACGACGATTGGTGCTAAATAAAGCACTAAACATGATTTAATGGCCCTTGCTTTACAGTGCCGTCCAAAACGACTTTGGAGTGCTGGGGTCCGGCTGATCCCTCTCTCCTGGGATCCGCTTTTAGTGTGGGGAGAGAAGCCAGGTCGACCCCCAGCACTGCTGTTTCCTCCAAACTTAGTTCAAATTGCGCCATTTTTTTTCTCTTTTCCTTGAGGTTAACCCCATGCCGTTCTAGGCATTGACCCTGTAATGCCAAACATTATCTTTGACGTTAATACGCTAATATCCCCCAGTACTTGAAACAGTAGGCTAGGTCCCCAGCTAGAATGACGAAGCAAAAACTGGAAGGCATATCTGCTGCGGCTATAAAATTACGCAACGCCGCTTTATGACTACGGTAACTATAGTTTTTCCTGTTCTCCTAGCCGTGAGGGAAGAGCAAAAACATTTATTGGCAGCGTTACAGAACCATTTTGAGGCAGCGAGAATGGTGCTAAGTGTAATGACTTACGAAGGCATCGTGAATGTTAAAAGGAATAATCACCTAAGCGGGCTTGAAGGCGTGTGAGATGAGCGCTGACTACATGCAAGGCAGAATTTGTTTTGTTTGGAAAGTTTGCCTATTTTGTCCTCTTTGCGGCTTCACCGACCCCACTAACCCTTCCCGCGCTGCTTGAAGGTCTTTCGAAACGCATAACTAAGGCCCCGAAAACGCAGCTAAGGCACGGGTTAATGCAAATTTCCCGCGTGTGAGTAGTAATGTCAAAATTCGGCTTGGTATTGAAGAACGGCTTTGCTGACATTCTCTCAGTGCTAAGTTCAAGCAGCAAATGCTGTGTGTCACACCGGCAATGGAGGCCGGCTTTCGGATGGAGGCGATAAAGAATACGCTCGTCTGCGTCCGTCAAATGTCCCCGGATGGTCGGATTTGATCCAGAGCCCTCCACAACGGTCCGACTGAGTCAAAGCGTAGCGTCGGCGCGTACAACCCTGAAAATTTTGGGAAAGTAAAATTTTCTTGTGCGAGGCGGCTTTCGCGGCCATAACTCACCAATGCGAAGTTCGAGCCCAGAACGGGCATAAACTGCCAGGCTTTCCACGGTGTCTTCATGGTCCAAATTTCACAGAGCAGGAACGTGATTTCCTTTGTAACAGAATTCGGCCCGCCCATCCCTCAGTCCCAACCCTAGCTGCATATACGGCGGCGTCTTTTGCTGGCTCCCCGTAAAGCCATAAACGGACAGTCACGCAGACAAACATCGTATACAGTCTCGAGTATACGTCGGTTTACTTTGAAACCCCCATTCGTATATATTCGTATTCTTTCAGGCTTAGCTTTTTAGTCTCCTGTTGGCCGCCACTTGCGTGGTCAAGACCAAATCCTTGGAAATAGGCTCTGCAGACGCCCGCGAATCTTTATCCCTACCGATACCCCCCGCAATGTGCAACTTCCCCTTCCCGTTGCGGTTTATTTCATTTCGCCGTTGCAGTGTGTGTGTCGTTCCTCTTTAGAGTTCATTGCGATTACTGTTTTTGTGCTTCCTTCGTAACCTTGGTGCTGCCTCCGAAGGCAGTTTGCTAGCGGGGAACTCTGACGTAGCTTCGTGCTGCCTTTGCCGACACCCACGTGTCCGCAATTCGGCTCCGCTTTTCCCTTTTTACGGCCCAATTTAGTGTCGTCCCTTATATCGGCCCCCCTGCCTGGCCCGGTTATTCTGCGGCCACGATGGGCTCAGCAAGACACGGCCCCGCAAAGCTGAATCCAATCTGCGGCGGCGAAGGCCGTATGCTTGAGTTGGACTTTTAGTTTGTTACTTGTTGTTGAGCACGGAGCAGTGTCAGCTCGTGTCTCCTGGTGGCTCGGGGGAACTTGTGTACGTGACCTTCTCTGCTCAGGTGGAGGAGGACGAAGTGCGCCCTCGCGCGGTTAAATTTTCCTCGATGTCTGTTTGACACGCAAGAACCTAGTAACCGCTCAAATTGCCTTCAGACGTGGGTGTTCCATTTGGAACGTTCATGTTGACCTAAAGGAGAAACTTTCCTATAGCTTTACAGGAGGAGAGAGACTGCATTTGTGACCTTAGGTACAGCTGCAACTTCTTGATTGCGTAAACATACTCTCTTGTTATACCAATCAGCCCGCATTAACCCAGCGCCTACATCTGTGCTGGGTTAGAATAGAGAAAGATTAAATTTTTGTTGAACAAGCGCTCATTTTGGAAGTTCTTGGCTGATCGTAGAGCCTTCTGTTCGAACGGCGGGTTCCTTTTAGCTAAAGATCCTCAAATAGGCGGGTGTGCCACAAGGTTCTGCTTTGTCGCCATTGCTGTTTAACACCCTTATTCATATGACGCTCATTTATCTCTTACGTGATGGTAAGAACGTATGCAAATATGTGTGCTGACGTGCATTCTTTTCCTCAGCAGACAATATTCATTACATTACATCAACGCTAGCAGGCCTATTCTGAATTAGAGCGATTACATTGTAGTAACCATTCATCATAAGTGTGTAATTTCTCTGTCTTATCGTAATGAAATCATGCTCAGATCAACTCCATGACGTATCCTGGTGTTGTGTACCATTCGGTCTAATATTTACCCAGCAGTCACTAAGGCGAATAAAGTCGATTTCGCCCCTACAAACCACTTCACTGCCACCGCTGGACCGTGCAGGACTTTTTTTAAATGCGAATGCATTTATAAGTCGGGGGTTGTCTTGCGTCCATCGAGCGGCGTGCGCCTGCATTCCTCCAGCGCGAGCGCACGTGAGCGCGCGCCTCGTAGTTCTGCCTTCGTCGTCGTCGTCGTCGTAAATGCGAATGCATTTCTTAGTCGGGGGTTGTCGTGCTCGGTCGGCGTGCGCCCGCAGGTGTTATCTCTCCGCGCTCAATGCCGAACGCATGCGCTTGAAGCGAGCTGTACCAGTTTGCTCGAAGCGGCAAGGACGGCGAGTACTGCGGTGTTAGTCTCGTGTCTAACGTGTATGGGAACTTGATATCGCACGCCGTTGCCACGTCTCCCGTTCGAGACACGTCTCCGTACAAGGACTTGTGCACCCTTGCCTACACCGGAGACGGAGTCTTTGTGGTGACCGTGTACCTCGCGCCCAACCTCGCTCGAGACGCCGTTGCCGCGCAGCTGGACGCGGCAATGAAAAGTGTGCGCGTGCGCTCCAAACCCTCTGACCCCATAGTCTTGGTTGGCGAATTAAACGTTGACGTGCGCAAGAAGAGTGGCGAGTGGCTGGTCGAGTACATGCAGACCAGGCACTCTATGCATTGTCTCTCTGCCGGCTTCGACACGTGCCCCACTACCATTCACGGGAGTTGCATTGATCTGGTCATTACGCGAAACTGCGACGCGCGTATGCTTCTCAAAGACCCTTTGACCGTGCACTTTAGCGATCACAAGGCAGTGATTGTGGCCGTCAGGTACAACGATAACACAAACAGGTGGGGATGAATAAATGATTACGTTCACACATTCGTCATTAATTACGCCATTACTCGCAACACACTCATCGGTGCACCCAATGCGTTCGCATTTCTGCACGATTCCCTTCGGGGAGGTGCGGGGGAATTTTTTTAAGTGCGAATGCACTTCTTAAGCGACCCTGAACCTGCGTCCACCGGCGATGTCCGCATAGCATACCCACGTGGGGGATTGGCCAGAAATCTCCTCGTCTTCCTTGGCAACGGGGGGAAATGGGCGCGCGCTGCCTGGCCGCTGACATGGCACATACCCACGTGGGGGATTGGCCAGGAATCGGGCGTGAGAAGGGCTAATGCACCCGCTTAAAGGAGAGTACTGACACGAAATTCAAAGCTGAGATCCGCTCTAGCAATCAAGTACAACGACAACACAAATAGGTGTCTGTAAATAAATGCATCTTTCTTTCTTTGTAGTTGTGTGTGTGTGTGTGTGATCTCTCTTTCGCGAACCTTACCGAACCGCGCAAATTCAACTCGTGCATTCGCACTTTCACATTCTTCCCCTCGGGGAAATGCGGGGAAATTTTTCGTTCCTCCACTTGTGTAGGAGGTATGTTTTGCACGGGTTAATTACGCTGCATACGAACCTCATTCATCATCATCAGCCAACTCAGGTCCACTGCAGTACGAGAGAGAGAGAGAGAGGAGGAGAGAGGAGAGAGAGAGAGAGAGAGATACGTTTATTTGAGCTTTCTGAAGTGGGAGTGGTTCCCTATTCCGGGAATTCATGAGGTGAGCAGAGAGCCTTCACTCTGGATGCCAGGAGCTGCTGTACGTCCAGATGGTCGCTGGTCACCAGGTTCTCCCACAGCTCAGAGGGTGGGAAGAGGGGATCGGATAGGTGGAAGTTTGGGATTGCGCCCAAGCTGTATTATATGAGGTAGAGTTCCGGGTTGGAAAGAAAACTGGCATGTAGGAGAGTATTGAGTTGGAAACATACGATGCAGGCGAACTCGGTTAGGAAAGGTATTAGTTTGTAGTCTGCGGAGCAGCGATTCTTATCCTTGGGAGAGTTCAGGGTGAGAGGGAGGAAAGGGTCGGTCGGACCGGTAATATTGCGTTATTTCTTGAATGTTACTAGCGGATTAACGATGTGGTATCCTCGGGAGCCTGGAGAGAGTGGGCGCAGGCTTGCTGATGAGCAAAGTTGTTGCCCGTCAGTGAGGAATGCCCAGGAGTCCGGATGCTATTAACTTTCCGGCGGGGTTGATGTGGTAATAGTAACTTTAAAGTAGAAGGGGCCACTTTAGCTAAGGGGCCCTCCTAGCTAAGAAGCTTCGGCAGGCAGCTTGGGAATCCGTGATAATAATTGGATATTTCGTACGTATGAGGGCTCAGGCGATAGCTAGCTCCTTATTCATCGGTTTGAACTGTAGTTGGAACGCAACGATTGGACGATGCATGGTTGTGGCTGCGCGCCCAATTGCAAATCAAATTATGACGGCGTCCCAAGTGTCTGTCTGAGTGCACAGATTTCCTACTTACTCGACGATGTGGACAGCATGGACCAGAGCTGTTCCCCAGAAAGACTTCATTCCAATGAAGTATAAAGGGGTAAGGGTTTCTCTTGCGTATTGTTAATCGGTGTTTCAGACAAAAACTTTCGTCCTTAGATCTACCCGCTGACGGTGCAAATGCATTATTTTGTTCACAAGCGGTGCCACCGTAACGCTCGTACTGACGGTCTTTTTATTTCTTTCGCTGCGAGACAGGGACTTTGAACATATCAGCCCATGTTATTGCCATCTTTGTGTCCAGTTTCATGCTCAGTAGATTTTAAATGCGGAGCATTTCTTAGGCTCGCCTGGTCCTCCCCGTCGTTGATGGCGGCGCCGTCCCCACGCTCACTGCGCATGCGCAACTCTCCTCCTTACACCCACAGCTCCGCGATACTACACTAAAAAAAAGAAATAGTTAGCGGCGCCCGGTTTCGATCCCACTACGCTACAAATCCGGGACAGGAGCAAGTGCTACGAACGCGCCTTATGTCCTTGACTCATTCAAACTACGTCAAGTGAACCTACTGATACAACGAAGGCACGCGAAGCTGAACGTCAACGGAAACGACGAACTGAAAACTTTAGAGGGGGATGCTGAATTTCCCGTGGGAAAGCCATGGCGGGAAGCTCCACGCGCCTTGCAGCTCAACCAGCCCCGTCCGCAGCCCCTCTGATGCTGATTGTGGCAGGATGCCCCTAGGGATTGGCCAAACAAAGAATCCAATGACGAGATAGGTTCGCGTTCAACCACCGTCGTCATCTTCCCGTAGGGGAACCGCCGAAGAAGAAGAAGAACGAGAAGACAAAGCTGCGAAGAGGAGGGCGTGTACATTGCTCTCAGCCGGTGCACCAATGTCAACAACCTTTACCTCACCAAAGCTGACGGAGACTACCTATTATACCACAGAGACAACATCGACAAGAACATGATGGACGAGTTTCGGCGCCTCGAGAACAACCGCCTACTCACCGTAACACAACAGCACTTGCGTGCCTTTGCCACCGGTGTGGACCCGCACGCGGAATTCCCTCTGGCGCTAGTAAAAACCAGATCACTCAACATAATGGCAACACAATGGAACCACACGGAACCGCCACGATGCTTCGCATCCTCATCAGGGTTCCCCACGGGATGATGGTGTAATTTTTTTTTTCAGATCTGTGAAAAGCACTTTTTGCCAACGGACTACGCGAAAACGACTGCCTGCACAGATGTCAAAACTGGAAAAGTTGAGTTCCTCTGAAAACCGTTCACCTGAAACAAACTGCAGTTCCAAGTTTGCTTCCGAAGTGCCCCGCCTATTTATCCCAACCACAAGCACCAGTTCGAGAAGCACCAGAACAGAAAGGGATGTGCTAGGAAGCCGCTTCTTTTTGCATGAGGCAATACTGCTTGTGAAGCAGACTAAAGCTGAAGAGGAGGCCAAAAACAAAAGTGATTGCTCCGTCCTGCTCGACGATTTGCCAAACCTTCAGAATTCCGACTTCTGGACTATCATCAACAAGGACGGGAGGGTTTTCTTCTTGGATTTTGAACTTCCTCCTGCACCTGCAGTTTGTTCGTCGGTTATTGTGTCGTCGGGCCTTCGTGTACAAGTGTTTTTTAGTGAAACCCACCTGAACAAGTGTGGTTACGTGCTTTTCCCCCATACGTTGTGCAACCTAATAGATTTGAAAGCAGTGCTTCATGTGGTTGAAGAGTTTCAGAGGAATATCTGCACTGACCCTTTTCAAAAGATGCATTATCTTCTGCAGTTGGTAGCAACTTTACTGGAAGAAGTCAGTGACGAACATGTTCCAAGCAAGTTGCAAGAATGTCTTTTGGAGGTGGTAAAATTCGGGAGAAGCCAAGTTGAGCTCGTTTTAAACAACGCTGACCGACATCCCCAAATATTTTGGTTTTTGCCAGCCTTTTGTTCACTATTTCTCCGCATGCGTACAAGTTCTTTAGAAGTTCAATGAAGCTTAAGTTGTCCCACCCTGACACAATCATAAGGCTCTGTTCATCATATGATGCAAGTCCTGCAACAGGGCAACAGGGATCTAACGTCCTTTCCTATGCGAAGCGGGTTGTGCACTCCCACAAAGGGCATGAATGGACAGCAACCTTAATGATACACGACGTGCACCTCCAGCCGTATTTGATCACAAGGCAGGCTTTCTGACAGTTGCTGCTGTTAATTCATAAAGCCCTGCAAAAACAGCCCACGTCTTCATGATCAAGAGCCTGCTTTCTTCAAACAAGGAGGTTGTGCACATCTTACCTGTTGCACAGGTTGATCCTACGGTGCTGCATGACTTCGTTCGGAAGCTTATTATTGATATGGAGGCATCTGGTTTCAAGGTCATAGCACTGATATCAGACAATAACTCCGTAACCGAAAAGATGCCCCATTTTTTGCTAAGCCCGCAAGTCTCAGCATTGTGTGTCAGCATCCTGCTGATACATCACGCCCTTTGTTTTTTTTTTTTTTTTAGGCCAGGTTCATTTACTTAAGTGCATTCGGAACAACTGGGTCAATCAGCGCAACAGTTGGAGGTGCATGTGCTTTCCTGATCCAAAAAGTACTGACGCTCAACCAAAAATCCCCACAGCACTCTTTAGAGTGTTGTGTCAGCTGCATGAAACTGAGAAAAATGAGCTCCTAAAGGTAGCGCCAACACTTACATTGAAAGCACTGAACCCTTCAAACATGGAGCGTGAAAACATTAAGCTAGCCCTGAAGATTTGTAACTAGTTCACTGTCGCTGCTCTTAACACAGTTTCACTCCAGCACGCACAGGAAACACCCGTTTACATTGACACATTTTAACGTGGTGGAATAAAGACACCAAGGAAAAGACAGCGGGTTCGAGATGAGTTGCAAAATCCAATAACAACGTCACCTTGTCCTCAGCTCGAATACCTGAGCACTGTAGTTCACTGGCTCGACCACTGGGCAAGCCTCAGACATGATAGTGGCTGCGTCACGTTTTGGCACATTCCGCTATGAGTCATGCTACTCACGCCTTGCACTAACTGGCCATATATTTCTTGGGAGAACTTCATTTCACTTACGTTCTTTTGGCGAAGTTTCATACAGATAGCCTTGAGGATCGGTTCGGTAAATACCAGCAGTTGTCAGGGGCCGACTATCATGTGTCCATCAGGCAAATATACGACTCGGAGACAAAACTGCGTTTGCAAAAGTCCTAGATTTCCCCGAGTTGGACCAGTTGGACATTCGGCCAGCATCAAGTGTTTCGGCGCTTGATGTGCAGTCATTGCAGCGTCAATTTCGTGTCTCTGTGGCAGATTTTGACATTGAGGAAAAAGCTTTGAGGCCACCAGCGCAACGTATGCTGCTGGCTGCTGCGCGCACGCTGTTCTGAAGAAGCTAACATACACATCGTGCAGGGAAAACCTGGTTCTACAAGTAGACTAAGATAAGGCAGAAAATGCATGTGGCAAATACGTCTAGAGGCCGGCTGAAGTTCCCACGAGCATCTGTTGTTAGTGCTGTGCTTTTCACAGAAATTGCCTCGGACAAGCTCAGGGCTACAGAGCATTCCGCACAGTTTTTCAGTCTTCCTAGGCAGAAGGAGGCGCTTGTGGGTCTTGTATTTTCAGACCTTGAAGAAGATGAGGGCCTAGATACGTGTTATTTTGGTCACACAACAGAGGAGGTTATGCAGCTTCTCGTGAATGCTGCAGCGAACACACTGTTAAACAATTTGCGCCGCAGAGAAAATGATAAATTGTCCCATTCCAGGAATCAACGAAAATAAAAACCTCGAATGCTTGTGAAATGCTACTCTCGTTATTTAGTATTTGTGTAGTTCAGTTTTGTTAGGTGTATGTGTTTTTGTACGCCATTTTTCCTGTTTTGTATGCCATTTTGCCTTTTTTAAATTCATGTATGAAGCATTTTGCTTGCGGATGTTGTGTCTTCTACCATAAATGAACATTGAAATAAATTTTGACAAACTGAATAATAAATGTACATTTCATGCTATTTTTCGAGCCTCAAATTCGTTTGTGTTCATGAAATGAATAGTATACTCTGTGCCTTAAAAATGTTCTTTTGCTCTTCAGCTCCCCAGAAGGGGGGCTGTGAAGATCAGGACTTATCTTATCAGTTACGCTTATCAGTTATGCAGAAATGGTGTGATAGCATACAGGGCAAAATAGTGCTGGCCAGGTCCTTTTGAGGACATATACACAATGGATGCAAGTAGCCAAGTCTAACAGAATATCACTTCTTTATGATGGCTTTCGGTTTGAAGAAATAGCTGGGGCTATTTTTTTTCTGTGGCAATTCTACATGTTATGCAGTGAAAGGAACATAAATATTGGCTGGTCAGGGCTGATATTACTTCCTGGAAGTTTTTCGAAGACACAAAGGTTTCGACACGAACTGGCTGTGCCTCTGCGCGTCGTACGTTTTGTGGTGCTGGTTACAAGGCTTGGTTACAATGTGTATTGGTTACAATAAGGCGCACACATGACACCGGGTTAAAAATATTGCTTTCGCACGTCCCCGCGCATAACCACTTTGCCCCACGCCCGGCGTGCGCTCCTCCGGCCGTGGTGAAGACGACTTGCAGGCCCATCGCACTAGTGACGTCACGCCGCCGTGCGGAGCCTTTAAGTATCTAGGTGGTTTTGCCTCAGCGCTGGGCAGGTTTTTCCACCTGGACGATACTCGTCAAGATGTGTCCTTGTCCTGCGAAGATGCCCATGCGTTGAAAGATTTGTTTGATTACTCGCTTCTGTGCTTCGCGGAAATGCGATCCAATCCCCTCACCGACCAAGCCAATTTATCCAGCACAAACCCGGAAGCTGTGCCGTGGGTATAATGAACCAGACACCCCCTACCATGGGCCGGCCTAGTGCAAACTAGTTTGCAAACACCCTGTACCAAAATAACCAGTGGAAGAGGCACTACCAGGCTAGGACTACAACGCGCAATGCCCAAGAATCGCCAGAGCACCCACCGGTGGATGCCCTGGAGTCTGTAGCTCATAGGGCCACCTACAACTTCGAAACAATCAAAGAATAATTAAGCTACCTCGACCTATCCCTCTCTTGCTTCCTTACTTTTCAGAACAGGGCTGGCTGCGACTGAATACGGAGTACGGTACTAATTTCCCGTGTCAGTCGACCAGTGGGTAAAGAAAAAGTGTACGGCGTTCAAAGCCACCGTCGTGCGTGGTAGCAGCGCACCTCGCGCAATTCTGGATGCCACGTAAGATGCCTATGAGGAGGGAGGGAAATGGACAGCCATTTGCTTGTCTGATGGAATAAAGCTCGAGTAATTCCAGGTATTAACTGGCTATGGGAGAAGTGCGGGAATTGAAGGAACGTCGGCGCGAACAAAAGCGCGAAACGCGCGAAAACAACGGTAAGCCGCTGCAACAGCCGCTCCAGCTGCGAATTTCATCTCGTCGATTAGATGCCCGGATGAACAGCAACCTTCCCGCTCAGAACGCCGATGCGAGCCAATATTTCTTGTTCAGCTTGCAGGGCTCTGACAGCGACACTATCGGCTGTATCTTTGACGTTGAAGCACGCGCGCGTAACTAGTTTCCTGTTTGTGCGTACACGGTTCGGGAGTGGAGGCAGGAGGAAACTGGGGGGCCTGCACGTGCATCTATGGGTTTCATGCCCTGACTGATGACAAGTTCGTTGGGCTGGCGCTAGGTATAAATGTGGACGTCAAACGGCCCTATGGTACCTGCGAGGTGTCCTCAGTGTCGAGCGGATTGGGTTGGTGTGTTACACGAGCAGTAAGATGCCTACTACGCGGGAGTTGAAACGGAAAGCCACATGTTTGTTCGCTAGAGTAAAACTCGAGTCCTTCCAAGATACATTAGCTAAATGGCCAAGAAGTACAGGCTCAATCGCGAATGAGAAACGAACGTGTTTTTTTTTTTTCGTGCACTCCGTGGAGTGTGTCCACCTTCACAGGTCATCTTTCTTCACAGTGCGGAAGTGTACTCAATGTTTTGGCTTCCGTTCACCAGAATGCTCGGATAAGTGATAACAGCTGGTGTTAGAGTAGGAAGCGCCACACTCACACACACAGCGTAATAAAATAAAATGGCTAAATAACAAAACGGTTAGACAGAAAAAACCCACAAACAAAAAAACTGTGTGAAGAGGCCAAGAATGCTAATGCACCCACCGGCGCGGAAATATCTATTTATCGTACTATTTCCTTCCTTTTGCTTGGATGGTGGGGACCTGCATATACCTGGCTTGGCAAACCTCATTCAAGGAACAGCATAATTTCTCAATAACTATAACGTCTCTCCCTCTAACTTTACTGTTTACAGTAGAAAGCGGTTTCGTTGTCGCATTTTTGGCCAGGTAGTCCTCGAGAAACGGCTCGCAATCTTAGAGGCGGCGAGGGAGGCCATAGAGCGAACTTTTATGTAAAGCAGGGCTGCAACGCGTGAAAGCCAGCTTACGCTGGACTAGCGCAATTTTGCATAATGATATTACTCCGACTTGATTAAACAAGGCGCAAAGCGCGCACGCTTGCGGGCACACAGAGCGGAAGAACGAAAATGGAGGATGACGAGGTTGTCTACACAGGAAAAACAATTCCAGCCTGCTTCGAGGAGAAATAGGCGGCAAGGTAGAAGCCGGAGCAGAGAAAAATAAAACTTTAAAGAAAAAGAGGTCGGTTCTTGGATACATTCGCGAAGGAATTTTCCCCCGTCCTTTATATTGAATTTCTGCCTAGCTGCCTTGCGAATACTCCAGTGTAAATGCTGCGGTCCTATGTGATTTTGGGGAATATGTTAGAAAACGTAAATTTTTGGATCTTCAGTGAGCGCGCATATAAAGGAAAAACCCGATACCAGGTACTTCGCTGCTAGAGATGGAGACGGTTTGCCTTTTTATACTTAACTAGGACTAGACAATAAAGTCTCAGTGAAGACACAGAGTACGAAGGCAAGGGGATAACCAGGGCTAACTAAGAAACTGTTAATAAGGCCTCTTTATAAACTAACAGTTGGTTCGGAGTCGCCGTGGGACCAACAAAGGGATCCGACGTTACAAATTAACATTCATTTCGTGTTCAAAGGGACTAACACAACGTAATGCTAGCGAAACGTTGTGAGAGGGGGAAACAAAGAAGCAACAGCGATAAGGTTTGTGACTAAAACAAGAACAGCTCCACGCACTCCCACCTCTCCCTCCACCTCTTTCAGGAAAAATAGCGTCACGCAACTGGCGCCGAACACAAAACGGATTCAGTTCCGACGTGCCGGATCCTTTTGCTGGGCGGAACAGCGTCCTCGCGCAAGCTCCACGCCCTTTGTTATCCTGTTCGTCGCACACTGTGTAGCGTTCACTGATCCTTTAATCCGCGAATCCGAGCATCCAACTACCTCGCAGGAAGTCAACACTGGTAGAGAGCACATAAACGCACGAGCTTTACAGGAGCTGTGTTTAAACTTCGCCGTGTTCAAATTTTATGAAGTAAAAACCGCACAGAGCCAAGGGAAAGGAGGCAGGTGGGTGAAAGGAGACGGAAAGGGATTGATGAAGACGACAAAAAGGTGAAAGCAGATAAAAGAGAGTGCGGTGTCAACACAAAAAGAAAAACCGCACTATTGTTCAAGCACACGCAGTTCGGCAAACAATTTTGCTGTAGATGAACGCGGTTAAACTTAGTTTGTGAAGCGAAAGTTCGGCTTTCAGGCGAGAGAACGCAGTGAACGCGCACAGAATTGCACCGCAAAACAGACGCTGCTCGGCGCAGTTGTCGCTGTAGGAGCGAACGCCCAGTGAACTCAGATGCAACCAGCGCGTTTTTGTATCCCTTTCCAATGGCATGCGCCCCTACTCTTTCCCACTGTCACCCTCTTCGCACCCCTCCTACTGGAAGGGCGAACAATTACACGCTTTCACTGCGCAATCGCAAGTGGTGCTGGCTTGACCTTGCGTCACCTGGTAGGTCAGATTGACGCTGCGAAGAACGAGCCGTTTTCTAGGTTTGTGGCTAAGGTAATGGAGCTTTCGCTCTAAAAAAATCATAACATATTGTTTGACGTGCCCAAACTGCCCCTGAGATTTGATTGATTGGTTGGTTGGTTGGAATGTAGGGTGGGCGATTACTCAGCATCGGGTTTTCTTGCAGCTGCTGCCTTCGGCGGAACAAGTTACACTAAGTTGTAAATAATTGTCGCATGCCGGCAAAAAGTCATCATAACGTGCCACCAGAATCTTTACCAATAATTTTGCCTCACTGGTACCCATAGAGTTTATTACAATATCCTTACTAAGAAACTCTATGCTGGTACCTCTGGCTGGCTAGTTTTCCCGCAACTCACTGTGTCGACTGTGGATTATGACGACGTCGTCGACGACGACAACGACCGACGATGATGAAACCATTATTCATTTCAACCTAAAATCCATGGTCGGTTTTCTCTATTCTGAGAGTCCGTTGGATTTTACTGCCGTTGTCGCCCTTTCGGTCAGCTCCTGCAGAACTTCCGACTCGATCTATAGGTCTTTTATCCTGTGTATTTCCCGATTGTCTTGGGAGACACGTACTATTTTGCATAGGCCTGCTACTGCACCACAGCGTGCGCATTGAGTCTCATGGCCTTCCAGAATTTTGTGTTGTCTTTTTGGATGTATACCTGATGATGATTATGGGGGTTTGACGAGCCGAGACTACACAGGTTTTGAGGCGCGCAATAGTGGTGAACTCTGGAATAACTTTGGCCACCTGTGGATCTTTAACGGGAGCCAAACTTTGGAACACACGGGCTATTCTCCTCCATCAGGAATAAAAACATATAGCTGCAGCGGAACATCCTTCAAAGGCAAACGTACATGTATGCATGCATCTATGCGTGTAATGTGTATGTATGTATGTATGTATGTATGTATGTATGTATGTATGTATGTATGTATGTATGTATGTATGTATGTATGTATGTATGTATGTAGTGCAGTTGTATGTATTATGTATGTATGTATGCTGTGTATGTATGTATGTATGTATGCGTGCATGCATGCATGTATGCACTGTGTATGTATGTATGCGTGCATGTAGGGCAGTATGTATGTGTATGTATGTATGTATGTAGTATGTATGTATGTATGTATGTATGTATGTATGTATGCACGTGTGTATGTATGTATGTATGTGTGTATGAATGTATGTATGTACGTGTGCATGCAGGCATTTATTTATGTATGTTTATATGCGTGGCTATGTATGTATGTATGTATGCATGTATGTGTATGTATGTGGGCATGTAGGAATGTATGTAAGCATGTACGTATCTATGCGTGCATGTAGGCATGTATGTCTGTATTAACAAAGTGCCTCTTCTGGTAGGACGCTGCTTCTTTCGTCCGCGACTTTTTGTGGTCTTTTCGGTCTCAACCAGTGGGACACCGTTTTTTCTCTGAGCCGATACGACGGGGCTCCCCGGAGGGGAACCGTGCGACCTCGATCCACCGGCGGTGCGCGGCTCCAGGAAGCGCGCCAGCCCTCCCAGCCGACACGGACACCGAAGACACCGAGCTGTACTCAGCGCCTAGTGACGGTGATTCTGACGATGGCTTTCCAACTCTACCTGGGAAAAATTGGGAAAAGGAGGCTCCTCACGGCATCTTCGCGGTCGAGCACCTTGACGGTGAGGCCCATGCCTAGACGCTCGTGCATACTATACTGTTCGTCCGGAAGCCAAGACGGATAACTTGAGGATGCTCAACAAGCAAGCGGTCTCCGCGTTCCTCGAGGCCACTGTGTCTGGAAAAGTCAAGGACGTAAGGATCAATTCCCGAAGAAACATCTTGGCTATCGACGTGGAGCATCGAAGTGCACAGGAGGTTTTGAGGAAGATCACGTCATTACAGCACATAAAAGTGCGAGCCCATGACACACCTGTATGGAGACACAACGGTAGGCGTCATTTATGACTTCGATGTATCCATCCCTGAGAAGGACTTGCCTATACTAGTCAAACCTGCGGATGAAGGTATTGTCATTAGACAAGTGAGCCGCATTGGCACGTCCAGATGCGTGAAGATAATTTTTAAGGACGACAGCCTTCCCGCCCATGTTAAGTTGGGTCATTTCCACCAGCCTGTCTGACCTTATGGTGCCCAAACCCTTCAGTGACACAAAGTGCTTAATATTGGCCACGTAGCTGCAGTCTGCGGGAGCACCGCTGTATGCTCGAAATGTGCAAGCCCCACAAGACTAGCGACTGCAGTGAAGGTACCCTCAAGTGCGCCAACTGTGAGCGCCCTCACGATGCCTCATCGAAGAAGTGCCCACGTATTAGGAGGGAGGTCGCCGTCTTGAAGCAGATGGTGAGGGACCACTCCACGACTAAGGAGGCTGCTGGATGGTACAGTGGCGCCGTCACCGGTATCGACGCCGGAGGTCTTCACGGACAGGATCGTCATTCTCCAACCAACGCTTTTACGCAAGCGGCTCCTCCACCAGTGCAATTACTACCACCACCGCTACCCCCCGCGCCAGCCGCCGAACCCGCCGGCCTCCACCCCCCCTTGTCCCAGAAGGATTCGCCCAGCAACCGTCGCAGCCAGGTACAACAGCCCCTGTCGGCTGACTCGTGGCCCCCACTGCCACCGATTCTACCGCCACCTGAGCCCCAACGCTCAGCGCTGAAGGAACCTATGCGATCTCCCGCCCTGGCTGCAAGCCCAGATCTACAAGTGGTAGCGGTCTTGAGGTCCCTCATGAATGCCATCCGCACGTTACCACTAACATAACACACTCCATCTGCGTTGAGTGCACTACAAGTAGTGGAGGCCCTGGAGCCAGTACTCGCAAGCCTCGGGTGAGCAAGTGCAATGGCAACGTGAGCCCTTCGTTGAGTGCGGATGTCAAGGACGCTTCCGTTTTTCAATGGAACGCCATAGGTCTGCTGTCACGCATCGCTGATCTTCGCCAATGTGTGTTCATGAAGGCGATTCTCATCCTTGTCATTTGTGAGCCCAACCTGCGTAAACCTATTAGACTATCTGGCTTTGAACTTTTTTCAATCAACCACAGACGGGGAGCCAAGCCAATTCGTAGGTTTTCATCAGACGTGAGCTCACATATGTAAACCACCCCGTGAAAGCTTACAGGGATAACTAGTACATCTGCCTGACCATCAGGTATGGCGACCTCACATTCACACTTGTGGGTGCGTATATACACCCGGAATCTGGCTTTAATTGCAAGAGGCTGCAGGACATCTTAAGTGTATCGGCTGGTCCGTGGTTATTACGGGTGATTTTAATGCCACCACTTGCTGTGGGGAAGCTCAAGCACTAACAGCAAAGGGTGTAACCTGGTGTCCTTTGCGTCAGACCATGGCCTAGGCTTACTGAACGATGGAAGTCCGACTTTTCTACGTGGCGAAAACTACGGCAGTTCCTTGGACTTGACGTTTGTTTCGCGACGCCTGTCCGGACATACACAATGGTTTGCAGGCGTAGAAACTCATGGAAGTGACCACATTCTTACCCATCTAAAGATTAATGGACTGCGAAGTCGCATCGACCCTAACGTCATTCGGGTGACTCGATTGGTCACAATTTAATCCCAAATGGAAGTTTATGTGGGAATAATGAGTCTGGAGATGTGGAGTCTGGTATTTGACGCACGCTGGTTGCTTGCAAACTATTCCGTCCGCTTGTCGCCGAAAATCACAGAGTTCGACATTGAGCTGAACGCCTCAGAGCTATCCGTGGTGCGCCGAACGAAGGTATGGACGTACGAAGTCTCATCAAGACTTATGGTATCCCAGAAGGACACAAAAGAAGATTCAACGCCGCATTATCCAAGTGCAAACACAATGTTGGAAGTCCTTTTGTGAATCGCTCGACCCTCGAAAGCCCTTGTCTGGAATATGGAGGACTGTGCGATGGTTAATGACCCCCGTGCAACAGCGCTCTCCATTCAAGGCTTTGGCTCTTCACCAGAAGGCGGAGAGCTCGAAGTAGCAGAGGACTTCTGTATTCGGATCGCCAGTGGAACAGGGCCCTTCCGGCTGATCACTTACCACTGACATTACCCGCATCGCGGGATCCTCGGATGGACAGTCCCGTTTTTGATCGAAGAACTGGAGGCGGCATTGACTGTGTGCAAGCGGATCGTCATCACCTGGGCCCCGATGGAATCACCTATACCGCTCTCTGTCACCTTGGAAACGACGCCCGGCACGCCCTTTTGAATATTTCAATGAACTGTGGCGCGATGGCATAGTTCCTGAAAATGGAGGTCTAGCCGCGTTGTTCCTCTCCTGAAACCGGGAAAATATGTGCTGGACCCTGCGGCATACCAACCCATAGCACTTGCGAGCTGCGTTGGAAAGCTGATGGAACGAGTTATCCCTGGCCCGTCCGGAGTGGTTCCTCGAGCACTACAATGTCTACCCTGCAGTCATGGCTGGTTTCCGTCGTGGCCGTTCGTCAATCGATTGCGTCATCGACCTGGTAACTTTTGTGCAGCAGCAGAGACGCGCCAAGCGCATATGCGCTGCGCTGTTCCTGGACGTTAAAGGAGCATATGACAATGTGGAGCACGATGCCATTCTTAAGGCACTACAGGCAGAGGGGCTTGGCAGCCGTGTCTACCAGTGGGTGCGGAGTTACCTTTCGGGGAGGTAGTTCTTTGTAATGACTCAAGATGGCCCAACGTCAGTACACTATACCCACCGAGGTGTCCCCCAAGGAGGGGTCTTGAGCCCCACGTTGTTTAACCTAACACTCATCGGCCTGGCAACTTCGCTTCCAAGAACGGTTCATCTGTCGATTTACGCGGATGACATTTGCATATGGGCAGATGGAGTGACACGACGGCACGTGCGCACGCGCCTGCAAAAGGCTATCGCGTTATTCCTATCTCCACACAAAGGGGTTGGAAGTGTCAACCAGCAAATGCGCAGTGCTTGCGTTTTCACGGAAGCCCATGTATGCGTACCCTTTGCCAATTAACGGCGAGAAGGTCTCTTATGTGAAATGTCACAAGTTTCTTGGCGTGACTGTCGATAGGGACCTTTTTTAAAGCCCCCACGTACGTTGTATGAAGAAGCGGCTGTCTGCAGTAACCAATATTCTTCAGTTCATTGGCAACAAGACGTGGGGAGCGCCCATGAAATCAATGTTGCAGCTATATAATGCACTATTCTTGGGCTCCCTACGGTACAGCCTGCCTGTACTTTTAGGTACATGCCACCCAAATATTCAGGAACTACAAGGAATACAAGTGCAGGCCCTCCGAACTTGCCTTGGTCTACCACGGTGCACGTCAACAGCTGCAACCATTGCTGTGTCCCGTGACCACCCTTTGTCCACCTACCTAGCAATTGATACCCTCAGGGCGAATTTGAGCCACTTAACCAGACTGCCTGATCACCACCTTGCGAATATGCCATCGGAACGCCCCCATGCATCCTTCGCAAAAGTTGTAGCTGTCCACATTACTAGCCTGCCATCCAACTATAATCCTGCAACGAGGCCGCTGCTCCCACTTTGGCAGCCACGAACATGCCTTACTATTCCAGGGTTAATGAAGAAGCGACATTGTCCCACGCTAGCACTACAGCAGCTAACTCTCATCTATCTACAAGAGCGATACAGCGACCGCACCCATATTTACACCGATGGCTCGGTAACAACCTCTGGTTCTGCCGGCGCCATGGTTATACCACGATTGTCGATGACCACGGCATTCAAGATAGCCCAACCCCCCATTTCTACGGCTACCGAACTTACCGCCATCCGTAGCGCCCTTCACACCATTGAACAAGCCTCATGCCGAAGATGGGCGATCTTCTGTGGCTCCAAGCCTGCACTCCAATCGCTCCAGTCAGCCCTGTGCCGTGGACCCCATGAACGGCTGCTGGTCGAGATAAGGCTACTGTATGACCATACTGCTCAAGTGGGTCATGACATTGCCTTCCAGTGGCTTCCCAGTCACTGCGGCATTGTCGGCAATGAAAGTGCGGATGCTGCCGCCCGCTTGGCACAGCAAATGTCGGAGACCATATCTATTCTATTATCCAGGACGGACGCCACTAGGATCTCCCGCAAACGATGCCCGGGAGACCACGAAAGCCAAATGAACTACCCAAGAGTTCCACGAGCTCTCGTATCCATGCCCTGAACCCGCATCTTCAGCGTCCAATCCCATTAGGCCTCCCACGGACTGATGCAACCGTTCTTTGCGTCTCTGGCTTGGAGTCGCTTTCACAAATGCTTACTTCCATTTGATTGAAATGACAACCAGTGAGGCGTGTGAAGTCTGCGACCCACCCGAGACCATACGCCATCTTCTATGCGAATGTCCGCGTTTTTCATCGGCAAGAACGGCCACTCTCCTCAACTTTACGGAAGCTCGATTCTCGGCGGCGGTTCTCTGAGGAGAAAATCCTGGGCCACTGGCCTGCACCGTCATCTACGCACAAGGCCACAAAAGCACTACTGTGCTTCCTAAAAACAACGAACTTTCACAGCAGACTGTAGCGCAAGGGACTGCTGTCTCTGAAGTCAATGAACTCTATCGCCTACAGCGTCGTGGCGCTGGCGACCCCTGTTTACGCTCTCTCTTTAGCTTCCCTTCTTTTACTGCTTTTCATCTTTTTTTCCCATCGTTCCCCTTCCCCACGGGTAAGGAAGCAAACTAGGACACAGCCTGTTGACATTCCTGCCTCCTCCTTATACCTTTATTCCTTCCTTCCTATGTATGCATGTATGTACGTGGGTGCATGTATTGTAGGTTATGTATGTATGTATGTATGTATGTACTTGTAGGTATGTAATGTATGTACTGTACGTATGTTATGTATGTATGAAATGAATGTATGTATGTACTGACTGGCATGTACGTACGTATGTATGTATGTAATGTATGTATGTATGTATGTATATGATGGTGGTGGTGATGATGATGGTGAGCCGCCGAGACATTCTTTTTTAGAAATTAAAACATCTGAAAATCTAATAGATATCCTCCGCTGTTTAACGTCCTGCAAGAGCTCATGCAGAAAGACGCCGCTCGGTTCGCTTTTCCTAAAGGTCAGTCTGTGTCTGGGATCCGTGCGCAGTTCCTTAACTCAGCCCGGAATGCGGAACCATGCGGTCCACCACAAATAGAACACGCTGTTCAAGGCCAGCGGAAAAGCAAACAGTAAAAAATAACGCGGAAAGCAGAAACCCCCCAGACGCGTTCCAGAGACACGCGAGAGCATAAAAGTGCGCGGCGGCCCAGGCCTATGGAAGAAATTGAGCCTTCACATTTCGAGGGGACAGCCGTATACCGCTTTAGCGAGGAACTTCCTGATCCCAGCGAATTTTCGTGAGCAGACGTCTGCGAAAAAAAGGCGAGCCCTGCGTCGGGACTGCGCCCTGGCAGCGAGAAATAGGCATAACTGGCGGAGTCCTGCATGTGCTGCTTTCGTACTGTTCAATCTTTGCCTGCTTTCCCATTCTTCTCATCGCTGAAGTGGCCAAGGCGTTCTCAGGCGCGCTGTGTGCTGTACACTTAACTTAAAGTTCCCGACCACTTGGCATCCTCTATAGCCCAGACGTGGACTATGAAACAAGCAATATTTTTTTTTATTGAAACCATGAGTATTCTGCGAGCACCGAAATAAAAAAAAAAACTACTGCAGTGCGTCAGAAGACGTATGCCGCAAGTTTCTCTTGGGGGAAATAAAAAGTAATCTTCATCTTAGTGTTGAGTACGCATACGTTCTTTATCTTTTCAAGAGCGAGTGGACTCCAAAGTTCGACCGCACGATACATCAAAGGCAAGTAGCCTACGCTTCTCAACGAGGTCCCCAATAATGATGAAGTGTTGTCCAGAAAAGAAGAAGAAAAAAAAAGACCTTCAAAAGAACATCCATCAGCTGCTCAGGCCTTTGACTGCGAACTATCTTCCTCTTTGGGTTTTCATGTACGTATATCTGCTTCCGACGATACTTTGTCCTTGAAATCCTCAGTACGGTACCAGCTATGAAGCGATTTTTACTGCGCAGCCGAAAAAGGAAGTTCGCAAGCACACGGGTCCACTACCGTCATCTTGCCCTGACGTAAAAGGAGCGATATATTTCAGGCAGCGGCGAACCGCTCTTTCAGAAACGTTCTTTCGAGAGACGATCAGAAACTGGGCATAGAAAGAAGGAACTTGATTAACGATGTCCCTGTTTTCTAAAGTAATTAGGGTCCGTGTCATCCGAGGGGAGATTGAATGTCGTTATCCAGGGCTAGGTATTACCACTATCACCGTGATTCAGACGCGGCGCCCGGGGGTGAAGTAAGGAACGCCGAAACCAGGGAAAAAGCGGACAACGTCGGACTACAGCGACGAAGCGCTGAGCGGGACTCTGATTACCTGCTGCTGGCAGACGACGCAAAGACAGAAGCGCGAACAAGTCTTGTCGGTCTTGCGGTTGCGTGCTGACGCGCGAACAATAAAACATTGTTGAACAAGATACCGCACTCCTCGAACACAGCAAAGCGTTGTTTAATAGATCCCGGGGCCGGCAGAAAACGGAACGTGACGTCGTACGTTGTAGAAAGGAGAGTCGACGTAATGGATGTGCTTCGGTTGTGTGCTAGTAATTAGACGGCGCCGCTGAACTTGCCCTTGAGCGCTGTTCCATGGTGACAGGGAAATAAATACACAGCAGAAACCCAGCGTCATTATAGCGGTTGGAACGGTCTTGCGCAGAAAGCAGCGCACCACCGAGAGATAACTTTGGCGGCGCCATTGAAGTTCCGCTTTGAGAAGAGGGAGGAGGGATTTGCCGCAAGTTGTGGCGCTTCTTTTTTGAGTGTTTCGGGCAAGTTATGGTCTTTGAAACCGAGAATAAATTCAAAACCTTTTTTCTAACGCCGGGAAAACGCAAAATCAGAACCAGAACCATAAAAAGAGTTTATTTGTTCATTGATAATGTATACATGAGTGACAATACAGAAGGAGGTCCCAGAGCCAAGGGCTGAAAGGGGACCTCCTGTGAGTAAGCGCATAGACAATGGTACATGAAATATTGGCAGTAGATCAAATACATCAACAAAATTAACACATAGTCAAGGGTAACAGAAGACAGGCAGTTGCATATTGACAATAAAAAAGTGTCAATGTGGTTACAACTGTAGAAAAATTCAAGAAGACCTCTTTTAAATACAGGCAACTACGAAGAGAGTTTAACGTTTAGTTGGCAGAGAATTCCAAAACACAAGAGCGGTAAAGTGGGCAGTTTGTTTTCCATAATTAGTGGGTGCAATAGGTAATAGCGAAATTATGATTAGAGGCAAACCTAGTGGAATTTAAGTTAACAAGACTTGACCGAATGAAAACATTCAGTGGTGCACGTTATGTAACGACTGAAACAACAAGATTATCAGGTTATATTCGAATAATTTATTGATAAATAATATACTCATGACTGCCGAAGCAGTGAAGAAGTGTGGGCGCAAAATGGACTAAAAGGTAATATGCGAACGGCCTGATTTTGGATATGTTGCAATGACATCAAATGAGTGGTATGATAAGCAGTACGTAAAACGGCTGTGGATGGAAGCATAGCACAGGAAAAGTAACGTAGATTCACTGAAAAAATGGCGTGCTTTGAGTAATATCCTGATGCCATGAGCAGCTATGTCCTTAAATAAGGAATGTGTTGAGTATATTTTAAATGACTATCAAGAACAACTCCAAGAAACATGCATTGGTTGATTACTTGAATGGTATGATTGCTAAAACTTATTATTGGTTCATGTGTAAAGTACCGCTGATTCGAATGGAATATCAGGAACATTGTTGTAGATGCGTTGATATGCAAACAGTTTTGACGACACCATAGCAGATTGCTGTTAATGTAAGAGGTAAGTTTTTCTGTCAGGGAATTGTTGGCATTTGTCAGTAGCTAATATTGTAGTATCGTCGACGTACAAGATAGGTTTGGAGTTGTAAACACAATTAGGTAGGTTATTGATGTATACCAAGAAGAGGAGAAGACCAAGTACTGAGCTCTTGAGCACGCCTTTGTTTCTGTTTTTAAAGTTTTAAGGATTCTGTGAAACACAGACTGCCTATCTTCTGTCAGTTAACTAACTCTGGATAAGTGACAGAGAAGGCCCTACAACACCTATTGCAGTTAGTTTGTGAAACAGAATGCTGGGAAGTATCGAATCGAAGGCTTTTGTTTGATCAAGGAAGAGGGTTCCAGCATAATTTCCTGCATCGATTGCATATTTAACTTTGTCAGTGATAGACAGTAAAGCAAGATTGGTGCAATGACCGGCGCGGAAGCCGAACTGGTGTTTAGATAGGGTGATGAACTTTAATAAATACTTGTTTAAACGCCGAATGAGGCATTTTCCGATTATTTTGCTAAGAAACTGAATAACGGAAATTGGTTTATAATTGGAGATTAAAGATCGCTCTCCTTTTTTAAATACCTGTGTGACTTTGGCTCTTTTTACTTGGGTAGGAAATGCACCTGTTTTGAAAACTAGATTAATAATGTTAGCAAGTGGTTCAGCTATCTAGTGAACTATCTATTTGATGTTGCAATGTGGTAATTTGGTCGAGGCCTGCACTTGTAATTTTAGTCTCTTTAATGGTATTGATGACTTCATCCGGGATATTTGGAAACAGAAAAAAATACTGTATGGAGTGTTGGTGGTGCTGCTCAAGAAAAACTGTAGAGCATGGTATATTAGAACAAAAAATTGATTTAGCGCGTTGGTGATATCTAAGGGGTGATTGTATATAGACCCTGATGACTCAAGAAGCTCAGAGATAGGTGCCTCATGCTTGGTATTCAGAAATTAGTTAATTACTTTCCATTGTTTCCTTACATCAAAACCGGCTTGCTCAATTTTCGCTTCATAATGTTTTCGTTTTGCTTCTTTTAACAGTTTGTTTTGTACATTGCAATATTTATATCACCTTTTTAACAACTTTATGCTTGTAAGATGAAATGGTGCTGACAAGGTCTTTAAGGGCGGTACAGAAGTCCGACACCGGTGGTGACAGTGAACAATATATGCAAACTAGTAAAAGCTCGTTAATTCGAACTCGAAGGGAACCATAAAATTGTTCGAACTAAACGGAGTTCCAATTAGCGGGCGGGCGCTGGAATGAATGGACGTCGTGCCACATTGCGCGGGCAGAACACAAAGAAGCCACCTCTAGACTCGTTATCGCGAATTAGGCCTACTACGCGTTCGTGGTAGGTTATTTTGTAAGTAATGTTTCGTAAATAATAATGGAATGCGCCGTAGCACTGGTGCCGGTGGTGCGGCGCCCTCTGTAGAAGCGAAATACGCTGTTGCAGGAGCGTAGCGCGCGCTACGCTGTTGTTTTTTCTGTTTCGTTGTTTTGCAACACTAGTAAATTTGGTTTGGCTTGGGTTTGCAACACATTGTAATCACTATGGGCCGACTTCTTCTGCGAGGAGCGATAAAAACCAGGGGATCATAGTTCGAATTACCGACGCGTTCGAATTATCGGGAGTTTTGCGTCATTGAACTATACAGGGCTGTGCCGGGACCGGCGCGCGTGAGTTAGAATTAACCGGAAGTCTGAAGTAACCGAGTTTGAATTAACAAGCTTTTGCTGTATATGTAAAATGAAATTGTAAATTCAGAAAATATATATCGCCAATACCTCTTTCAAAAATAAAATTAAAACAATAAAGGGTTTTCACAGGGAGGGTCTGTTTGCAGGTCGTACCATCGCATCAGTGCCTCAAATGCCGTTCTAACGCAACCCAACCAAACTTAACTTAACCTTACCTAACCTAAACCTGAGGTAAAACTAACCTAACGTAATCTAAAGTAATATAACCTTAGCTTTGTTCAATTTTCGCTCAGAACAGCGCGATGCAACGGAACGACCTGCAAAAAGACTCCCCCGTTTTTATATGCCGAAGCTACATACCTCCGCTATGATGCGCGATGTAGAGCAGGGTCATGGGTTGAGCTTTACTACGTGTTGCTCTTAAAAATCCGCGAATATCTTCACTCACGGACGTTTTCGCTTTTGTCCTCCATCAGAAAAATAAATAGAAGATTTGGTGACGTTCTTGACTTCAGCAGTCGCCGACCGCTCGCCGTTTCGGGAAACCTTTAGCTTTTGACTCGTGATATTAACGTTAGCTTCGGCTACATAAGTGCGTTATTTTCCTTGCCGCTAACATCCGTCTTCATTTTTGGTATACATCGGAGGCGTTTGCGTATACCCTATGTGAGAAATATGGCACCCGCAGTGCGAACGCGGGAGAATCGAATTGAACCAACCTCCATTGCATTCATCGTGCAAGGAGTGAGAGGGGAGGGAAGTGCGTGAGGAGTGAGAGGGGAAGAGGAGAGGGTGTTACGTGCACGGGCGGCACAAGACTGCCGTATTGCAATGACATTTGCAACAAAGCCGGCAGATACGAGGCCAAATTTTGTAGTTGGCACCACTGGCTTCCACCCTCACATCAACTTCAGGTGGTAAGCCTAGAGAGAGAGAGAGAGAGAGAGAGAGAGAGAGAGAGAGAGAGAGAGAGAGAGAGAGAGAGAGAGAGAGAGAGAATTTTTATCCGTCTGGCAGAGGCTGTTTCTCTGGGTCTCGCCGCGCAAAAAACAACGCTAGTCCTGGATTTTTTGGCTTCGACTGCCTGTCCTCGCTCGGGTAACCGGGTTGAGCTGGATATCCGGGTCTGTAACACTCCCGTTCAGGCGGAAAAATTTGTCTCTTTTGATCGAACAAATCTTTGATGATGATGATGAGTGCTAATGGTTTCCCCTTTGTAGCGGGGTGATGACAAGTCATCTTACCAAAAAGGACTAATATGCCTATGTTTTATACTCTTGGTTCACTACTAGCGCTGCTTGGGGCAGGCACAAAAAGCTTATCAGGCACAAAATACTTTTTTCTCCCTGTTACAGGTGGCAACTGTCCTAGGCAATATTCCCCTCTCTGCTTTCCGTCCACCAGCATTCTAACCTTCTTTTCGTCGCCTCGACAACCTTAAAGTTCATTCTCTCTTTCTTCCTCTCCCTCCCTGTTTCCCTCAACCCCACCTTATAGCAAGATAGGGAGAGGGAGAATTCGATCAAATGAGCCATAAATTTTTTCCGCCTGAACGGGAGTGTTTTCTTTATCCCGTCATCATGAGGATTACAGCCGAAGCGGCTGGGGATTAACAAAAATGAACGAAGCTATGGGTGTACTGCCAAGTCCGTCAACTGACTTATACCTTTCAGTTCAAATGCGCTTGTTGCAGCTATTTCAAAAGATAGCCCTTGTTTTGAAAACATGTATTTGACAGATGGAAGAACTGAAAAACACCTACAAATTTGCTTCATTCGAAATGTTTGGCTCTTCAAACCTCATTACATCGTTGCTCGATTGTGAACCATGTTGCCATCGGTGGGGAATTTTCCGTGTTGCTGATTATACTTTCGCTGAAATTCGAGATATAACTGAGAGGAGAGCACAGAACGCCAGGAAGTCTGTATGCCGACTACACATCTAACGTAGTGTCGAACCGGAACATGTGATACGGCCATCTTCAATTACATATACGCAGTTGGAATCCAACACAAAGCATTGCCTGTGTAACCATGCGCAGGCATTATATTTTATTGATTATGAAGTTTAACCCGCCGACGCCTCACAGGCGACGAGGCGCGCCGTAGTGGAGGGCTTCTCCGGATTAGTTTGGACAACCCGGGGACCTTTATAAAGTGCGCCGAAGTGTCGAACAAGCCAGTATTTTTTGTGCTTGCTTCATTAGATAGAAATCTCATTCATTATATTGTTCGGCTCCAAAGTGAGAAATTCTACTCAACCAAACGCGCAATGCTTCTGGAAAAACGAATAGCTAGAGTGTAGGTGTCACCGGTCATCTAGTTGTGTGTAATGATAACGTAGTTTTGTGTTACCCGTAATATTTCGAAACATAGCTGATGATTAGAAACAAGCGCTGGAATTTCAACACGCCTAGATTTTTAATTTGCTTTGCTTGAACCGCCATAAGGCAACCGTGGAGGTTAGTGCCCGCATGATATCATTCGCCGAGTGTGGAGCAGTCTCGGAGTTGTCAACCACCTTTGATCCCATTCTTGATTCACCCAACCCACTCAATTAAAGAGGTTTTTCGTACGAGTTTGCTTCAAATATAGCAGCTCGCTGCCCCTTTCGTTTTCGTTCCTATGAGTGGAATAGAAAAAAAAAACACCTATATTAAAACCGTTGTGGTTAATTTGTTGCAAAGGACATAATTCAAACATTATTTCCACCCCACACTTCGAGAATACAAACGCGAACAGCGTGCAATGCTTCCCATTAATTAAGACCGGAGTGGTTAAACCCCGTTTTCTGCCGAACTTCATCCCGCAAAACTTCTCAGCCATCTGATAATCATTGCGAACTACCTTTGCAGCGACACGATTTGCGTGCGCCGTTTCTCCATCGCTGGTCTCCCTCGTCGGCCCGTTCGGTAATTCCTTACGTCAACGTTTTCGATCTCAGCCACGCCGCGACACCCAGTCCGGTGAATTCCCCAAGGTGGTCGCGCAGACGTCAGAGTGTGGGGTTTCGAAGATGACAGACAGCGTTGTTGTGGGGATTGAATGGTCCCGCTTCTCCGTCGCGGACGATCGTCTTTGCGCTGACAGGCGTTTCCTTTCGGGATCACGCTTAGCAGTCTCGCGCGCTGATCGCTTGGAAGGGATGCTGAAAAGGCTCGCCCCGTGAGAAAAGTTGTCGCAGCTGTCTTGGCGGCCGCGCTAATGCAAATACTTGGAAACAATGGTATTTTAGGCAGTTTTCGAAACAATGCTACATTGAGCCCTGGCTGCCGCATCTTGGGTCCGGCTCAATTACCACACTTTTCAACCGCCTACAAAACGTTAGGCGCCTCTTCGCAATTTCGCACGTCACGTGTCACTCGGTACGAGCACATTTCCCTGAACAGTGGTACTTACCGGTGCGTGGGCAATTGTGTCGGTCGGCGCATGGTGCGGGATCCCGGCATGGTTAAGTGAGGATGGAACACTCTCCAAACACAATGGGAAAGGTCATTAACTTGGGGCGAATTATAACGGTGCTAGTTTTCTAAAAGCCCTGTTTTCCAGCTTTGCACGCCCGCGCTACGCCGGAGCGGTAATGTGCTTGTAAGTATTGTAAGCTTTAGTTAAAAGTAAGCTTTAGTTAACGCTCAGTCACTGCATTATAGCTCTGACCATTGCAATTCCTTTTGCGATACCTATACCGGATGTGTGTATTACAATCAGTATGTCATCCTACCGCCTGACCCCCGGCCATCGTTCCGTGTGCTACATTGCGGAATGTTATAAGAGATTATGCTGTTACAAAATGAAAGGGAAATTTGACGCGTGGAGCATGAGATGGGACTTTTTTGGGTAGACGTTCTTTAATTCGTCCAAAGCAGTACTCCCCTCCGGAACGAGTAGCAGTAGAAGTAACGTAGCGAGTTGGACAGTCAGTACAAGTTCACCTTCGAAAAAAAGCAGATCTGAAAGAGACAAAACTGCAGAACAAACAGAAAAGATGATCTCTGGGCGAATTAGACAATGTGAGGTACCAGCCTGCTTTTCTGCACGTGTCATCTGCTTTATTACAGTTTCTGCTTTCAAGACAAGGTCGAGGGCTGCAGTTTCTTGCCAAGGGATTAAGTGCGTACCTTAGCAGTTTTCCCTGAGGAGGAGGAGGAGGAATAAACGTGTATCTGAAGCTGTCAGCCCTGGGGAAGAGTCCTCATTCCAGGACCCCTTGAGTGCGTCCGGCTTCTTGGGCTCGCTGCACCAGCCAAAGCTGGTCGTCAGGGTCCGAGCTGGACAGTGCTCCCTCCCCGTGCTCAGGGGAGGGGAAAGGCAGGGGGGTAGGTGGGGGTTCTTATCACAGCCCCACATGATATGGTAGAGGGTGCCCGGAGCCTCGCAGAAGCGGCATTGCGAGGAGTACAGGGTGGGGGCCAGAATGTGGGCTCTAGTGGGGTGGGGAAATGTGTTTGTTTGAATGCCTCGGAGGTGGCGCTCTTGTTCTTTGGTGAGGCTTTTGTGCGCAGGAGGATATAGCATTCTGTGATTATTATTTCTGCCGAAGTTTGTGCAATCGCTAGAGAGATGGCCGCTTCCTCCGCCTGCACATATCTGTTGTAATTTTTATCAGTCAAAAACGGAACCTGTCCACTGTACTGTCCTGAAAAACTGACCACGAAACTCACTTCCTTCGCACTGATGACACGTTTGGTTGTGAAAGGCAGGGCAAAGAAAAGTATACAGAAATATCTATGTTTTGGTGCTTTTTTTTACTTATTCGGTTTTACTTACTTTTTTGCGTAATACTGTAAAACAACGTGATTGACCTTTTCTTTTTTGTTGTTTTCCGTGTAAACACATTTAAAACAACTGGCGCATTTGATTCTCCGTGCTATATCTCTGCTCTGAGGCGTAGCTTATGTTGCAGGCCGGCAGACTTATTTTAACCAGCTGGTGATACTAAACGTGGATTAAAATCTTGATACACGGACGATCTCAATTTTGATCTACTTCAGAAAAAGGGTAGTGTGGAAGGGAGATCGAGGCCACGTGTGGTCAGCAGCAAACGGCTTAGCCACTAAGCGGCTCCTGCGGTCATACTTGTCAAGTATTAACAATTTGCAGGTGTCGGTCCTTTTAAACAAATTTACGTGAGAAAGAAAGAAAAACACGCGCCCAGAGTGGGGCCGAATTGGTAAGGCATTCGAGATCTAATCGAAAGGCGTGGGTTCGGTCCCCACTCTGGGGGCGTGTTTTTCTTTCTTTCTCACGTAATAATAATAAAAAAATGTAACATCACTAACGGTAAAAAAATAGTCTAACCATTCCCCTATGCCTTCTTTGGCGTTGTAGACTGCCGGCATTTCTTTCTGTATTTCCTAACGAGCCCCTCATTTCCAAACCCTATTATCGTGCGAAAGCTTAGCGAGGGCCTCGGTTCTGGCAGCCTTGATGCCAAGGTAGCATAAGAGGGTTTCCCGCCAGTTGACCGCTCATGACAGGCTGTAGACGTTCGCGTCACGCCCCGGGGGTTGAAAAAGAAGGTCCCTTTCTCCCCGTGTAGTCTGAGTGGCGCTGGCTACCACCCTGAAGCGTCAGATACAGTTGTAGTAAATATAAATACCCCAGAAAGTGAAGCAGAACACAGTCGCCCAGATAGCCGAATTGGTAAGGCATTCGAGATCTAATCGAAAGGCGTGGGTTCGGTCCCCACTCTGGGCGCGTGTTTTTCTTTCTTTCTTCTCAATAATTAATAAAAATTAATAATAATGTAACGTCACTAACGGTAAAAAAATAGTCTAACGTTCCCCTATGCTTTCTTTGGCGTTGTAGACTGCTGGCATTTCTTTCTGTATTTCCTAACGAGCCCCTCATTTCCAAACCCTGTTATCGTGCGAAAGCTTAGCGAGGGCCTCGGTTCTGGCAGCCTTGATGCCAAGGTAGCATAAGAGGGTTTCCCGCCAGTTGACCGCTCATGACAGGCTGTAGACGTTCGCGTCACGCCAGGGGGTTGAAAAGAAGGTCGCCTTCTCCCCGTGTAGTCTGAGTGGCACTGGCTACCACCCTGAAGCGTCAGATACAGTTGTAGTAAATATAAATACCCCAGAAAGTGAAGCAGAACACAGTCGCCCAGATAGCCGAATTGGTAAGGCATTCGAGATCTAATCGAAAGGCGTGGGTTCGGTCCCCACTCTGGGCGCGTGTTTTCTTCTTTCTTTCTCACTAATTAATAAATTAAAAAATGTAACTCACTAACGGTAAAAAATATTCAAACCCATTCCCCTATCCCTTTCTTTGGCGTTGTAGACTCCCTGGCATTTCTTTCTGTATTTCCTAACGAGCCCCTCATTTCCAAACCCTGTTATCGTGCGAAAGCTTAGCGAGGGCCTCGGTTCTGGCAGCCTTGATGCCAAGGTAGCATAAGAGGGTTTCCCGCCAGTTGACCGCTCATGACAGGCTGTAGACGTTCGCGTCACCCCCTAGGGGGTTGAAAAGAAGGCCCGCCTTCTCCCCGTGTAGTCTGAGTGGCGCTGGCTACCACCCTGAAGCGTCAGATACAGTTGTAGTAAATATAAATACCCCAGAAAGTGAAGCAGAACACAGTCGCCCAGATAGCCGAATTGGTAAGGCATTCGAGATCTAATCGAAAGGCGTGGGTTCGGTCCCCACTCTAGGCGCGTGTTTTTCTTTCTTTTCTCACGAAATTTAATAAAAAAATAATGTAACGTCACTAACGGTAAAAAAAAGTCTAACCACTCCCCTATGCTTTCTTTGGCGTTGTAGACTGCCGGCATTTCTTTCTGTATTTCCTAACGAGCCCCTCATTTCCAAACCCTATTATCGTGCGAAAGCTTAGCGAGGGCCTCGGTTCTGGCAGCCTTGATGCCAAGGTAGCATAAGAGGGTTTCCCGCCAGTTACCCTCTCATGACACGCTGTAGACGTTCGAGTCACGCCCCGGGGTTGAAAAGAAGGTCCCCTTCTCCCCGTGTAGTCTGAGTGGCGCTGGCTACCACCCTGAAGCGTCAGATACAGTTGTAGTAAATATAAATACCCCAGAAAGTGAAGCAGAACACAGTCGCCCAGATAGCCGAATTGGTAAGGCATTCGAGATCTAATCGAAAGGCGTGGGTTCGGTCCCCACTCTGGGCGCGTGTTTTTCTTTCTTCTCACATAATTAATAAAAATTAATAATATGTAACGTCACTAACGGTAAAAATAGTCTAACGTTCCCCTATGCTTCTTTGGCGTTGTAGACTGCTGGCATTTCTTTCTGTATTTCCTAACGAGCCCCTCATTTCCAAACCCTATTATCGCGCGAAAGCTTAGCGAGGGCCTCGGTTCTGGCAGCCTTGATGCCAAGGTAGCATAAGAGGGTTTCCCGCCAGTTACCGCTCATGACAGGCTGTAGACGTTCGCGTCACGCCAGGGGGTTGAAAAGAAGGTCGCCTTCTCCCCGTGTAGTCTGAGTGGCCTGGCTACCACCCTGAAGCGTCAGATACAGTTGTAGTAAATATAATACCCCAGAAAGTGAAGCAGAACACAGTCGCCCAGATAGCCGAATTGGTAAGGCATTCGAGATCTAATCGAAAGGCGTGGGTTCGGTCCCCACTCTGGGCGCGTGTTTTTCTTTCTTTCTTTCTCACATAATTAATAAAAATTAATAATAATGTAACGTCACTAACGGTAAAAAATAGTCTAACGTTCCCCTATGCTTTCTTTGGCGTTGTAGACTGCTGGCATTTCTTTCTGTATTTCCTAACGAGCCCCTCATTTCCAAACCCTATTATCGCGCGAAAGCTCAGCGAGGGCCTCGGTTCTGGCAGCCTTGATGCCAAGGTAGCATAAGAGGGTTTCCCGCCAGTTGACCGCTCATGACAGGCTGTAGACGTTCGCGTCACGCCTAGGGAGTTGAAAAGAAGGTCGCCTTCTCCCCGTGTAGTCTGAGTGGCACTGGCTACCACCCTGAAGCGTCAGATACAGTTGTAGTAAATATAAATACCCCAGAAAGTGAAGCAGAACACAGTCGCCCAGATAGCCGAATTGGTAAGGCATTCGAGATCTAATCGAAAGGCGTGGGTTCGGTCCCCCCTCTGGGCGCGTGTTTTTCTTTCTTTGTTTCTCACGTAATAAATAAAAATTAATAATAATGTAATGTCACTAACGGTAAAAAATAGTCTAACGTTCCCCTATGCTTTCTTTGGCATAGCGAATCAGAAAATGGGAAATGAGGAGCTCCGTGAAATAAGACAGAAAATAAGGGTTGGCAGTCAAGAAAACCTCGGAAAGCAAAGGGGAGGTTGTGGTGGGTCATAGAAAGAGATGAAGAATTTTTTGAGTCGAAAAGAAAGTGGTGAAAAAATGCCCGCCGGGCGGGATCCGAACCCACGACCTCCAGAATACCGGTCTGGTGCGATAACCACTACGCTACCGGCGGGGCTGTTTCCCCAGCACTTTCTCGGGTATTTATGTTAAGGTATTTTTCTTTCCTGCACTTGGGGGTGGTAGCCAGTGGCACTCGGACTACTCGGACTACTTTCTTTTCGACTCAAAAAATTCTTCATCTCTTTCTATGACCCACCACAACCTCCCCTTTGCTTTCCGAGGTTTTCTTGACTGCCAACCCTTTTTTTCTGTATATATATATATATATATATATATAATATATATATTATATATATATATATATATATATATATATAATATATATAGAGAGAGAGAGAGAGAGAGAGAGAGAGAGAGAGATTTTTATAGAGAGAGATATTAAGCTTTTATTTCAGCAAGCGCTGATTTCTTTTGGGGCGCCCATCCACTGAGGATCCTCCTAGTCGAGGAAGGCCTGGGCCATCCCGGTAGATAATCACTAGCCGTCCCTGTAGATAATCAAACATTGCCGGATGTTACGCTCGTTGCAACTTGATTGGTCGTGCATCCGTCGCTCAAAACGTGCTGGCAGCAAGCATTACATCATTTTTCCGAAAGTTACTTGGTCATTCCCTTGTGCGACAAATTTCATTATTGATGTGTCCACGCTGTATACATTATTTCCACATCATGAATCATTCCGGATACGTTAACAGTTCTAAAAAATAAGTAAAATAAAGAACGTCGTCTCAAAACATACTCTGCACGAAAAGCGGCAAAATGGGAAGCAGTTTGGTTCGTCCGTTGACCCGGTCGCAGCCAATGCAATCGGCCTCGCTGAAATGCTGTGTCCGACTGGCGGCTAGCAAAAAATCTCCTTTCTGTTCTCCCCCTTCACCTGTTATGTTGGCAAAGCAGCGTCAGACGTTCTTTCGTTCCGTTCCAATCTAGTTCCACGGGTGACCTCAGCTCGCCTAAGCTATATAATCAAGGCGGCCACCGTCAGCACTGAGTGTGAGAAAATAGGGGAGACCGAGGAGATAATGCCTCTCAAAGAAAAAAACAAGCATGGAAATGCCAGGGAGTAATCGATTGCGTACTGGTGAAGGTGGACCCATGTTGGGAAGAAGCTGCTCTGGCTGGGAGGGTAAATTGGTCGGGCGGGGAAATGGACGGATTAATTGGTTAAATGGGCCCCGAAGGCAAAATGGAAGTTTGGTTTTTTAATTGCTGAAGAGAAGCTGATTGGTTCATTGAAAAGAGGGCTTTGTCCCGAAAACAACGGTACCAATTTTATCGCAAACTTTCCGGCAATTTCTCTATGACGTCACAGAACCTTATTGGGGAATCGGTGGCTGCCGACCTAAAACGGTGCCCAGAAACCTGACTGAGCGATTGTAGTGGGGCATGTCGTTCCATTTGACCGCATCACTTGATTGCTAGCGTGAAGTTAGCGCACTTGCAACCATGCTTTTAGTGCTGGTCAATATTACGTTCCTCATGGTCACATTACGCCACTTAAGCACAAAATTTGAGTATTTCTGAATTCTCTCTTGAGCTTTTTTGGGGTAAAAAACGCCTTTCGGTGGGTTCGTCAGCTACGCCATGGTCCAGCAGGTAGCACCGTTCGTGTTTATCGCGAAGGTACGCCACTATGATTCTCAGTTTGCTAAGAAGACTAGCAATAGTTTCCTGGTGCAGCTGCCGAGCCCCGCTGCCTTGTTTTGTTGTTGTGTAGATGTGTGAATATTGTGCATGAGCTGTTGTTATCAGGCGATGTAGAGAGAAACCCCGGTCCAACCACACGTAGCTCCACTACTGAAATTGACCAGACTGTCCATGCTTTGCTTACAACGTTAAAAGCCGGCCTGGCCACCATCCTGGATGAATTAAAGGCTATAAATACACGACTGACTAGGTTTGGTTGCGCGCATCGTGAAGACGGTAGACCATTGCAAACTACTACCCGATATGTGGTCCGACGTAGATGTTCTACTGAGCTTATCCGCCCAGACATCTTATAGACTCGCCGGCATTGAGGAAAGGTTGAATGACGCTGAGGATAGATCACGTCGCTGGAACCTTGACTTCTATGGCGTCAGTGAAGGCGAGTCCGAATCCTGGTGCCATGGCAAAAACCTTGTCCCAGATATTTGAAAAGAAAACTTGAAGATATACTTGGTGACAACTTAAGAACGACACCGGAAGTTGCCGCTGTGCCTTATCACCGTAGCCGGATGTTTCTCCGCGCGGCGCAAGTAGGGCGTTACTGGGAATATTTTGAACATGGCGTGAGCCATTCCCGTGATTTATTGCATTTAATAGGCTTATAAACGACTCCAGTGACGACAAACAAACTGCGTTAGACAAGGCAGACGATATCACGCATTCATAGCAAACGCCTTTCAAAACGCTCGCGCACTGACATCACGGGTCCGGCGCTTTGGCGGAGTGATACACTACATGAAGTGGTGCCGTTCTTAAGTTGTAACCGAGTATAGCACTTGAACCTAAGTATATTCCGAGAGCGCATCCTATCGGTTAAATTGCTCCTGACAAAATCGCCCAATAATTGTTAATTTCACTTCTTTCAAGACTAAGGACGATATTTTATTGATTGATTAATTGTAGCGTTTAAAGCGCCGACGCAAGGCGGGCGATGAGGCGCGCCGTAGTGGAGGGCTCCGGACTAATTGTGACCACCTGCAGGGGATCTTTAACGTGCGCCGAAGTGGCGTACACAGGGGCGTTTTTTGCTTTTCTCCTCCGTCAAAAAGCGGCCGCTGCGGTCGGGAATCGAACCCGCGACCTCGTGCTCCTCGATATTTATCTAAGTACTTCAAGCTCAAGGGCACAACAGTCAGTATATCTGAGGATTTCTGTGCCGCCACTCGTTCAGTCCATTGCGAGCTCATTCGTTTCGCTCGGGAACAGAAGGCTCCCTTCAAGCTACCCTATGAAAAAACATCTACAAGAAAACGTACCACTACGACGCTGCTGATAATTCCGTAAAATAAACAGCAGAGCGGGCGAGTTAGCAAGAAAAAAATGTAACCTGACCGTGTCTTTCCAAACCACACCCCTTAACACGCCCAAACGTGCGTGGGTACGTACTAATGACGTCACATAGTCGATTCTTTACATCAACATTCGCAGCGTAATTCCGAAGCGTGAAGAAATATCCGCCGTCATCCAATCATCTTATTGTGATATTGCCGTTCTTACCGAAACATGGTTGTCAACGTATATCACTGACGCTGAAGTTGCTCCGTACATGCCTGGATTTGCCGTCTACTGCCGTGATCGCTTGCTAAACGAGGCGGTGGTGCTCTTATTGGAATAAAGAATTCAATTAGTCATTTTAAACTAGAACACGAGAGCCCCTAGAGATAATGCACGTAGCACGTCGAACCCGATCCGGCCTTACCATAAATGAAGCGCGCTATCGCCCAACAAAACCAGACGCTGATTTTTGCAGGCACCTTAACGAATCACTCGACTTTATACGCAAAAGGTTTCCAATAATATGCAACGATTTTAACTACCCTGCCATTGATTGGAGTGATCAATATCACGCAACTACCGGTGAATCCGAACAGTTCCTAAGCACCATACATGATTTTCAATTAACACAAATCACAACCCAAGCTATGAGACAGACCGCTCATACCGCTAACATTCCTGATTTAATTCCAATGCCCGACCCGAGCCATCGGAGATGCTCAACTGGGACGTATAGTGCCCACCGGTTCATAAAAGTCGCATTGACACAGGTTAACGGTCGGCCGATTCGGGGGAAAAAATTCAAAGCCCTTCCACCCCGTGAAGAGGGATGGCCAGCAAAGCTGCGGTACCGAGCTTCAACGTGAGGTTTGACTGGGTCGTAGTCCAACGGGTGCACGAAGCAAAACACGTTTGTTTGTAATTAGCGATTGAGCATTGTTCCTGGTTATTAACTGAAAGTCCAGTCCTGTCCAGTCACTGCTCCACGCGCATGCTCAGCACGGCTCTTCCCGAGCCACGTGAAACGGCTATCAAGCGGCTCCGACGCAGCGTCAGACCTGGCTACTGCGCAATTCAGGCGCACACCTGGGCACGCGCCGGCGCCAGTGCGTCTTCCGCGGCTATGACGACGAACACAATCCTACAAAATCCACTTTAATCCAACCCAATCCAATCCAAATCCAATCCAAATCCAAGCCAAGCCAAGGTTAAGCCAAGCCAATTAAATAGTATCGAATCCAATCCAATGCCCCTCGCGCTTGCGCAGAACGGACCTTCACGGCACACGCGAAACTGCTCAACCTACAAAACACACAGGAATCGTGGGTAAAATTTATTATAGCGAGGGTATGGTAATCACGGCACATGCTTTATGAAAGTCCCTAAGGTCTTTTTAATTTTGTATGATTTTTCATGCCCCGGGGGTGTGGGCGCGCAGTTTTACGATTCCGGGGATTTTTGTGGGCTCCGCGGACGTGGCGCTACGCTCGCTAGCGATTTCTGTCCACATCGCTCTGGGACCGGAGACGATCTGCTGGATCCTAGCCATTTATAGCTTTGCTGTGAAAAGCAGAGTAGCCCGTTATTCTAAACCGCAGAGTGAAAAAATACTCGCGTAGTGCTCCATACGACTAAGCTGCCGCGACTCTCAGAAATAACTGGTATACTTCCCGGAGGCCTATCCGATCATATCACACATCGCTGTTTACTTGTTGAATTGCAGCACTCCGAGCTGCTAAGCTGAGCATTTCTTAAATATTGCTTGTGCAGTAAGCTTCCCCGCACACCCCACAAATATTTGATCACCAGCGACTGCGTTCCATGAAGCCAGAAATCAATCGAGAATGTGTAGTCGTGCTGCAAACCGGCCTGCTAGTTCAGCCTGCGCAAAGTGCGCCTCTTGTACCTTGGTTATACGCTTTACAACGAAACCTTCGGTTGATTTTGTATCCTTATTGGCTAGATTAACCTCGCCGACTTTTTACCGCCCTTCATTTGGCATTTGGCATTCTGCAAGTGTACCAGAGGGACATGAATACGCTGCTTCAACTCCAGTGAAGTGAAGCCAGAGAAGCGTCGTAAGACAATATTCATATCGCATCGGCGCTAGTGGGGAGTTATCGGGACTACATCGACATTAGTCAGCTTAATATATGACAAATCCTAATGCACCTTTGTCTGATGATGGTTATGATTGAAACGGTCAGGTTTCTCGTAAGGAATTCGTTCGCTGTCGTTGGGGTCGTAGGGGCTAACAGAGTTTTGGGACGGGATGGTCGCCCCCCATTGAGGCAGAGAAAGCTTCGCTTTAAAATATACCACAATTCTCCGCGCACAAATCTTGTCTGGGCTCAGTTTTTACGGCACGATCGAATTGCAACGACCGCCGGCGGAGGCCGGCTGGTTTCGTCGGTGCTGTTATAGTGCCTAGAATATAGTATATTCTAGGCACTATAGTGCTGTGGTCTGCGAACCGCGCAGTCGGCACACACAAGCCGATCCCAAAGAGTGCACGTGGTAGAAAACATCGCAGGAAAATTTGCAAAGACGCAGAAGGGAGTACAGAACTTCGAATTGAAATGTCTACTAAATTAATTCAGGTAAACGCGTCCAGAATGGTCGAAACGTGGCCTACATTGGGAATCCAGACTTTATTCTACACAAGTAATGTCACAGTCTTTAGAAATCCCTTCGGTGTTGTTTTTATAAGGAGGCTTAATCATCTCCCAATTCGCTTTTCAGGTCGTTCGCCACTATGAGACAGTGTTCACTAAACGTCATATGTTGTTCTTCGTGTCCGTGAAAGAACAATTTAGTGATGGCATCATTGAGTGAGCGAGCAAACTTTTTCCATCATCCTCTTCCATCTTGCGTATCGAGTGAGGTAGCCAGCCCGGCTGATCTCGCCAGCAGTTTCCTCTCTCTTTTTCCAGCTGTCTCCGTTGGTCGCTCTGGTGCCATGGGAGAGGCTTAGCCTGAGCCTAGTTTGCTCACCATAACTGCAAGAATGCGCGCAATTCGGTCCCGCAAAGCCTCTGCGCTGCTCGTCGGTCCGCGCCGGCCGGGCCCAATCACAGGTCGCTCGTCGTTCTACCCCCCTCCCGCAGCAAATAAAATCGCCGAGCTTTCCCTCCCCGGTCACGGAGGACACGCCGTTAACTCAAGGTAGCGGGCACTTCCGGGTCCGTCTGATCGATTTCCTATCCAGGCGGGACGACAGATAAGGCGTACGAAATTGCAGCCCAAGAACGCGGAAGTGTCGTCGATTGCTCCGAATAACAAGCCACGAGGAACGGTTATCGACCTTTTTCGCCTCTCCCGGGTGCCTTCTATTTCGGACATTATGTAGCTTTTCCTACGTTCGATACTTTGTGGCCGTTTCTGCTGTCGGGCCTCGTTAAACTGCCGGGTTGCATATATAGCCTTCCACGCCATTAAACTACACTTAAAAACTCATTGGTTTTTATTTTCTCGTTTTCGTTACGGCTTATCGGTGCGTTTGTTATGGCTTATCGGTGCTTGCTTAGTTCAAGCCAGTACCACGTTGTAAATCGTAATTGGGTAGTGAAGCTCCCGTCGTAAATTTTACCGCGTTGCAAGGTATGGCACGTCGCCAATCACCTGAAGGGAGATTTTAAAATCTAGTTTTCTTAGGCCGCAATCCTTCTTTGACGATTTTTACATCCATTGGGAAATGTGATGAAAGTAATCGTTGTTTTAGAGACGATCGTCTTTGTTTTTTGCCTGCCTGCCTGCCTGCCTGCTTCTCTGTCTGTCTGTCTGTCTGTCTGTCTGTCTGTCTGTCTGTCTGTCTGCCTGTCTCTGTCTGCTGTCTGTCTGTCTGCTTGTCTGCTTCTCTGTCTGTCTGTCTGTCTATCTGTCTGTCTGTCTGTCTGTCTGTCTGTTTTTTCAGCCTACTCACCATATTCAGGTACACGCTATGAACGGCAATAGCTCCTGTAGTGCGTCACTCCGCCAATGCGGCGGACCAGGATGTCACACGCGCGCGTTTTGAAAGTAGATTTGGGTAATTCGTGACATCGTCTGCTTTTTTTTTTTTGCGTAGTTTGTTTGTCATCGCTGCAGTTATTTGTAAGCCTATTAGGTCTTCAAAATGGCGGAAACGACTCGCGAGGCGCTCAAAATACTCGCAGTAGTAAACGGTCGCATAAATGAGCGGAAAAGGACGCGTCCCCGCACGCGTCTCCGCCCCGAGAACCGGTTTTCTGCCGGATTGCTCGAACGGACAGCCGGCTGCGGCGATGCGGCGTAGGGGCAACTTCCGTTGTAGTTCTTAATTAAGGTATACCCGAGTGCGGTGGTTCATTGACCCACTGGGTTTTTTCGGGGGGACAAGATTGCACAGAAGGGCGGGGAAGGGGCAAAGTGGGACGTAAGGAGTGAGAATGAAGCACTCAGAATTAGAAGAGGTTGAGAAAAAAAAAGCGTATTGCGACGGGGATCACGGGCTCCCGAAGCTTTCAACGATTTGGGGGGGGGGGGGTTAAGACTAATGGAGATGATGATGGCGGGGGTAATAAGGATGATGATGACGACGATAAAGGAGAATAATATCACTAACATGTTAAGTTTTTATATCTCATTAGGCCTGGACGATACCAAAAAACCACATGGGTCTCGGAAAGCCGTAGTTTATGGTTGTCAATTGTCGTCGCCATTATCGCACGTCTATTCGGTACATATAATTAAAGCGCTATCCATAGGCCATCAAGCAAACCAAGAAACCTATTAAACGTATTTTGAATCATTGGTTGGAAACATCCCTGTTTGTTTGGGAGGGAGAAGACTTGTAACAGCCTTTTAAAAGCGATTTTTTTTTGCCTCACTGGGAGCAACCATATGCATAACGTACTGCATGAAAGCCAACTCCACACAATGGAAGGCCACATGAAGATGATGGGTTTCATGGTTGGTCAGGAGGTTTAACGCGCCAACGCTACACAGGCGATGAGGCGCGCCGTATAGTGAAGGGCTCCAGATTAACTTTGACCACCTGGGGATCTTTAGCGTGCGCCGAATCTTTAGCACGCGCGTGCGTTTTCGCTTTTCGCCTCCGGCAAATGCGGGCTTCCACAATGGCACCTATAAAGCGCCTCAAAAGAATAAAAAACATTTCCCGTGGTTGGAATCGGCCCTGAGTCCCTCTCGTTATGTAGCCAGCGTCTATACGATTGCGCCAATCCGACACGGTCGAAGCAGTTTGGGTTTTGGACTTCAACAATCACTCAGGTTTCCCTGGAGAAAGCTTCCCGTCTTAACCCCCTTTCTCTTAAGAAGCGAGCTCCGATACTTTTCTCTTCAAATATCCTACATAATGTAATAAAGGCTATTACTTGCTGAGGGAAGACCGGTCGGACCCCCCCTACGTGGCACTCGAAATGCCCTTGCAAGCGCATGCGCGTATACTATGTCCTAGCAACTATAGGCTCTCTGTTACGCCTTCGACGCACATTCTGGAGGAACTGCCTAGTAATACAGAGGAAAATACACACCGTTTTAGGGGAAAAGCTCCTTAGGGGATGGAGCTGTTGGCGTCTCCTGTCGTCGTCGTCGTACCCGTCGTCTGATGTAGTCACGGTACTACTAAAACACCGGGACACTCGTTTACGCCTCGCAATAGAGGGCTTCGTGCTTAAAAGACAAGATAATTTTACAGCAAAGCTGTATACCTCTACCCCCCAACGGTTTCATCTCCGTTGGCAAAAAACGAAAGGCGCCAAGAATACACTTATGCATTGCATGCTTCACCCCTCCCCAGGTTTCACGTTACTGGAGGTGGCCCGGGACTTTTGCCACAGAGAAAAGTTGTAACGAACATACCAAGTGGTAGCAATAATGATGGAACCGGCACTGCCTACGAGAAAACCGCGAAGGTCTTCTTCTACACACACAGCATAATGGTGAATGTTTGTTCGCAACTTTTGCGCGCTGAAGGCCAGATAGAGGAGTTGCGCTCACCTCTTATACACGAGTTCGTCCCAAATATGCCTCATAGCATGACATTTCTGATGCCTCGCCACCGTATTTCGTTTTGGGTGGAGCACGCTTTGCGTCGGCCTGCGTGATCTACGCAGAGCTCTCACCCAGGTCAGTGTCCTTTTCACTCCACCTTGTCTCTGGTGAAGACCCCAGTCACACGTTCTGCCTCGTCCCACTTCTTTCCGGTCACCACGGGCCTGAAATCATCACTCTACTGAAGCCAGCCTTTGGCAACGGACCCTCCGGAACCGGCGTTGAGGCGGTTAGACCAATACAAACCAGCACTAGCATTACCTTTGCGTCATCAGACCGCTTCTCGACCGATGACTTGGAAAGGATGAGAAAAAGTGGCGCAGCGTTGAAAACACCCTTGACCTATCGTGCCTCGCACATTGCGAGTAACATCAATGCCGCCTATGGGCTTCGTGCGTTAGTATGGTGGAAACACCGATGTGCTGTGTTCAGGGCCATCTTGCGGACAACGAGGACATAATCTCTTTGTTCCACGGGCAGGCGTCGTTGCGTAGCGTCGCTTTCGGCCCAGTACAACTATCAGCCTGAGAAAGAACGAATGACCGCTATTCTGTTGCAATGCAATACAAAAAGCTAAACGGCACTTTATTAAAGTATAAATGTTTCGCAAGGGCGACAGGAAAGCGATTCATCGCACCAAAACAACGCGCGGGACTCTTTACGCGCTGTATGAACAAACTGTAATTTCACAACGGCTTCAACTGAACACCAGCGGCGCCGCCCAAATTGAAGGCAGAAATGAAGAAACCAAAACACGTGAGACCACTTACGAGAACAAAGAAAGGTGTGATGCAGTGTGGATGTGTGTGTGTGCATCGCCTCCTGGAAGCGACAATGTGTGTGTGTGAGAGAAAGGAAAGCGAGATCGGTCCACCAATAAGGAGACTCCTGTTCTGTGGGGCCCCGCCCCCCCCCCCCCCCCCCCCCCCGATAGCATAACATGACGGAGCGATGCCCCTATGGCACCGGCAACGCTTTGGTGGCTTTGAATTGTTCGGCATTAGGTCCCGGTCAGGGCATAACTGCAATCACCCAGCAGGTTGCCGGACAGCTTAGCGAAGAAAAGACCAGCGACGCCATTTCCGCGGTGCTTGTAGAGGCGAATTTCTCCCGTGTAAACTCCACTGTGCCTCGTCGGTGCCTGAAAGTAATTTGATCTCCGTTGTTTGTGTGGAATCGCGGCAAAACGGTCGTGTGTATACTGCGACACCCAGGATATACGGCTTCAAGAGCCCGAAGATTCAGGTTTGTAGCAGACTGTGTTTGAAAATACAGCTGTACAACAAACTTTCCCTAAAATGGCTGAAACTACGATGAGTGTTCGTTGAACGGGCTCTGAAAAATATCTCTTGGTGCTTCGTTATAATTATTTTATAGGTTGATGAATGCGCACTCAATATACGAATATGGCGTAGATGCGCGTGAGGAAGCTTTGACGAGGTCCTGTAAACGTTTATTTACCTTGCTGTCTACCCTTGAATCACTCGACATAGCCATGGGCACAGGTATGGTAGAGCGCACAACGGGAGCTATACTTTGGCACAAATGATTCCCCTCGCATTCGTAGAGCCTATGAAAAGAAAATACAGTTTGGAATAATAGAGACTGTTTCGAAGCTAATAGAGTTGTATGTGATATTCGTACGTTGTTGAGCTCGTGCAGTTATCTGTGTAAGCAAAAATATCCTGCCCAACAAGCACCACCTGAACTTGTTGCTTTGTACCTTCCTACTGTGGCAGAAACGCGAACAAGGTTTGGGTTGTACAGGAACGTAATGTTTGAGATATTTGGGAGTAGTTTCAGTAAAACTGTAGATGCGAGTACCTGAATAATGGCTGGTGTGTTTCCATCTGTCTGTAGTTGTGTCGCTCTGCAGCGTAAACATTTACGTTACTGTGCTTTCGTTTTGAAGCTGTCTGTATATTTTGCCGGCGTGACTACTTACAATGGAAGGCTGCATGTACCTCGGATGTTCCATGTATTTCCTGATGTATATACGCACTTATACTGACACCGGAATGCTGTTTTGGAATCTACAAAAATAAGCACTCGTTCCGTGTTCTTTGATGCATAGCATATTTTCGCAGCGGTCGCACGCCAAGTAGCGTGCATGCAAAATGCAAATGCACCTATGGTTCTGTTCGTTTTTATTTCTTCTCGGGTACTATGTGCATTGTGCACGTCGGCGTTGTAAGGTCATCCGTAAACTGTCATCGGCTTTGATTAGTGAATTCACGGTCTAAAAGCATCTTCAGGTATATTCTGGATAGTTTCAATAAACAGACATTTGTACCGGTTTTGGGAATTATAATATTACAATAAAACACGCATTTGCTTCTTTTTGGCAGAAATTTCAGGGGGTTGGCAATGATGCCGTATCGACAATTGGTATACGTTTTTTTTTTTTACATCATGGAACTAATGTCGCAACCGCTGCCAGGTGCCGCCACGTGTCACATCAAAATTGCAGTGCACGAGACCCATAGCACTGGACAAACAGTGCGAAAATAATGCTCAGTGTAGGTGCATAGAGGCCCGTGGCGATGTTGAACATACCATCCCCTCAATAGAGGGAAAAAAATCATCGTCACCGTGGTCTGGGTGATGCAGCTATGGTACGCGTATGCGCACCCCGACACATCAACAACACAGGAAAGGCAAGGAGCTCACCAGCTCGCGACAACACAGTTTGCCGCACCACAGAATTATTGATTAGTCCATGGATGAAACAAAAAAAAAAAACTCATCACCCCCTGAGACAGGGCACCGCAATGCGTGGTTTCCATCACTAATACAGTCTCTCGTGCCAGACGTTAAGGGGCTGCTTTCGATCAACGATGGTTACATCAAAGAGACGACGAGGTAGGACCGAAGGGGAGTCGCATAAATCAGTAACGACCGGCGGCCCTTCGGCCGAACGGCGTTTCCTCGGCGCAGCAGAATACGAAACGGGTGCATAAAACTACTTCGAGGACCATAATACTGTGCAACCAAGTGATCGTTTGCTGCCCTTTCGGTCGCGGGCTGCATTTGCTCCCAGCTTTTATCGTTTGCCTTCTCAAGAGAAGTTTGCCTTCTGAACAACCACAACGGCACAGAACGGCGAATACGGAATGAAGCGAGTGGCCAAACTCCGAGGCTTTCTTTTATTGACAGGGCGATAGCACTCGCCGCGATGGTGTTCCTGGTGGCGGAAAAAAAACTATGTATCGCGTGCGCGTTGTTTTTTTTCTTTTCTTTTCTTTCTTTTTTTTTTTGTTACGGCATTAGCATATGGTCGTGTGAGGAGTTGCCCTAAATATGACCCACTTCAAAGCGCGTTTTACTTTCGTGAGGGTATCCGTCGAATGACTAGAGGAGATGCTTTGTTTCTCTGCGTAGAAACGCACATCTGAATGCAGCAGATTAATTTCTTGCTTTATTCTTAATATTACACAGTCGGTAGTGGCAGGAAAAAATTAATAGCGTCTGTATTTAAAAACGCTTCTAGGGTTTAAAAATACCAATCTGCGGACGTGTGACATACAGATCTGGATTCAATCTTTACGCCACTTGCGGGCACTCTTTGAAAAACGAGCCAATTTTGAAACAAAGTAGTGTTGCAAAACGCTACGTAAGAAAATGCTGAGAGTTCACAACGCCTGCAGCATATCCACCGTAACGCCCCTTTCTTCCACGTCCGGTCTCAGCCGGTGGGCGGATTTCAGCGGAGTAAATTGTTCCAAGGGTGCGCCCGTCAGGTGCATGGTTAGCCAATCCCATGCGACTGCCGGGAGAAGTTTTCTGCGGTGTTTCTACCGGCTACCGGCAGAATAGACACAATCGCTATTTTCGGTACCGCCGTTGTGCCTTCACTGAACCGTCCCATCACGTCCACATAGCCGGCATCAATCTAAACAACCCGGGTGATCTGGACCCCAGATGTCATTGCGCATCGATACGCAAGGGTCTTGTTTGTTTTGCCTATAAAGTAACATGATTCTTTTCTTTTTCATGAATCGGTTGCACTCTGATCCCATGTCTTTTTACAGCGATAGCTGGTAATGGTTCATTATTGCGGGCACTTGGTCTCGGCAGTCAGGGAATACGTGCTTCGATCGCTGTGTGCTCACCCAGATGTTGTGAATAACGAACTTTGTTCCTTCCAGATTATGAAACAAGAATCCTACCCGCTCGACCATCAGGGTTCTCTTCTCTCTCCCTTTCTTTTCGGGAATAACGCGGTATTACTGCGCGTTCTCTAAGTATAGAGTTAAGGTCCAGGAGACGGAAGAAAAATTCTCCGTTGCCCGTAGATTTCCCTGAAACTGGAAACAGCAACGGCAAAATGAGAAACAAAAAAACGATTCCAAGTTCAATAGTCACCGACATGCGACACATATTCACGCGTGTGATTGAGCAAGAATGACGATTATTTTTTCTCGACAGAATGCCCGTAGGCATAAAATAATCTATTTACAGGTAGAGATGGGCACCCGTCTCTCGGAGGAAGGCAAGAAGGGAGTGGTGGCGGGGTCCCCGGAGCCACAGCTGGAGGTCAGGGTGCCTTCCAGGATGGAGGCCTGTGCCTCTCAGGTGTCGCCTTCTGGCTGAGCCCAGTGAAGGACACGCCCATATTAGATGGTCCACATAAGCTTGTTCGGCAGGAGCTGTGCAGAAGGGGCAGGTGTCATCGAACGGGTCATGGTAGCGTCGTGGCCACGCCCGGGTCACAGCAGGTGAAATCGCCACTCCAACGCGAAGTGTGCGCAGCAAAACCTCTTCCCAGCGAGCACATCTACTAAGGAGGTCCGTTCCACACGGTGGGATGAGGGCACGTGTGGCGCGACGCAGATCGTCCTTCCATTGGACAAACTTTTCTATTGGACCCAGTGTTAACATTCGCGAGTAATATACGTACGGTGACAAGCCCTATCCGCTGCAATGTGAGCGGGGAGCGTATTCTGCCGAACCCACAACAGCCTGAGAGGGCAGGGGTACGGGTCTAGTAGTGTGTGGATGTCCCTTGAAATAGTGCAATTATTGGATACTAGGCGTAAGACCCCCATCACCGCCCTGGAGTGCGTAGAAAGATGCAGGATGGAACCCACTGGGGCGCGCTGCAGGGCTGGCGTTACTGCCTGTATGTCATCGGGTGGGTGTGAGCTCCGTCAGTAAAGATGGCAGGGTGCGGATGGTTGCTAGAGACAAGTTTGAGAGGCGTCTGTGTTGACGGGACACTGGACCACAGTAAATAAAACGCCATCCTGGGACCAAGGCATCTACCGCCTCGTACGTGGTCTCAGCCGTGCTAGCGTGTCGGGGAAACATCGCAAGGACTGGGTCTAAAAAAAATTCACGTATCTCCACCAAGTGGATCATGACGAGTGGGCGAAGCACTGGGGATCGTTCTTACCTTAAGTCACCCGTGCCATTGCCCACTCGCGCTTGTAAATGAGGGACAAAGCGTGTGTACATTATGTACAGTTCCAATCCAATCCGATACAATTAAATTTAATTCAATTCAATCCGATACAATTCAAATCCAATCCATTTCAATCAATCTAATCCCAATCCAATGTTCCTCGCGCATGCGGAGCACGGCTCTCCAGGATCCACGCGAAACTGCTCTCTCTCTCTCTCTCTCTCTCTCTCCTCTCTCTCTCTCTCTCTCCTCTCTCTCTCTCTCTCTCTTCTCTCTCCTCTCTCTCTCTCTCTCTCTCTCTCCAACCTTTTTTCCGCGTTGATAGTTCTAGTTTTTGCTTTTTTGCGGCGTTTTGAAACCTTTTAAACGGTTTGAAAAACACATATTCGGTTTATAATGATGTGCGCGCGGACGCCAACGGAGGACATTGCGAGGTCCTAAGGTGCTTCGCACCTAAAAGAAGCAACACCAGAAGCGCTGCATCTAGCCCATATTCAAGCTTAAAACAAATACCTTACTGTTTTTATTTGTGGACCGCAACCACAAATACATGCATGTCACATGCCAGGTTCGGAGTATAATGCAGTTGAGTTTGTTTCAGCAACGTCCATCGCAATCATCCAGGGAGGAGCAAGAGGGGACGAAGGGAAAAGCGTCGTGGGAGGGGTTGGAGGGAAGAGGCTGTTAGGCGGCAGAGGCGGAGACGACTATCGCCTTTCTACGGTATGTGCAGGTAAACAGGCAGGTACGAGACAAACCTTTTTAGGCAAACAACGATTGTTGAGCCCCAACGAGTCGGGACAAACTATCCCGTGATATTTGCTCGCTATCGAGGCTTTCCTCCCTCAGATCTACGGGTGGCTGCTGGAATTGCAGCGTCGTAAGAAATGCGAACTTACACAGGTGATCCGTCGGTATAAATCACTCTCGATGCGAATAGCCCGGAAAACGACAAAAACATTTTTAAAAGGGTTTTAACCTTTGTTTAAAAAACCCGGCAAAAGTTTGGCTTTTGGTTCTAACCCCGGGGCATTTTTTTTTCCCAAAAAAAGATGTCCAGTTTTTCCCCTTTTTTTGCAAAGACATTTTTTCCTTAATTTTTCCCAAATGATTTTGCGCGGGGGTTTGACCAAAGGGAAGGAGCCAAACAGGAAACTTTTTTTTCCTTTTTTAATTTTTTTAAAACCCCAAAAATAGCCAAAAGAATTTTTTTTTCCCCAATGTCTACAAAATTAAAAAACCTGCCGCGGCGAAGGGGACCCGCTTCGGGGGCTCCCTTGCCCTTTTTTCCGAAGGGGCAAAATTAAAAAAGCCAAACCTCTCTTGGTAGCTTATCGGAAACCCTTCAATGAACCGGGGCAAAAATTTTTAGGAAAGGGAAATTTAAACCCGGCAAACAAAACCTTTGGGGGGGAAAGTTTTTTTTTAAAATTTTTTGGTTTAATTTTTTTGAAAATTTTTCGAAAATTTTTTAAATTTATTTTAAACCCCCCTTTTTTGGGGGGAAAATTACAAAAAGGGAGTTTAAAAAAAAGGGGCAAAAATGGGAAAAAAAAAAATAAAAAAGGGTTTTAAAAGGGTAAAAAAAAGTTAATCAAATCTGGGGAAAAACCCACCGGGATTTGTTTGCCCGGAAGGCCCCTTAAAAAAATTTTAATTTTTGCTTAACCCTTCCCCCCCTTTTGGATTGTGAAGGGCCCGGGAATCTTCTCCCCTTCAAAAACAAGTTTTGGAAGGGAAAAAGATAAAAAAAAGTTAACCGTGGTTTGTCGGAAAAAACTTTCATTATTTCCCGGTTTCTTTTCTTTTTTGAAGTTGGGGCGGAAAATTAAAATTTTAGAAGACGCCTTTCGGGTTTTACCCGTTAAACCAGCCGGTTTCCCAAGAAAAACTGGCAAACCCAAAAGTTGGGCCGCCGGGTAAAAGGGGGTTTTTCCCAAAATAAGGTTCATTTTAAATTTCGTTCAAAACCCAAAAACTATAAAGGGGTTTTTTTAGGGTAATGTTTTTTAACCCTTTTAACCCCCCAAATTTAGGTTTTTATACCCCGGGGTTTACAAACTTTTAAAGGGTTAATTAAGGAATAAAAAGGCTTGAAAACCTTTCACACGGGTTTCAAAAAATTTTTGGAATGAAAGGGTGAAAATTTGAAAAAAGTTTCAAAGGAATAGCCTTTTCCTTGGCCAATCTACACAGGAAAACAAAGAAGGGGCCAAAGAAAACAAGCAAAAAGAAAGAAGGATGAAAGAAGAGAAGGGAAGAAAAATTTTTTTTTAAAGAAGGAAAACCCAAAAATTTCCCACTATTAAAGAAAAATTCTAACTTTGCGGGGAAGGAAGAAAAAAAAAATGGTGTTTGTTAAAAAGCTGGCATTAGAAAAAAAAGAAAAAAAAACAAGAATTAAAATAAAATAAAAACACGGGTTTTCCCTCAGGAAAATTTTTAAGTTAAAAAAATTTTTTTTAAAAAGGGGGGAAAAAGGAAACAATGGGGGGGAAACCCCAATGCCGGGAGCTTTCCCTTTTTTACAAAAAAGGGCCTTTGGCCCAAATTTTAAAATTTAAGCAAATAACCGGGTTTTGGGGCACTTTTTTTTGGTTCCCTTGAAGGGGGCTTTAACCCCGGTGGGGGGTTCTCCCCCCCTTTAAAGTTTTTTTCCCCCAAAAATCTCCACTCGGAGGCCCATCCCCTTTTGGCCCGAAGGTCTCCAATGCCTCCATTTCCTTAGGGGGCTATCAGTACGCCAACCGGCCAAAAACCGGGGTTTTGGGCAGGTGGGGGTTGCTCCCCCTTGGGGCAATCCTTTTGTCAAAAAACTTTGGGGGCCAAAAAGGCCCCCTTGGCAATGCCCTTTTGGTTTGCCCCTTCCCCGTTCCCGAAAAAACACCCCTTTACTTTTTGAAAACGGGGGTTCAAAAACAAAAAGGGGGGCCCATAAAAAAAACCCCCCGTTTGGCCTTCCCAAACGGCTCGCCCCCGGGGAAAAAATCGGCCCTTTAAAACCGTCCTTAAAATAAATTTGGGGCCCCAAAAGGGCCGAGGGTTTTTGGCGGAATGCCGTTTGCCGAAAAAATACGTAAAAGGGTTTATTTTGGCCCGGCTTTTAAACCCCGGGTTTTGGTTTTTTGGTTCCGTAAAAATTTTCCGTTTAAAAATTTTTTTGGGGCCTTAGGTCCCCCGGGGCTTCCCCGTTGGTTTTCCGGAGGGGTTTGGGGTTTTTTTCAAAAAGGGAAAAAAATTTTTGTGGGGGGCCGTTTGGCCGATTGGTTAAAGAAAAAGGAAAATCCCAAGGCCGTATTGGCCCTTCCCCTTTTTTAAAAGGCAGGAAAAAACAATTCGGATTAAAAAGTTTTTGGGGTTTGGGACAAAAAAATCCAATTTTCCCCAAATTTCCCTTTAAACGATATCAGGGGGCCCCGAACCAGTGGGGACTCCCCAAAAACCCCCCCGGCCTTAAGGGGCCGGCTTGGGGCCTTTTTTGGGGCCCCCGGGGAAAGGTCACCGCCCAGAAACATGGCTGTTGTTACGAATTGTCTGTGTGTGCGCGTGTGTACGTGGTACGAAAGCTTTTACAGCGCACAGCACGACATATCGCCAAGGTGCTTCCCCACGTAGCATTGAAGATGGGAGGGGAGGGCCACTGACGTGGATCATGAGACTCCTAAAAGCGGCTTGGCCAAAACCCTTCGAACAGCCATTGTCGGCAACAGCAGCTGACTCATCGCCACCTGCGCTGGGGAGAAAACCCCTTTTTTTCCCCCCCTCTCTCCGGCAACAGCATGCACAGGTCCTGCGGAGGTGCATCACGGTACTTGTGGTTTGTGTTTGTCCATTTTTTGAGAGCGTGCGCGAAGCAGTGAAAGCTGACGTCGGCGCTTTGTGTTTTAAATGCAGAGCATTTCTTTAACTCACATGTAGCGTCCGCCGTCCGTCCGCAACAGCTCAGCGCGCAGGTGCGCCCCCCCCCAAACTCCTCCTCTCCCCATCACGCTACCCTCCTCGCTCTCAACAACGGGTCCGCACCCCCCCCCCTACACTATAAAAAAAAAATAACATTTTACCGGCGCCTGGTTTCGATCCCACGACAATGCGGGCGGAACGAAAGGGCACATGGTGCTCTACCCACTGCGCCACAAAGCCGACACAGAATGAAAGGCTACGAACGCGCCTTATATCCTTGACTCATTCAAACTACGTCATCAGCGGCGTGCGTTGGCGACTCAGTGGCGTGATAGCTGCGTGGTGTACACGTGATAGCACCAACCCCCCAAACACAAAACGTTAACGCAATACACCCCCCCCCTATGCGACGCATTTACTCGAGTCCCCCTCGGGGGGAGATGGGCCCATTTTTAATACGCGTCCCCTCGAGCGCCCTTCAGAACGTCGGCGGCGCGAGAGCGAGGCGTTGATGCACGGGGGTTAATGTACCGTAATTACCCGATTCTAACGCGCACCCGATTTTCCAGGAAAAAAACCAAAAAAAACTTGCACCTCCGTTTGAAACGCGCAAGGAACTTTGCGAGAAAAAAAAAAAACGAAGCGAGAGAAACGGGCGATTTATTCCCCGAAGTAATCTCACTTATCTCACTCCTGGTCGCTCCCCGAGAGCTCCTTGTCGCCTCACGCTGACCGCAACATCTCGTCATTGGTGCCGTCAAGCGCGTTCGCGATGCCACACTTCTGTACGAACGTTCAACCATGTTCGATTGGATCGTGGCCCACGCCACGCATGCCCTTCCGGTGAGCTTCTCCAGATTGATTTGATTGATTGTAGGGTTTAACGCGCCGACGCAACGCAGGGGGATGAGGCGCGCCGTAGTGGGGGCTCCGGATTAATTTTGACCACCTGGGGTTTTTATCGTGGCGCCGAAATCTCGTACACACGGGCTTTTTTGCTTTTCGCCTCCATCAGAAAAGCGGCCGCCGCGGCCGGGAATCGAACCCGCGACCCCGTGCTCAGCAGCGCAACGCCTTAGCCACTGACCCACCGCGGCGGGTGCTTCTCCAGAGGCATACGCTTCAGCAAACCGCTCGTGTGAACGCGTGGGAGCCGCTCGTATGCCGCGGAAGCGGCGCACCTTCGTTGCCGCTGCTGCCTTTGCTGTTATCAAGCACGCAAGTGGAAAAATTTTGACGATTTGTGTGAACGCCGAAAGAAAAGCCTAGGCGTCTAGATCCGAAAAATTGTTGCTAAAAGCTTCCGCGCAATCTTGAGATTGCGATGGGGATGGGTGGAACGAAATTTCAGCTGTTTTGGCAGTTTCGGTTTTGTATCCGATTCTAACGCGCATGCGATTTTTCGGCCTATTTTTGCGGAAAAAAGGTGCGCGTTAGAATCGGGTAAGTACGTAAGCGCGCCAGCGGGATGCTACAACTGAAATCGTCGCTGTTCATCCCGCCATGCCGTTGACCAGTTAAGTTTGGCTCACAGCCCTTTGGCGTGATCCCTAAGGCAGCTCTTGGGTTTTGCCGCTCGTCCACGACCCCACTACATGAAGGAGGCGACGGAGCTCCGTACGGGGACAACTTCACCAGTGTACACCCTTAGTCGCGTCCCGGATAGCGTCCTATTTATATGCGGTTGGCAGCCTCAATACCGTGATATAAGAGGCCCTGACAGACTTCTTTTCCGTGAAAAAACCCTTCAGGTGGTTACAGCATGCTTATATGCTGCGCCAACGACCCGTGTCACGGCTATATACTAGCGGACAGCCTGACGCCAGGAAAAAATAAAAAGGGGGGGGCAATCGTGACGCTCCGAGCGATATGTGGGGCTTGCGGCGCATGCGCGTTTTCCCCCCTCACACAATGGCCCGCAACCTTCCTTTGCGGGGGGACGACACGCGCCCGACGACACGGCGACAGCCGAAAAACATTTAAAAAAAACTTGTGCGCACATGCGCAGAAAGGAGTGGAAAAAAGATCGTGCGTGGCGAGTTGTGGTCCGGTGATTTGTTTTTAGCGCGCGTGCGCAGTATGGAGTAATTTCAGCGCGGAGCAAGTTGGGGTCCCGCGCTTTGACTTTGCTCTGTGTAGTTCATACTCAGTTCCGAGCGTTCACATTTTTGACCACGTTCGCTTCCGCTGACATCAAATGTGTGCATCAAAATCAGTTAACAGGGGAAGCAACTGCCAGTTGCTTCCCCTGTTACACGCCCCTGTTACCCCGGGCCCAAACCGGGAACGCAAGCCAAGCAGCGGCGCCATGTAAAGCCGGCTGGTGTGTGTATTAGGGGCATAGCCCGGTTGAACACGAGCGGATAGGTAAGTCCCTGGATTTCTTTTTTTTCGAGGGGGGGGGAGCGCAGACTGTAAGAATTTGTGTTTGCAGAAAAATATAGCAAGGCCACGAAATTATCCCTTTTTTGCGTCGTCGTAAGAAGCCCGCGCCAAAACCGTTCTCCGATACCCGGGGCCGTACGGTAAATTTGACGTGCTTTATAGAGAGGATTGGGTTTTCCCAGTGCGGCGGCCGTTTTGGGATCCAGGGAAAAAACGAAAACGCTTGCACATGTGGGGTACTTCCGTTGCCGTAATGAGTATACCGTGGTGCCTAAAGAATTTGCATTTTTACACCGTCCCATTTTAAAGGGTTCAAACCACATAAAACCCAGTTTGAATTTTGTATTTTTCAATATTCTATGGCCACTGCTTGCCATTTTCGGTAAGGTAGCAAAAAGTTAGATAACGTTTTATCTTAACTAGGTTTTCGCGTCGTCGTTTCGGCTAGTGAATTTTCTGGCACGTTGAGTAGTCTGGATCCTGTGGCGATTTGGAAACTTTCTTACGGTGCGTTTAAGTGGTAACTTTTCACATGAAGCAACATTCATGAGTAACACCAGCCCCCATCTTGTTGTGTTCGGCACAGCTGTCGTCTGTCTGGAGTGTCAACTCGCGGTTTGCAGAAACATGATGAAATTGGCAGCGCAAACGCGGCGCGGCGCCGTCGTGGAGGTTGCTCAAAGCGGTGGTTCTAATGTTGTTACTCAGCCTCCTGTAAAGGCGTTATACAGGAGGCCATGGTTACAGATGCGTTGGCTGTTCGTCGGTGCGCGCAGTTTACCTATGCTTTAGCAAAAGATATTGCTAGCAGTTTTATTCGATCTTTCATAAAATGTTTTGCCCCATACTATTGGTGGAAATTGTTTCATAAAAAGAAACTAGGGCACATTACCCTCCGCGTGTAACAGCAAAAAGGGTTTTTTTTTACGACGCCCAAATTTGACGTGCCAGCGTCAAATAAAATTATGCCAAAGTTTTCCCGCACGCCTTCGCACTGAAAAAGCGCTGGGCCCTTCCTATGTATATGAAGAAACGTCCTTTTGGAGAGCTTTTGAATATAAAGCAGAAAGAAAGAAATAATTGCCTAAACTACAGCGATGCATTTGACTGTTTTAATGATATTTTCACATATCTGCTAAGGTGTTGGTGATACTTCTGCTGCCCCTCCTTCAGGCTATACTGTTTTACCGCCGATAAATAACGCCACAATTTTGTACCTGGTCACTTTTTCAACTGCCGTTTCTTTTCTTCACGCAGTCCCAAACACAACAAAATGCTACCCGTAACTCGAGGTTTTTGAAATGTTTACAACGCTGTTTCCATTACAGTGCGACGAAATCCAGAAGCAGCAGCTCCCGGGCCAAAGATTGCTGGGGGGGATTCTAAAAAGGGCCCCTTCTACATCATCGGAAGTGGTGTATTTCTACCCCCTCCTTTTCCCTTTCTCCCCCTGCGATACATATGTGGTGCAGGCGGGGGAACCTCTTTCCCATCACGTCCCTCACCTCACCGGGACCATAATTGAAGCCCGGGGGAAAGTACTTTTTCTTTGTTTGGAAATATATTACATTAGGACATGGGGTATACCCGTCAGCTTTAGGCCAAACATTGGGCTTTATACAGTCAGCAGCCTGCAAAAAAGATGAGTTTCCTCCCTGTTCAGCAAGCTGCTGAAAATTCATAAATGAAAAATAATTTTATCTTGACAGGTCCTTATTTGCTCTTCCACAAAAGAATATTTTCATTTGTGTGTTCCATAAGGGCAATCTGCTAATATTTGTATTTGTTATTTCAGTATAATTATTTCGTGTTCGTATTTGTATTTTTGATATCAAATAAAAAGAAAACATGGTTCCTTCGACATGGTGTCATTCATGTAATTTTAATTTTTACACTTGTGCATGCTCATGAATTCGAAAATGACAAAATACTTAAAATTTACATACCCAACTCAGCTCTCTGTTCATGTCCCAAGCTTGTATGAGTAGACTATCACTTCAAGATCCGGATAGGTTTAATGTATACAGATATTTGCTTTACAGCTTTGCTTGAAACATGGCATTATAAATATAGGGATTTTTTTTTTTTAATTCGTGGTATGTGCATTGAGGCCTGATAGATCAGGTGGCAAAACACTGAGATTATAAAGGTAAAACCTCATTGCATGAAAACTGAGGTCATAAAGGGTGTTCCAGAAGTGCAAAAATCACAAATGTGTTAGTGCAATTGCAGCCATTGTAACACATTTATTGGTGGCTTTGTTTTATACGGTCTAAACTTCAGATGCACAAGTGTGCATTCATTACCAAGTGCTAGGGTTTTTGGTGAACGACCTTGAAAATGTTGAAAATGCTCAACCGCGACCTTGCGCTTCCGCGTACAATAATATAACTCGTTAATAACTGGAGCGCGAGTTAAATGGGGCCCATTTAAAAAAATTGCAAAATTAAGAGAATTGTCTACTAATGCTCAGCATTCTTATGGCGCTTCTCTTGAGTGTGAGTCTTTTAGACCCAAAATTTTCTTGAATTTTCTGAGTCCTGTCCGTCAAATTATCTCCATTTACACTATTATAACGATCACAGGTGTTACTGGCGCCAAATCTGCATTTTTTGAAAATGAAGGGCGTTACACGGCTCACCATTTTTCGTATTTTTTATTTTTTTTTTTGGTTTTTGTTTTTCAAAGTTATGCTCGGCCAATTCTCTCGATCTACGCTATGATAACAATTCCAAGTTTCCGCAAAATCTGCATTATTGTGGAAATGCAGGGTGTTATACTGTTTACCAGTTTGTCATTTTTTTATTTTTTTTATTTTGGTTTCTCAAAATTTTTTTCGACAAATGATCTTTACGATATTATAACGATTAAAGGTGGAACTTCCGCGAAAACTGCATTTTTCTGGAAATGCAGGGGGTTACAAGTTACACGGCCGAGCGCCTATCCGGTCTGCGCGAGAAAACGCTAAGATATTCTTTGTGTGCTCGCGATCACCAATTCTTCAGGCGACGCGGCAATTCTGCAGGCGTCGCGACACAATGTTATATAAAATGAGTAAATTTTTTATTTGGTTCATTACATTACCAGAGACGTAATTTACTACCGCCCCCTATTACAAAAATAAAGGTGAAGGCATGTAACAGCACCATCAGAAGACCTAAAGAGCAGGGAAAAAAATTTAGTACACCATTTAATGCTTGGTATACTTGCCACTCGTGACCAAACAGCTCTTATGTTCAGCACGACAGTGTGCCTTACGTGCTAGTTATTTGCATGCATTGTCATAGGAGGCACTTTCCGCCAATGGCCAAGAATACTTTTGGTTACAAGGCAGAAAAACTGTTATCAATTCCGTTTGCATCGATGGAATAAATCACCGCATGGAGCATCATACTGTTGAAACAGGCACACAGCATAACAAAAGGTTTCCGCTCGTAACAATGTACTTAAAGCCCTCCAAACCGTAGTATTATGCCTCTTTGGTAGAGTGATTCAAAACGGTGGTCTAAAGAAAGTCACTCGCAGCGGGAAAGTGTTATTTAAGACTCCTGCTTGACGCGCAACAGCATGCAGAATACTTATAAGCCCATGTTTGCCCTCCCCAGCAACCCGTGGGTCGTGGAGCAGTGGTTATGATACCCGCCTCTTCATGTGTTGTAGTAGACCCAGGTTCGAGTCTCCGTAGGGTTGTGTGTATGTGCCTATGTGCACTTTGTGTGTCTCGTATGATGTAACATGTGTTAGAGCATTCGTCACGGGGCTGACGTTGACCTGGCAATGCGAGCAAAAAAAAAAAAATAAACTCAGTTCTGGCCGATTGGCTGGTTTTTTTTTTCTTTTTTTGGTGGAAAACAACAAGGCCGCTTATTTGAGGGGCCGTATGATTTGGGGGCCCCTTCGTAAGCGGGAATAGATTAGCATAACGGGCCGCGTAAAAAAAATTTCGGCCAGTGGCCTGCCGAACCCACGGCCCGGTGTTTAGGTGGCCCGCTGGTTAGGCGGCCCTCAATACGGCCGCTTAAACGCCGGTCCGCGTGTTCGGTGGGCCGCATGTTTGGCGGGCCGCTTGCGCGCGAGGCCGCCTGAACCACCACTTTATAAGCGGCTTTAAAATGACGCGGCGGCCCGCCTGCATGCGGGTCGTATAACCAGGAATTGACTAAGAATGTAGCACTGTGCGATGGTAGTGGTGAATTTTGTTCCATTTGATCGTACCACTGGAAGGGTGAGGTGCAGTTCACACTGATAACGCAGTTTTAGTATTCCCCCTGTGTGTCCCTGAAGACATATGTAGCTCGAAATCGGAAAGCTTTCCAACATTCCTGGTCAGTTCTCGGATTGAAAAAAACATCCTTTTGGGGGACGAGTAAAATTGAGTCATTAAACAAAGGCTAGCTCTGTTCTTTCAAAAACCTATTTTGTATTTATTCCCCCTTTAAGGCTGACGGTGATTGAATGTTCCGGTCGGGGTTGCAGGCTAAGAACGACAGCGTTCGGAGGAAAAGATAGCAACAGCCGGAGGGAAGCTCGAAGCAAGGGTGCGAGTTGAAGCAACGCGGCCGCATCGTATACCAGAGTACATGGGCCAGAAGCCGACGCCTTGAATAAGAGCGGCAACGATGTAAAGTTGGTCGTGGTACAAAGACACAAATAACGGACATGGCCCACTCTACGTACAAAATCATGTTTTGTTCCCGTTTAGGTTTTGGTTATTATGCTCTGACATACTATGTATGCACAGTGCAGCTGTATATGGTTAGGTTTCCATACATTTTGCGATGTCCTCACATCAAAGCTCCACAGTGTCCACATGTGTTTGACGCGCGAGGCGCCTCATTGCACGCGGTTTTGCTCGGCTGTAGCGGAAGGGAACAAGCCTTGACGCAACGCAGAGGAGACAGAAGCCATTCGAAATCGAAGGGCGAAAGCAGATGGCGAAGCAAGTCCCCTCAAGCGGAAAGATGATGAAGACCTTCCAGAACACGAGACAGACGCAAATCGTGTCAGGCTTTTAAATGGAGACGAACTCTAAGGAATAGCTTAGACGTGCTCGAACTGTGCCCGGACATTCCTCGAACCTTGTGTTAGTTGCGATGACACTACCCCTGTGGTCGTCGTCTGTGATTTCAGTGTTGGTGCGCCGGGAAAGATAGGAAGAGGTTTACACGTTTCGTGTTGGAGACGCTTGGCTTTCGATACCCCACGGACGGTCCAACCGACCACCCAGCGGAGTACGTTGATCGATTTGACATTATCCAAGACTGTGTTTGCAGCTGCGAGTACGCCGTTCAGTGTACAGTTAAGCCTGGGTGTAATGAACCTCTATATGACTAATACCTGGATTTAACGAAGTTTTTCAATTCCTTATTTCCAGCCCCATCGTAACCAATGTGTTCGCGACCTCTGTGTAGTAAAGCGGCTGAGGCGGTTAAAGGAGCCGTGAAGACAAAATACAAGTTGGGTTTATTAGAAAGACTGCTTAGTCCCGATAACAATGATACCAATATCATCGCAATCTTCGAACAAATAACGGAGATATTAAAGAAAACGTGTGAAGCAGTCGCGACCCCCTAGCCAATTCCCCGCAACTTTTCTATGACGTCACGGAACCTTGTTTGTGCGATTGGCGGCCGCCTAACTGACCTGTCGCGACGACACATCACTGGACGTCTGTAATGGGGCCTCTAGTTCCATTTGACCGCATCACTTGAATGCTAACATGCAGTTAACACACTGAAAATTATGTTTTATTGTTGGCCCGTATGACGTCATTCTTGCTCACAACACGCCACTGTGGCGCAAAATTTGAAAGTTTTCAAATACTTGTTGCTTTTTTTTTTCGTTAAAAACATCTTTTGGGGCTGTGATGGAGCTGAGTGAGATACTGAATCCCAGTTCTTTCAAATTACACGAAGTTGTATTTTCTCTTCATGGCTCCTTTAACCTTGATGCAACGAATTCGCTACGCTGATAGGCCATTGTTTTTTGCACTTTTTTTCTGAAAAATCGGCTGGTGAATGCACTCTACTCACGGAGTATGAACTTCCCACATCAATCTGTTTGGAATTCCTACGTCGTTTTCTACTTCGGAGTTATTGTATAGGACACGTTTGGTCTACTAAAACCGGTTTAGTTTTAAGAGTTGGCGTCCCCGCATATTTATGGCTGTGTGATCGCACTGCGACGCGTGAAGTTTGTATACAAGCGAGTAAAGGCTCGGGGTTTTATATTTCACCGCAGCCATTTGTTCGCTACGTGTGATGCAATACTTGTGAGGGCGAATTTCACACGACCCTGGTGCCTTCTGTGCGACTTAAAGTAGGAGTAATTGATTAGGCAACAACAGGTAGCATTCGTATTAATTATTTCCGCAGTACTATATTACTTGTGTTAGAAAGTTTATGGCAAAAAGGAAGACTGAAAGCAAAAGCAATTCAATTACAACGAACGAAGATATTGTAAAGCGCAGCATAAGATACGGACCAGAAACGTTGCGTGGTCAGTGTGCACAGAGCTGGCAGCTTATAGAATGACTGAATTGCAGTAATTGGCTTCTGAATTTCTCGCAGCTGTTTACAGTCAGAAGTCCTGCTAACATTCTTTTGTCACAATACTGTTCTTTTTCAATAGAAACCTGATTATGACTCACCTTTATTTACTTATCTAGCGTTCAGTGCTGTGGAACATCCTCAACGCCCCTGGCGCTATTAGTCAATCTTGTATCTATGTGTTCTTCGTGTAACGCGAGCGCGTGCCAGGGAAGAAATAATTCCATTATCAGCTAACAGCCCCAAGAGCGGACGGCAGTCGACAGGGGTATTACTTCATCCATCAGGTCCGGCGTCACACAACTCCCGACGGGTGAAACGCTAAAGATAGAACGCGCACTCGTATCAATTATCCTAATACACGCGTCACGTGCCAAATCTGCCTCTTGATACACGTGTAACCCTTTTTATATTGTTCTCTCCGAGAGCCGCGCAAGAGCCGACTCTGAAGGGTGTGGAATCAATTACCGCCAACGCCCAGTGCATGCCTGCGGAATCGACCTGATAACAAGGTTAAGCCGGCGCTACGCCAGAGGCGGCAGGCGTTACGGGCAATTCAATTAGGCTCTCACGTCGCTACAGAACCGAAACGAGAGACGCACGCTGCTGCTGTTGTTGCTGATGGGGAGAAGACAAGGTATTGTCGGGAGGCGGGAATTTGGTAAACCACTTTTCCAGACTTTGATCACGTTGCAAAGGCACAGGAGTATAGCACGCAAATCCGATCATCCGTCAAACAAGCCCAATTGATCAAATCTGGGCGCGAGGACCACGGGACAAGCAAGCGCGCAGAATACGGTTCTTCTGATACTTGGGAAACAGGGCGCCTGGGTGGCTGGTTCTTTTGCTGCATGCAAATGAGGCTAGTCAGTGACGCGTGTACGACGAATGAGTTTTTTTGGTGTACGCCTGTGGCTTAAACGGGACGTAGATGACAGTGTTGCTAGACGGAGTTTAATAATATCCGGCCCTGCGACTATCAGGGTCGTTGAAACGAATACTGATAACACTACACGGAGTAGGGGATATTGACTTTTTTGAGAAATGAGGCTTTACCTGACCGCGGGACTTAGAAGGACTCCTACGTAACCCGCGGTCAACTAGAAAACTAGTGCACGCACGGGAACTAATTTTCGACCAGTCGATATAAGAGAACCGTGCGTGTTCGCTTTTTCGCTATGGAGAAAGGGTAAGGGTAAGGGCTCATTTTCGCCTGATAGCCCTGAAACCACGTACTCCATTAGTTGTATTTGAAAAATTGACCCTCTAACGGTGTTCACTACCTCAGACCGGCGCCCGAGAAACCTTGGCATGTACTGTTAGCTAACGTTATTAACTGTAATTCCGTTTCACGGCTTCTCATAGCCGGTTGCTCATACAAGGCAGCAGCATAGCACGTCGCTGGCGCGAAAGGTGCTGCAAGTCGCGGTTTCGTATACACTCCCTGCGTTAGCTGGATATGACATAAGCCGCACTCAGGCCCAGGCGATTTGACAAAAAAAAAAGTTGTTTCCTCCAAATAAAAAAGAATAAATTTTTATCACTGCGGTGACGGATATCTCATGCCTTGTGACCTCGTACAACACGCCACGAATTAGCGGACTGCTTGTGTTGCAGTTCGACCCATATAATAATCACGGGACGTGTAGATGCGCAGCAGTGGCGGTTTATTGGCGTTTGCGACCTGACCACGAGTCAAAGCCATAAAGGCCTGTTCTTCACCGTCGCTTCGCTAGTCCACTACGCCGCTCTTTACATCAATTCTAGTATAGTAATTTTCAGACGTATTGTGCTCATGAAGGCGGTGGTATTTCTTATTTCAAAGCTCGGTTCACTATGTTCCGCAGGAATTTGTCGGCGGAAATGATCAGCGTGGTCTCGGAGTGTTCGTGCGTTGAACACTGCCGGAACGATCTACCATACGGGGCAGAGGTTGTGCTACTAAATATAAAGTGGCCGGGTGCTGCGCTAGAATTGCGTGGTAGAGCCTGAAGGTGAAAAAGCCTGATAGAAAATCGAACATGGGTGGACAGGAACCTACCATTCGAGAAAAAAAAGCAGCGGAAGAGATACCTGGCGTACTGGACGTACTGGACGTAGCGTGACGTACTGGAAAACATGATGAAACGCAGATTTCTGGCATCTGTTGCACCGTGTTGACCGGACAATTGGTGTTGCCCGATAAAAATCATGAGCCGTTCCACTCTGTGAAGGCGGACGAGCAGCGAAACTTTTGAGCTCACGACAGAGAGCTGACACATGATTTAGGTGAAAGGTTTGAGCAGGCTTTATTTCTCTTGAGCGTTGACGGCGGTCATCCCTCTTAAAGGCACACACAGGCTTTTGACTCTCGTGGTCTTGAAAACGGCGCCTACTGATAAACAGAGTTAATCAATATACACCACTTGCGAACCTCCCCATAGGCTTGTGTATCACAAAACTTGTCCGCGGTTTCCCCCTGCGCTGGGGGCAAACCAGCGTTGCTAGATTAGAATCTAGTAACGCCGGGGCACGCTTGGGGAAACTACAGGGGCCCTACGGGAAAGTTGACTAGCCTGCCATCTATAGACAAAGTTGAAGTATTACTAAAATGCTTGCGGCTGCTGCCGTAAGTGAGAAACAAAAATACAGCCAAGGAAACATAAGTAAACATTACCTACTTTAGTGTATTATAATTTTTAAAAAATTACCCCACCTTCCCGCGAGGGGAACCTTGTGGAGATGCGACGCCACAGCGGGCATCGGCTGCTCGCTTCAATTTTGTTTTGCGGGTTTAAGGGCCAATTTTCCCCAAGTTCACGCCGCTTCGAAACCTTTTCTTGAGTGGGCTAGCATTCCTTTATCACAGTGATCGGTGCGTGTTACGGTTGCGCGGGCGATAGCAGAATTGTTAGGCTCCATTCAACGCATCGATGGAAATCGGAACGCCGGTGCTGGAACGACCGCGGCTATGACGCAACGTGGCCGGCTATGACACAACACAATCAAACAACCCCCAATCCAATTTAACCAATTTAAACCAATCCAATCCAAAACCAAGCCAAGCCCAAACGAAACCAATCCAATGCCCCTCGCGAGAGAGTGTTCGCTATCGGAGAGGGAGAGGGGGTGAGCGGCGGAGAGCGCAGCTCGCGCGGCGAGGAGAATGGGGGAGGGGCAGACGACAACGACGCCAACGCTGCATGGACAAGGCGAGTGAATGAGATGCAGTCGCATCTAATACAGCTTAATTTTATGAAGTTGTGTTTTTAAGTAAATGTGAAGTTCAGTTTTTGCCGCGCCAACACACTTGCTCCGCAGCTCCAACGAAGCAATTGTGCTCTTGACGCTGAAATCCTGAAGCGGAGTTTCTCAACTGGTGTATAGAACTCTGCTGATAACTAATCCCCTCAAAATGCATACGCAAGTGATGAGACGCATACGCTGGAGGTCTAAGTCATGTTTTCATCTTGACAATTGCGCCTGCCTATCGACAACTAATCCACCCAGAATTCGTGTCCCAGTGACGAGACGTATAAGATTGAGGCCCAAATGATGTTTTTAATGGCGTGATACTTCGGTAAGGGCATACGTTATAGTATCCTAATAGCCCCCACACTGCATCGTTCGCCTTCCAATGCCTTCTGGCGGTTGCGGCGGACCTCTGGTCCTCCGCCACCCCCTCGCTAACCCGGTCTTCTAAATAGGTTTTCTTCTCTCTCGCGCGCGCAATATAGATCGTCTCGCGCTTCAAAGACACGGGGAGCCTCGGGAGTTTTCGTTCGCGAACACGAAAAACACATGGTACCTTAGCCAATTAAGATTCGCTTAAAAAATATATAACCTTCCATTCTATGAAGAAGGATGACGAGCCAAGCTGGGCGCAGGGGCAAGGACTGCACGAAATAAAACAGGTTTTTTTGCAATTTGCGATTGAGCATACTTCCCAGCTTATTTGCGGAATGGAACTAGGACGGACTCCAAACCCCTGTCCTAGAGGACAAACATAGGACTGTTCGCTACCCTTCCGCGTGGTAGGCATCTTGCTTTTCCTGGTAACACACCAACCCAAGCCACTCGATCACGGAGGACAGCCTAGAGCTCGCGTTGGGCCGTACGACGACCAAGTTTAAATCTCCCATTTCCCCTTGCAGTGGGGACTTCGTAGTTACGGTGCTCGACACCGGTATGCATGGCACACGTCTAGCCGCCGCGTAAGGCTCACTAAAAAACGACGTTCCAGCCTAGCCACTGTTGCCTGGATAGTATGTGAGAAAGCAGCGGGGTTTGTGCGCTGATTTCAACTTGCAAAGTGTGCAGCTACGAACGATCAGCTTGTTATCGGAAACGGTTATTAAAGCGAAAGCTCTCTTAGTGTTATCAGATGGCATCCTGTCAAGAAACTAATGCATTTCCTCATAGACCGGGTGGTCGACCGAAAAGCCCTGGTAAGATGTATGCATGGCACACGGCGCGTGCGTCCAACGGAGCTTCCATTGTGTCCAAACGGTCGCTTGAAAATCGCGAAATAAAAGGAAAACTTCCAGATGAAACTATATGCACGCATCGATCATGAAGAAGAAGGAGTAGAATAGTATTACTTAATCTCAAAAACCCCGCATCTGTGCACATTTAGATCGTTCGTACATGTGTTTGCTTAGTGCGCGAAAAATGGTCGCATGGCTTCGTTCTTTGTTTGCGATTTGGGTCTTTGGAGGTTTGACGATCGATTGGACGCACTTTTAGCTTTCGCAGTACTCTCAGGTGTTTTTGGAAAGGAATGGTATTTTTTTCTGTACTCCGAAATGTTTCTTTGGTCCAAAGCACCGAGATTGCACAGCCGCCACCTTCTTTATCGGATCGTGCGGTAGTCGCGCACACTCTATCACGGATAGGAATCAGGAAAGTTTAAGTTATCCGCGCTTACTACCCCATACAAAAATGCCTTATGGGCGTCTATTGAAAAATGTATGGTGAGCTATGGCCGCCTATGGGTCTCTATGGTCACCCATAAAAAGGCATAAATTAGGCTATAGCCAGCTATTGAAGTTTTTAAAGCTCCTGCACTAAAGACTGTAAACCATACAATTCTCTTTAGACGATTATAGAACATCCTAGTGTGTTTAGTCTATAGAGTCACAACTATTCAGGTAACTGTAGCCAGCTAAAGAAATATGTATGGCTTTAGTTCTATAGACCAGCCGCGGCAAAGCTCTTTTGGCTGGCTATAGACCATTTTTTAGCTTGAAGTCTACAGACTCAAAACCATTCAGCTGTCTTTTGCCAGCTATTGAAATGAGTTCGTCCTAAAGTTATAGAGAGAAAGCCATAATAGCTCATTCGGCTGGCTATAGGCCGTTGTTTTGCTCTAAGTCTACAGACTTCAAACCATTCAGCTGTCTTTTGCCAGCTATTGAAAAGAGTTCGTCCTAAAGCTATAGAGAGAAAGCCATAAAAGCTCATTTGGCTGGCTATGGGCCGTTGTTTAGCTCTAAGTCTACAAACTTTGGGAAACCCTACGGATGTCTTCTGCCAGCTATTGGAGAGAATTTGCTTTAAAGCTAAAGTGAGGCAGCCATAAAAACTTCTGCGACTGGGTACAGTACAATATATAACTGTAAACCTTTAGATGTGTGATAATTAAGCAACATTTTGCCGGCATTAAGAAAGCGTTTGGCGCAGAACTTACAAGCCTTTCATCCATAAAGGCTTCTTAGCTAACTACATAGTAACATAAGGCTCCAAGTTTCCAGCCGCTAATCGAAAAGTGTTAGCCTATAAAGGTATAATTCGAGCAGCCATTAAATCCTATTCTACTGGTTTCCCAGGCGGCACAGAAAGTGTGCCCTAAGACCGGCCCGTCTATGGCCGCTTTCTGGCATGTCCGGCCAGCATCCAGGTTCTGGCAGCCACTGATCATGCGTTGAACGGCCAACATTCGGCAACCAGCGCTTCGGTATTTTTCCGTCCGCCCGTGTCCGTACGCACAACGGCAGCTAACCGGCTGCCAGATATTCAGTTCTCTTACGGCTGCCGATGTTGAGAAAGAGAACGGCCGAAGTACGGCCTTAGGGCATCCGCTTTTTCTTCGGGAAGCGGTAATCGGCGGAAGCACGGCAAGCGACTGGCCACAGAATATGCGTATTCTTGCGGCAGTTGGTGTTCGAAAGGAGACCGGCCGGAGCGCGGCTGCCGTGCATTCGTTGTTTCAACGGTGAACAGCGCGTCCGGTGGTGGAATATTCGTTTTCTTCGGGCAACCAGTGTTATGAAGGATACCGGCCGACGTACGGCTCCAGAATATACGTTTTTCATTCGGTTAGCTGTCCTCGGCCGAATTACGGCAAGCGAATGGCCACAGAATATTTGGCAACCAGTGTTCAAGAGGAGACCGGCCTACGTAAGGTATCTGGTTATACGTCATTTTTTGGGCAAACGGCATACAGCCGAACAACGGCACGCGCCTGGGCGCCGAGAATTCATGCACAGACGTGTTTGGAAGGAGACCGACCGTTTTTTTCCTGGGGGGGAGAAAAAGCCGTTAGGGAGCCGAACGAAGGGGTCGCGTTTTTTATCCGCTCCGTGTTTCTACGTTTTAAATGAACGAACATCGTTTGTCAAACAGTAATGAGTGTTCTCGGTGAACGGGCAAGGTGTAAGGACTCACTGGAAATTACCAGGGAACCTTTTAGGCCATCGAAATGTCATTTATTGCCACAAGAAGACTGTGCCACACCGACGAGTGAGCTAAGCCTCGCCAGTCATCGCCGCTACCACGCCTCTGCCAGCCGGCTTCGTCGACGCATCAGCTCGAGGCTATTCGCCCCCTCAAGAAATGGAGAGCATTGGAGGCATCGACCCCGCAGAGATGTCCGATCCGAATGGAGATGGTTCACCAAAATAACTGGCCTTCAAGGGCGTCGAGCAAGCGGCCACCACGCAGGAGCTAAACCGCCACCATGTCAAGGACTCCCCACCAAAGAAAGGCAAGTGCGGGCAAAAGCTCAAGTTATTCTGCTTACAATTAAACTGCAACAAGCAATTTTGCACTATGTTGTTGGTGATAAACGTAGAAGAGACTCGCTCGTGCATTGGTAGGATCAACTTCATGCCCTGCACTGCTACTTCATGGAATTTTACGACTGCTTATTTAGAAAAAAAAATTATATTAAATTTTCGATAACAACAGAGCCTTGTCACTGACGAAGCCTAGCTGTTAATTTAGTTCCGATGTTTGAAGGTGAGCTTAGCTACTCCTGGGATATGACTTATTTGGTTAAACATAATCGCCAGCATCCTAGCAAACACGGATTTTGTCAGGATTTTCTTGCTCAACGCAGATTGTTGAGTTCACGCACGATTTGGCTCTTGAAATAGATTAGCTTAAAGTGGTTGACTGAATATTCTTGGACAGCGAAAAAGCAAATGATGGTGTTCCATATCACCTTCTGCGTAGTACATTTCATCCTATGAACGGAATGAATCGGTTTTCGCATTGTTATTACTATTGGCCCTATAGCTTTGTTCAAAAGTACTGTGTAGTTTACCGGACTATAGCGAATGAACGTGATTCCGTATACCTGCAGCTTTATTCGAATTTAATAACATCCTGGTGTGCTGATTCAGAAACGTTTTTAGATGTTAAACAGTGTGTTAACGGCACCTTTACAAGAAAACCTTCATTCCAATTGAATACGTATACCGTAAATTATTCTGTTGTGACAACGGCCGAGGAATATAAATACCTAGCAGTTTATTTAAGGAGTGGTTAGAGGTTAAATAGGCAGGTTCACACCATAAAAGTTACGGCTGCATATGTTTTTGGCTTTCTGAGACGAAATTTAGTGAACCTCCATCTAACTGAAAAGAACAACCGTATTTCACTCATGTGCGCTCAATCTTGGAGTACGCATGTGTTTTCGTGGATCCCTACACCAAAGAGCTGGTTGATACGCTCGAAAACATACAGAATATGTCAGTGCGATTCATATTAGGTAATTTGCACGCTCAATTTAGCATGAGAGAAAGTAAAAGTAAACTGAAATGGCAGGACGTGAAAGATCAAAGACGAAACGACAGGTTGAACTTTTTTCGTAATATCTATCATTCGAAAACTGGAGTAGAAGGGAAGAGGTATTCCAAGCGCCATTCTACATATCGCAAAGTGGGACCGCTAGCTTAAAGCAAATTATTAACTTTCCTTTAAAGGTGACGCCTTGCGCGATTCATTTTACTCTACATCAATACTGCAGTGTAATTATCTTCCACGTATGATTGAATTAACTGTTTATACTGACGATTTTCAGCGCAATTTGTAGAATTATTTTGTTATTTTGTCTCATATTTAATGCTTAGTGTTATGTATCTCCCTTCTGTAATGCATGCAAAGGCAAGCAGGCATCAAATAAATAAATAAAACAATGAATAAATAAATGGATAAAAATAAATAAATAAATAAATAAATAAACTTCCAGAGGCACAAGTTTGCCTCCGACGGGTTTAAAACCCTACGCATTCCACCTTGACCAATAAAATATTTATTTCCCTATTCGTTGCAGTATGCAAGGTTTCCTGTATGCATGCTACCATTGCTATGTTATTGGTTTGAAACAAATTATGTAACTCTAATTTTACGCCTTTCCTTGCGTGAACACAGAGGGATACAACTGCAGCCACCTGAAGCAGGGCGTCATTCGCAACGCGTCTAGATTTTTTGAACGTAGTATGACATTAGAAGAAAATTAAGTTCTTTTGAACTATTAAGTCGTGTGGACGTATACTCATGAAAACAACATTAAAATAGATTGAAAATGAAAGTACCTGTTCGCTCCTTCTTAGGATCAGCCCTGCGCAAGATCATCAGAAAAGTTGATCGAGTAGAAATGTCTTTGCAAGAAAAATGGGCAAAAACTGGACATACTTCTTTGTGAAGGAGTTATATTAAATGCTCCTGAGTGTTTTGTTGAGAACCAAAACGCTTCGTAAAGGCATTCACGCCGGTTTTATATACGTCAAATTTGGTCAAGCAACTGTTATAAAAATAGTTTATGTAGTCATAGCATGAAAGTGTTCCGGAATATTGCCCTAAAAGAAATTGGCTAAAAGTGGCGCAATTTATCTGTCTGAAATTCAACCCACTAAAGTATGCGCCCCCCCCCCTTCCCTTTCCCTGTTTATTACAGGATATCAGGACCTGGACAATACATCTATTCAAGCTCTACAATAGAACTGAATATTTTCTGTGTTCGGCAGTAAAAGAGGCACAGCAATTAAAGGAACGACAGTTTGTGAGCACTGTTTAATAAATGAATTTTGCTGTCAACTGAGGCTGGTAATTAAGCAAGGCGGCGCTGAAAGCTTGACGGCTGGTGGTTGCGCGCGAGCTCACTTTGATGTGGCTGCATTGGACCCAAAATGCTGGGTTTGTGCTGCTTCTGCACTGCGCGAATGAGTCATCTGCTTGCGCGACATGCAGTGACCGGCCTCAGTACAGTTAACGTACTGTGGCTGAACTCCAATGCCCGTAGCACGGCCGTATTTGCGGTAGCTTTAGTCCGGCTGGAGTCCGACGACCGCATCTCGGCTGTCCTCCGGCGGCCGTACTTCGGCCGTACACGGGTTTCTTTGGAATGGCTGGAGGCCTACGGCTGGAATCTGGCCGTATGACCGTAAGCCGGTCGACTGGCCGACGGACACTGGCCGTTGGACAGCCATGGGAGTACGGCCGTATACGGCCAAAAGGCCCACATTTGGACATGGGCCGAACATGGCTGCCGGAAAACGGCCGGACAGAAAATCACCGGCCAAAGTACACCGGCCTGTTTTAGGCCGAACAGTCCTGTGCTGCCTGGGTTCAATATGACTTATGACGCGAAATTCATATACTCATGATTTACCTAGCTACATCTACAACACAGATTGGATAACGATGACGAGGTTGATCGGCCGGTTATATGAACGTATTTGTTCAATAAGGTTAGGTACTTATTATACCAACAATACTGGAAAAGTACAATTAAAAGAAGCTACTCATTAACGCTCAAATTCAGGTTGCAACTTTGGATACTGCGCGTCCGCAAAGCTTGCAAATGAACGTTGACTGAAAGACGTATAATTTCGTAGAATTATTCCTCTGTGGCCCTTCGCTGCCCAGGTCAAGTGAAAAAGCCGGCTTCTCTGAAAATGGCCCTCACAGCGTCGAAGCAGATTGGAAATAATTTTCGCGGCGGCCCACGGTACGCTCTCTCAGAAATATGCTGGAAGCTGCGAACAACCGCATTCTTTCTCCCGCGGACCCCACTTTCAGATTAGTCATCGAGAAAGGGGGAGAGCGACCCACGCCGGACCGAAGGAGGCGTGGTGAAGAAATTCTGGGAAGCGATGAAAGGGTAGGGGGGACACCCCTGCTTCCTGTTTTATTTTCTGTTGTTCGTTTGGCATACTGGTTTCGGGGATGGGTACCGAAGGACACGGCCGGGCGGCCCGCGCTGTGTTAGTATTCCTGCGCGCAGCAATGCTAGTGACAGACAATGTTCCCTGAGTACTGAGAACAGATACAACTTTTTTCGGATGAAGAAAACAAAACGTTAAGCGATCTTGTATTTACCAAAAAAAAAATTAACACCGAACAAGTTATAGTTCATCTCACAAGCTAGCTGCAGCACTGTGGAGGGTACATTGTTATCAATAGTGCGCCCACTGAGGGCGCCTAATCCGCCGTGAAGGGGGTCCTGAAAGGACACTCCCTTCTCCCCTCTCGGCAAGTGGCACCGCACGGCCCTGGCGCCTTTTGTCGCTTCCTTTGCGGTGAGTTAGGCGCCCTGAGGGGGACAACAATGTAGCCTCCACAGTGCTGCAGCTAGCTTGTGAGATGAACTATAGAAAAAGATCGAAAGATGGGCATGTATCTCCGCACTATTTGCTATCGCGATGGGCCTGCTTATACCTGGATGTACTCAGTCAGCCACATTTCGTCTCCTTGCTCATGTGCGCGGGCATGGCACGTGTTGCCTGGTGCTGGGAATTTCGACTCGACGGCAATGTGCTCGTGTAGATGGTGTGACGCCAACTTTTTGGTGTCGTGAATTTCGGTGTTTACGGTGACAGTGTTACGATTAATTCAACATCAACTTCAAGTCATGCGAAAATGGATATCTGCGATACTGTGACAGGAATTTCATCGTACTCAAAACTCTAGGGTGAGTGATCTTACGAACTGAAGAGACTCTATAGTGCGAGAAATGCAGGACTTTTTTTGGTGTCACGAATACTTTTCGAAACTACCCTGCACCACATGGACACTGCAACGTAGACAGAAGTGAAGATTTGGCCGCGGGGATGTGACAAAAATAATTTTTTTGCGAACTGAGAAAACTTACAACGACCTAATTGAGTGAACTTGGAAAAACGTTTTTTTTATCATTGCATTGTGTGCGACCATCTTCATTGTTTTATTGAGAGTGCATTTCCATTTTAGCCACCGAACTTGCAGCTGTGTGCGTTGAGTACTGAGTGTAATGAACGACTTCTGAGTGCTTTCTTTTCTGTGGACTACCCAGCACCTGTAGGTATTTGTGTCTCGGCGGACGTTCGCGGGGAATGTGCCGCGTCGTATGGCTGTCGAGCGACTCACTTAAGCGTGAGCCAGAGTGTTAGAATGCGTGTGCTGTGTTTTTCGATCGGCGTATGTGAACAACTGTTTACTGGTGGTGAAGTAGCGTAGATAGTAGCCATTTATGTGATGGATGGAATGAATAAACCCCTTGATTTTGCTTTCCTTGAATGCCTGTGTTTAAGCCTTCTGTGAATGAAAACTGGCGAAGTGTTTGCAATCGCAACCTCGCACTCCCCCTATATCGCTGAAGTGTTCACGGAGCATATATTACAAAAGCAATAGCACACTAAGTGCCACAGGAGAAGTTCTAGAGATCTGCAAGGCTCTATGCCGGCATGGCAGCGTGCTAATAATTTCTCAGTGGCTGCTGCTGTCGCTGTGTTTCAAGTAGTGGTGATTCTCTTCTGGCTGCAGCTCATGCAAAAATATTGTATGGTCGGCTATTGAAAAACCTTCTTATGGTTGTCTTTAGCTATTTGGCCCAATTATCTTTAGACATTTCTATGGCTGTCTTTAGCCATTCCTATCGAAATTCCTATGGGTGTCTTTAGATTCTTCTATAGCCATAGCGATATCGAAAGAAGAGCTAAAGACACCCATAGGGATTTCAATACGAATAGCTAAAGACAACCATAGAACCGGCTATTGAAGAAGCTAAAGACACCCATAGGAATGTCGATACGAATATCTAAAGACAACCACAGAACTGGCTATAGAAGACGCTAAAGACACCCATAGGAATGTCGATAGGAATAGCTAAAGACAACCATATAACCGGCTATAGAAGAACCTAAAGACACCCATAGGAATGTCGATAACAATAGCTAAAGACAGCCGTAGAACCGGTTATATAAGAAGCTAAAGACACCCATAGGAATGGCGATACGAATCGCTAAAGACAGCCATAGAAAAGTCTAAAGATTATTGGGCCAAATAGCTAAAGACGACCATAAAAAGGATTTTCTATAGCCGACCATACAATATTTTTGTATGGGACTATATACCTAATTCTGAGACGTGTGTGCCCACAACGTCGAAGAGGAGCTTGAAACGAGTCCGAATATTACGCGGTTCTGCCTCGACCATCAAACTAATTTTCTCGAGAAATTTTTGTGAGATATCTTTGCCTTCTAAAGCTTGTCGCTAAAGGGAATAAATTATAAGGGAGTGCCCTATATTTGCAACGCGAGTGCGAAGCGTACGTGGTGTTGAATTCGCCGAGGGCGGCTGACCCTAATGAGGTAAGCGGTTCTTATCGGGGGTATTATGAAGAGAGGAGGAAGAAGCCTTGGGAAGTTGGTGTCGAAGTCGGACGCAAAACTTTGACTCTGGACAGCCCCTTGCCCCACGAGAGTAGCTTTGGTGAGCTGGGAAATGCGAGTGATAAGCAAGAGCGAATCCGGCCAATGTCGCTGACTCTTCGACATCATCCGACGACACCGCCCCGTCGGCGTTGTATGAATTCACGCTTCAATGCTGTCGTAAAATATCAAAGCCCCTTTCTTAAGAGGAAGATGGTTGACACGCGAAACTTTCTACGATGCAACCTCAGTCAACGCCCAAAATCCAAACGGCTTCGACCGCGTAGGAATGACGCAATCGGATGGACATCGGCTTCATAACTCGAGCGACACAGAGTCGATTCCGACCGCGGGAACCGTTTCTTTTCTTGAGACGCTTGATGTGTTTTCCCTTAACATCTTCATCATCGTTTTGTGAAACTCATTGTGTCAACCTAGCTTTCGTGGAGTGCTTTTTGGATACGGGACGGTCGCCATAAATGAGGTATAGAGAGCTTCGGTTTAAGAACTTAATGGCGAGTGGCCTTATCCGTGTCTACTCTGCTTTGCTGGAACTACTTGACACAGGAAATTTTCTTATTGTTGTTCTCCTCGCAAACTTATGCAAAAGAATAACAATTAGCTGTTCTCCATGTTATGGACTGTTTTAAGGACCAATTTTTTTTGTCATTGAGAGTGCCTGCTTTCAGCCTTTGATCCCAACCCTGTTGGACCTGATTTTTACGTACAAACAACAAACAGAAAGTCGACGAAATTAGTTCCTTTTCCAGTCGAATATCCCCGCAGACATTGTTTTCATTCTAACATTTTTTTAAAAATGATAGCCTTTCTTTGGCTACCTTTAGGTGTCTGTAATTTTAGGTGTCCGTCCGTTCGTCCCGTCCGTCTGTCTGTCTGTCCGTCCGTCCATCCATCCATCTGTCTGTCTGTCTGTCTGTCTATCACTCCATTGAACCACCTGGTCAAAAATATAGTGAAAGAACGCTTGAACATGCGAAGCATATATGGGCAAGACCTTTCCAAACAGCTACATCTGCGGCCATGGCTCCTACATGTCAACATTATTCAACGAACAGTAAATATTGGCCATATTCTTCGGGAAATGTAAGAACGTAACAGAGAGCATTTGTTTATTAGGAATCTAAGTTGGACTGGTTTCTACGATAGCAAATAAAAAAGAACAACGCATCAAAAATGGTGTTGAAAGAATGCGAGGTCAAAGTAAACACGACAGCAATAAATATCGTCCGCAGCTTCTTAAAGAAAAATTGAAGCGGAAGGTCCCAACAGCTGTCAGGCGAGCGGTTCAAACGCGAGGAAGTTGAATTGCATTGAACAAACCTCCATTAAATTTAGCAGGGCAGGGGAGGAGCCAGGAGGGAGGAGGAAGAGCGTGAGACGTGGGCCGGGGGGAGATGAGGGGGCGTTACTTGACAGGGAAGGCATAACACTACTGTCTTTCGACGACATTTGCTACAAAGCAAGCAGATACACGGCCAATTCTTTATACTAAATATCGACAGCTGCCATTTCTGCTAGGGATCTGTTATGCCGGTGAACATTTCTAGACTAGTCAGATTCCTGGGCCAGATGATGTTGCACTGTTGAAAAATCCATAGCGCATGAGGACGAGGACAACGAAGGGAAGAGACACCACGGAGCGCTAACTTTTAATTCTTTTTTTTTTCAACTATGGAGAGCGATAAGTGTGTGAATATATATGCATGTCTCTTTCAAATAAAACTATTTGAAAGTTATCTCTCCGCGGTGTCTCTTCCCTTCGTTGTTCTCGTCCACAAGCGCTATGAATTTTTGAACATTTTTATGCAAAAGACCGTTTTCACTCAAAGCCGCCGACCTGAGAGGCTGATCTGCGCTCTCCAAAATCTCCGAACCTCGACACACGGCAGCCACAGGGCAACGCGCAGACAGTAATGCCGATATTCTCCGGCGGACACTGGCCCTCTCTCCAGAAAACTATTGAACTTTTTGCAGTATAAAACTGGCCTCTGCAGCTTTCGTAGTTCGTGAAGCTACGTCCATCACGTTACTTTTTTCGCCTATTAAAGCGAAACTTTCTACGCATCATGGACAGTGTCGATGTCCCAGCAAAACGCGCTGCGGGAAAGCAAAGTTTACACAACGGATTTCACGAAACGATAATGATCAGCGACGGCACATCAAGCGCCTCAAAAAGAGAAAGAACTTCCCAAGTACAAAATTGAACATGGGTCCCTCGCGTTATTCAAGCCGACGTCTATCCGATTGCGGCTTTCCGACGTGGTCGAAGCAGTTTGGATTTTGAACTTTGACGGGGACTTGGGTTGCAGGCTTCACGCTTTAATCATCTTTCGCTTTAAAAAGAAGCTGCGATTTCTTCTAAGCTTCTTTTTACTTCTTTTTAAAATTTTCTGTCTATAACTTTCCCCCAACTTTGACGCACTGTGCCAGAATGACGCCTACAAACTTAGCTACACGCTTCGTCTTCGTCTTTTCATTGGCACGTCGTCTTTTCATATCTCATTGGCTGCACTCAATGAGATATTCCGAAGCGCTGCATGGTGCTCCGCTTCGTTTTGCAAGAAATGTGTTAACATTTCAGCCTTGGGGCAATTTTCATTAAGTAATGCAGCATATATGCAGACAAATACTCAGTTTTATTGCTGTTTTCATCGATGACTCAGAGTTGTGTGTAAACTTTTGTGCTGCAATCTCATGTGTTGTTTTTGCTCACCTCATTTATCATGTTCTCTTCCTGGCTACATGATTATATTTACTTATTCCCCCCGTTGGTGATAGCGATTGCTCTGTTTGATTGTATACATAGACAGGTGTACTGCAATGTACATTCTTCGAACTATATTTGCTAAAGTTACAATTCTGCTAACACAGTGCGTATAGAGCTGAGGACCCCCGTACGGCCGTCTGTGCTTTTAGTCCCAGTCTCCTTTCGCTAAATCTAAGTGTATACCGATACGTGGCTTATGAGATCAAGAAATACCATTGTACTCCTTCGTCTTGATCGGTGCGTGCATTATCTTATCCAGAAGCGTTCCTTTTATTTCGCGATTTCCAAGTAACCGTTCGGACACAATGGAAGCCCCGTTTCACGCGTGCTCCGTGTGTCATGCAGAGATCTTATCAGCGCTTCCCGGCCGTCCAACTGGTTGTAGGGAAATGCATTAGTTTTTTGACTGAACGCCATCAGTGCTACCGAAAAAGCTTTTGCTCGAAAATTGCAGGAGTAAGACTCAGAATCTCTCGCCTAGTAGAAAAAAAAAAAAAAACATGACGCTTACCGATTGTGTGGGAACTAACCTGATTAAAAGTGAATACTTAGCAGACATCCGCCAAAGAAAGCGAACACGTCCGCTTCAAAGTTCGACATAGCGAAAGCGTACCAGGTTTTTTCCTCGTCTTTAAACCGTCTGGGATGGAACGCACCTTTACCGGGCACCGGGCACCTGCGTTCTCATCTGCTTTACACTCGCGCGTGCCTGGGCAAACGGAGAGATGGCTTTACCCCGTGGTCGACGTTGTAGTACAATCTTATTCAAGAAGATGGAGACATTGCGGCGCTTATAGTGATGCAAGCGTCACAAAAAATAAAATGAGACATGGTTATATATCTGGTGATACAAGGAACAGAATACTAACAAGATTGTCTTTCGTATGCTACTGCGGTGCAGGCCATGAGCCAGGAAAGCAAAAAAAATTGTTCTTTTCAGTTGTGTCGGCCATGAATTTTTAAAGGGAGCCTGCAACACTTTTTCTCAATCTTAAATTCTTGCAGAACGTAGTCAACCAACACAGCCAGTACTTAGATTAGGGGGTGGCAAAGTACCGCGGCGAAAAACTACTGCTCTATGCAGAAACTTGCCCAAGAAATTGTTCTCTATTTCCCGGTCTTGGCTTTCTTTGAGCGCTGGAATGAAGTCATTACAGTGGTGCAGCCGCTATTGGCCGGCTTTCCTTCCCTTACAGCAATAAACGCAACCGATAGCCGCTTCAAAAAAAATGCCATAAAAACAATCGCCACTACAGCAAAGCATAAACAAGGCGCATGTGCTGCGAAGAGCGAATAACGTTGGGCCTCTCCGTGCTGGCGGTAGCTAAAGCTTTCGCAGTGACTCCAGGCCCGAAGGAAAGAGTTGAAGCGTTTATGGGAAGCGTTGCAGAGTCCCTTTCAGGTGGAAGTCTTAGATCTTTACGTTTCGTGAAAAGCGTGAGGTACGAAAATCGTTTTGGGCACAGAATTGTCCCAATTAAGTTGGAGTTAGCCGGGGAGAGTAAGCTTGTGACTGCGCACCAGGGAAGGGAAAGAGCAGTGAGGGAGGAGGGGGGTCGGAGGGGGGGCTCTGAGTAAGGGTGACGCAGCGCGGGCTGGGAAGGGGAAGCAGCTGCGCTGAAGGAGGGTAGGCCGTGCAGCACGTTCAGTGTACGTGCCGTCTTGAGAGCTGGAGGTACCGACGGGGTGAATGGGATGCCCCTGGCGATGGCTACTGAGCGGAACGAGCTTCAGAGGGGGCTGTCTGTTAAGTCTTGACAGGCGCTGCAGCAGAAGTCAACACAAGGTTCAGTAGCAGACCAACAGAAGGCCCAACCAGGCTCTATAGCTTCCGCATTCTTAGAAAGCTGTAACACACAATTTCTGTGTCGCGCACACGTTCAGCAATCAATATTATTTCAAACGGTTGTGCGCTATTTTCGGTAAGAATGTCAAACATGTACGCACGCTTTTTCAAGTTATCTTACATTTTAAAATGAAAAAAAAAAAAAAATTGCATTGGGCTCGTCTCCTGGGACCTTCCGCTCGATCCTCCTCCCGTATGGCGCACTCGATGAAAAATAGGTACTGACGGTACCCATCGAGGAATGGCCGTAACTGCTGTTTGAAACTATATGACTCCTTGAGTGAAGGAGAGAGAGAGAAAGAGAGAAAGAGAGAGAGAGAGAGAGAGAGAGAGAGAGAGAGAGAGAGAGAGAAGAGAGAGAGAGAGAGAGAGAGAGAGAGAGAGAGAGAGAGAGAGAGAGAGAGAGAGAGCTCTTTAATGAGAACTGGTGAGGTCAGCCCTGCTAGTGACAAGGCTTGTTACGCCAGACGGGAGGGGACTAAAAGGATGAGTGGTGAATATTAGAGATTAGGGGTACCGCAGGAAGAAGACAAATAAAAAACATTATAAACGAGAAACAAGGAAATGCTTCTAGACCGGACATAAAAAAATACGCTTGTAAAGAAAATCGTTAACGTAAACTCTGGAGATGGTATCCCCCACTCATCGGAGTCGAGCACACGCATGGAAGGGGGGATCAAATTGAGCAGACTGGGTCCGTGAAGAGGCTCCGTGACGCGCGTACGTCCTTCATCCCGTTCTGTTCTTACGAAGACACAGTGATTCACGCCTAGTACCGTGGAGATTTTTTTGCCTGAGACCCGGACCACTTGTAATGTCAAGAGTAAGGTACACTTGTCAGTGCACCACGGGTTCGAAGCGGGAACAACGGCCGTTCGGTCGCAACTCTTTTTCATTGAAGCGAAAGCGTTAAGTGTCCCATTCCGAGAGAAAAAAAGCGTCGTTGCTGTTCTACGGCACAGAAAATGCTCGCCGCTGCAAGTAGTAGCAGTAAATAAAAACAAACATGCGTTCGTGTGTGATTTGAACCATGGTCTCCACAGTAGGACCCTAGTCATTATGCGCTATCTTCGCATACTGCCCGCGGCGGAAAAAAAGTTAAACCAGTGCGGGACACGTGACAAGTGACCGTGACGGCACATGGTTAGAACAGATACACCTCAGGCGCGCTGAGCCCTGATTCTGGGGACGCTGCCACGTGTCTTCAGTCTGCCTGTTGAATTGTGTCGCACTAAAAAAGACGACGAAACAAGCCTGTCGAAGTAATTCGCGCCAAAAGGCCAAGAAACGAAGGCGAAGAAAGAGGCACAAACGAGATGTAGCTTTAAGCAAGTCGTTGATAGGTATTCTAGGGTGTTACTTTTCTACGAGCGACTACGAAACGAGCGCTTACAAGCGAGCCGCCAACCGGCTCGCCACTGCAAACCCTTCTCGGGCCCCATGGGCCCAGTACGCACAGGGGAAAGGGGTAGCTTTTAGAGCTGCAGTTAAACCTGGATGGACCGAACCTCTGTGTAACGAATTCCTCGATTTAACCAAGTTTTTTCTATTCCCCCTTGGCAGCCCCCTTGAAATCTATGTGTCTGCGACCTCTCTGCAACGAAAGTATTGGGACGGTCCACCTTGATGTAACAAATTGTCTACGCTGATAAGCCATTGTTTTTTGCACTTTTTCTGAAAAATCGGGCGGAGAAATGCACTAATTTAGCGAATTTCGTCGCACCGGAAACTACTGTGCGTTTCCACGTCTGAGTGAGGGGAGGTTAAGTATACAAGGCCTGGCAGTCGGCGAGTAGTTGCGTGTCTGTACGGCTGTCTTTAGTGTGTGTCGGTTCGTCGGTGATAAGTTCTGCTGCCAGAAAGCGAAGAGTTTTGTCTTTCCAAGACGCATCTCGCAATTTTAAACGCCGTCTCTGCCGGCGAAAAAGAAGAACGTCGCCCCCCAGTACAGTATTCTAGCCAGCACCCTGTTAGTTACCAATTGTGAGTGCGTAAAAGAACATCAAGTTCACCAAAAGGCTTCCTTTCAGCAGAACTTTGGTCTTGGAAACGCGTAAAGGTATACCTAAATGTGTTAAACAGCAAATGCGATACTTGAGCTACGTTTGTGAATACGAGGGTGAGTGACATTGCTTATATGGAGTGCCGTGTAGGGACTAAGCTCGAGTGAAAGTAGCGGGTGCAAATCACCCAGTTTTTTTACGGTGAAATAAATTTTTGAAGGGCGAGTTCGCTGCCACTGATGAATATCATTTTGGTTTCGTTTCTTCTTCATTCTCACGAGTCTTAACTCGAAACCAGCATGTAACGAAAACCTGGATGTAACAAAACATTCGGAATTTTCGTCAACGTCGTTATATGTAAGTTGAACTGTAATAAACGCTCCTTCTATTTCTGCGGGAAGACACGCTACACGCCAGCGTTCTTTCTCCAGTGCTCCGCGCTGCCGCCATGTCCGGGCGAGTTTGTAACCCCCGTCTTTCCGGTGTCTCGTCGAGGCTATGATAACACCAGGGGCCGAATTCTCTAAAACGACGGGGCGTCGCTTTGAAACGACGGGGTAGCGCCATGCAAATGCATGTGTTCTGGGGTTGGGGCCGTCGCTTTAACGAAGCTGTGCAAGCAGCGGGAGCTGCAGAAAAGCACTGTGGCAAGGGCGCGAAGCGACACCCACTGCCCCCCATCGTTTCACTTGTCGCTTCGCGCTCTTGCCACAGTGCTTTTCTGCAGCTCCCGCTGCTTGCACAGCTTCGTTAAAGCGACGGCCCCAACCCCAGAACACATGCATTTGCATGGCGCTACCCCGTCGTTTCAAAGCGACGCCCCGTCGTTTTAGAGAATTCGGCCCCAGGCTTCCGTCTTCAAAGCATATAAGCTACTTTACGTGGCTCGAAAGTTTTTGTCCCTGGCATGGCGTTAAGTACACCACAAGGCACTAAGGGCAATTCCGTTTGCAGCAACTGGTTTCCTAGATATAGATCCGATTCGCTTGACGTTTACTAAGCCTTGAGGCTATTGAATAAACGAAAGCACAACCACGAAAATGCTCGCACAGGGGTGCGTTAAAGCAGGAAGGACAAAAGAGAATTTAAAATGTGAGGGAAAATTATAGACATGCAGTTTAAATACGGGACCATCCAGGAACGCATGATAAGCGGGGAGACCAATGTAGACTGCCCTCATTTTAGTCACACACACCTTTGATAACAATGATTGTTTGCGCGATTAGTGGCCTTTGAAGAAATCATCCGCTCTGCATGTCCATCAGGCGCACGTGTTTTCCTTGCGTTGCCCAGCAACAGAGACGACCCCTCCCCTTTCTTCGCCACGAGTGAAAGATTGTTGCGCGCCTGTTGAGGGGCAGCGACCGGTGCTTGATGGATTGATTTTGAGTTTGCGGATTGATTGATTGAATTGAGCAGTTGAAGTGGCCTTTGCCCGAGCCATCACCGACCCGAGTGCACGACTGTGCTTTGCATTCTAGGAAGGCAGTGAAAAAGTACGCCAAAGGAAGAGTGTTGGTGAAAGCGCACTTTATTTGCGTGCGGTCGATTTAGCGGGAAAGTAGGTGTGTTGTTGAGTGTGGTTTCCGGCGCACATGGGCTGTGCTTTCTGAACGCGGGAGCGCGAACCACGACGAGACGGCAAAGCGGCGCGAGGACTAACCAAACGTGCCGCTGCTACTGCGGTTGACCCGACGTGGGGTCGGGGAAACCAAGGACAGGAGGACATCTTACAATGAAAATCGTGAGGTGGTACAGACTAGAAGAAGCACTATGCCACCACCTCATCCCGGCTTGACTTGTCAGGAAGCAGGAATATATTGACAACTACAGACAGGGTCGTTAATCACCCCGTTCTGCTGAAGCAAATATGTCGAAGTGTTATGTAAGTGACCTTTTTTGTGTGTGCCGAAAGGCGAGAGCCACTGCGGCTCACATCCTTTGGACTGTGCCCAAGAACCGCAGCAAGCTAAAACGATGACAAGATCCCGCGACGGCTCCAGGCCGCAATGCGTTGCTACAATCAAGAAGTCCAAGCCAAGCCGTCCAGCAGATCTCGGCAGGTCTCGAAAGGCAACGACCGAGCGAAACCGGAGGAAGGCTGCCACCGCAAAAAAGGGGCAGGCGCAGTCGACCTAAGGGAGTTGTGAGGACACGGCCGGAGGAGAGGCGCCAACAGCCGGGACGACGTCATGGCCGCGTCACGATGACGCTTCCGTGCATGGGAGGTCTACTCGGCTGAGGCATTTTCAATAAAGTGATTCGCTCGCTCGCACGCCCCACTGCAGCCTTTTTGGCTGGTTGCTTGCTAGATTGATGATGGATTGTGATTGATTGTGATGATTGATGATTGATTGATTGATGATTGATGATTGATGATTGATTGATTGAGTGATTGATTTGATTGATTGTTGCTCGAGCATAACAAAACATTTTAATATTTTTCATACTCCACGGCTATCCAGTGGCCCAATGGCAGCCATTTTCAAAGCGTAGCTTAATTTGGCTCTTCGCTCGGTTTTCCGGAGACTGATGCTGCTACTGCTGCGGGCTGTTGCTTTCTGAAAAGGTACGCCTAGTTTTAAGAGACACGAGCTAACGGTGGCTTTCGAGTATTGGTGCCCGCGGGGCCCGGGAAGGGGGGGGGGGCAACGGGTAAGTTAACTAGAAAACGCTGGCCTACTCGTGCACCACCGGAGGGGTCAGACGGGAAAACTTTCAACGTCGCAATGCCAGAAGCTGCACGTGCGTGTGCAGCTTGTGGCGTTGCGACGTTGAAAGTTTTAAAGCGAAACTTTATATCGCTACGCGGAAGAAAAATCTCTCGGTCCCGTGTAAGCAGACAACGACTCCGGGGCAACATCATTTGTATGTGCGAGAAAGTCAGGTTGGAGAGGAGCTTTAGTAAGAGGAAAGAGATCGGCTGGGTTGATAGACGACGTAGCTACACTCTCGCCTCTGCCGACACTAGTAAGTGGGAATGCCGCAACAGAGGGAGCAAAAAAGAGTCTCTCCTCCGGCAGCAAAGCGCCCGCAGAGCAATCTACTGCGTGATGCACTACTCAAGCGACAGCGGTAGGCAAAGGCCGGGGAAAGAAAAGGGGGGGGGTGGGGGGGGGGAGTAGCGCAAATAAGAAACACAAAAAACTGGACACAGATAGGTCCTCGTTTTTGTGTGTTGCTTATTTGCGCTACTCACTATGTTCTTAGGCCTAAACCAACACGCCCAGCAACACGTTCTCCTGAAGCAGCTTCAAGGTGGCAATGTCAAACACTGGCAGCGCATAATTTCGAAATGGGTAGGCCACGTGCCTTACCAACTCCCCCATTCCGGCAGCTTATGATCAGAGACGCTCGAGCAGGAACGGAAACGGAAGAAAATGCCACGTAGACTGCACATATAACGGGGAAGGCTGTAATGAACCGTCAAAAGTAACACATGGTAACACATCAGCCGCACGATACAGCTTTGCTGGTTAACCATCTATTTGTACGGAATGCACAGATGAATTTTTTCTCGTTACGTCTTGCATTTCTGGGCGCCCTCCCACTCCTGACTGTTCTAAAGAATCTGCCACTATGACAAGCACAATAGCACTCTCATGAAAGTTCCACATGCAAGTTCATTTCAATCCAGCTATATGCCACGGTGAAAGCTCCGAGTTATGTCGGTCTCCGCGTGTGCAACCGACGTAACTTTTTTGCTGACTTCATTCCATTCACGTGTTTTACAGCGAAGCTGTCAGCTGTCGTTGGTCAGAAAAGTCTTGTCTCGGAAACAAGAAACCCCCAGGACCCTGCAGTTCTCGCCCAAGACGCCGAGAGCATTCGTCAGGACCAGCGGCGAGCCTGCCGACACGGGGAACATTTCATCCCCTCCTCCATCATCATGTGTAGTGGTTCACAACGGCTGCGCTGGTCATCCACTTCGCAGGGCGGGATGGCGACCTTTTTTTTTTTGTTATATTCACCCTTAATTTAATGCATACTTTCTCTACCTTGCACATACGCTCTCGGCACAAGAAAAAAAAATGGCGTAACTCGGAAACAAGAAAAATTGCTTAATCAAAAATTTACAGAAGAACAACGTCACAATCAAATAAACAAAGCAAGTGAAAGCACTAGCTTTGCGTGCAATCCCTGGCTGGCACTCTTACACGTGCGAACGCACAGGTACATTAACCGGGCGAAGAAATTCGAAATAATTTGCAAGCGAAATACTAAAAGTGCACCGAATGAATAAACAAAGCGCGACAACACGCCGAGTTTTCAAGGACGGCCACACAATGGTGCAATGAAAACAAACAAGAAATCGATGCTGAGAAGAGAAAACAAGAGGATACAGGCACGCATGAGGAGAATACAACAGCCGCTCAACGTCGCTGAAAGCGGCCGGCGTTGTCTCGCATCGAATTCTAGGATCAACCTTCCCCTTCCCAGTGTGGAGAGGCTTAGTCCGCGCGACTTGGACGACGTCTCCGAGGAGCCCAGGAGACGCCCCATATCTGATTAGGCAAAGAGCCGCGAGGTTGCTGTAAACACGTCTAAACGGCGCATTCAGCATCGCGCCAAACGAACTGGGAAACATCGAAGAAAAAAAGAGAGTTACCCGAAAAAGAAATAAACAAAGTACAAAAGGGCGCGCGCACACACGCGCACTCAACGACACACACAGGCACATACACACACACGTACGAGCGCGTATACACATACACGTAAGAAAGCCGCAGAGAAAGTGGCAAGATTTGCGGCGTCAGTCTTTCTGCGTCTCGGGAGACGTAAGAACTGGTCGAGTCGTTCTGGTCGTAGCAGCACGGACTCAGCAATCCGCATAAATTTGGCGGCTTAGAAATGTTGTGAGGGATGTTTGATTGCGCTGTGGCTATGTATGCATAAATATATACACACACATAGACACATGGTTAGTTTAACCAGCCCTTTTCTGCCTTGAACCGTTTCTATCACTCGCACGAACTTGGCGCAGAAACATTGTTACCAATTCCATGCGACTACAACAACAAAAACAATAATAAAAAGACGGAAATTCGCGCACAACATCGGATGCAGCGCTCCAACCGGAATTGAGACCTTGAAACGACTGCGTCTGCAACTCTTCAGTTTGTTTTCACGGATTTTCAGGTGTGAAGCGCCGGTGCAGCGTGTTTTTTTTTTTTTTTCGTGGTTTACGCCGATTCGACATTGACGTAAACTCAGGCACTGAGACCTTTCTGTTAAACTTTAAACTTTGCCGAGAACAAAGTTTAAATGTGACCAGCATCCTGTTAAAACCTTCAGTCCTAATAATGAAGTGTATTTTCTTTTAAAGGGGTCATGAAGACATAAAGAACTTTGTTGAATCTGAAAGAACTAGTCGTTGGTAATTCACTCAACTCCATTCCAGTGACGCAAGTTAGTTTTAACACCGAAATACGCGGATATATTAAAATAACTTTTTTTGTATTTCGCGCCTAAAGTGAAGTAATATGAGCAACAGTTACGCAGTAGCGTCCAGCGCTAAAAACAGCTTACAGCGTGTTAAGTGCACCCCATCATTTCAGTGATACGATCAAACGGAGCTACAGGCCCCTCTACAATCATTCAGCCATGTTTCTGGGCTGTGGCCTACGTCAGCCGCCGCCAGTCGCACAAACAAGATTCGGTGACGTCAAGACAAATCGCCGAACAGTGGCTAGGGAATTGCTACTTCTTCATCTGTTTTATTTCAAATCTCGAATATTTGTTTCAAGTTTCCGATGAAATTGGTATTGCCGTTATCCAGACGAAGCAACCTTTTTAATGAACCAAGCTTGTATTTTGTCTTCATGGCCGCTTTAAGGTTACCCGCTTAACAAAACAAGAAATCATCACTGCAACATGCTTCTTCATCTTTCCCGATAAATTATATTAATTTAGTCGCAAAACTGTGGTCGCCTGTGGTCGTTCGGAGATTTTCTTGTCGTCCGTGTGAGACGTTATATACCCACAGCCGCAGTGGCCTATAGCCGCAGTGGCATATTGGCCGACGCTCTGACGTTAGGCCTAGCGTTACGCTTTGAGGTCTACAGCGCGAGACACATGAACGACTGGAGCATGCGATTGGATGCGACTGATCGTTACGACTGCCGCCACGACTAGTCGTACGCGTGAATTTGGGACGCATGGTCCGATGCGCGCGTGCGCTGCATCGTCGGCGCCGCTCCGCCCTGTTTTTGCTCCATGGTTTCCTCCCTCTTTTGGTGCACTCAGGCCGGTTTAGATATGTGCAAGAGAAAACCGAGCAGAAAAGAAAACATTTATCAACTTGAAGTGGTAATGAATAGTGCCATTACGTTATACGTTCATTTTTATGTGTTCAGCAAATCGGTGTGGGGACATTTAGCACCCATTATTCATCTCATGCATGCTTTAGGTACCGCTGGAATAGGTACCAGCCTCCAGGCAGAGAGTGCACGTACCGGTCGGCTGCGGCGGCGGCGGAGAGCTGCTCCCCACAAAATACTCGAAATTGCCACTGGCGCCTCCTCGGGGTTTTGAAAGAAACTTTCTCAGCGATGTCACCTTCGGGATTTCGTTAGCTGTGACCGCCTGACGATTGCAACGATTGCTCGACTGCATCTGGCTTGCCAGTCCCACGTCGTAAGCCTCCTCCGACCAGCGAACGACGCCAAAACCGGTCCTAACGATCAGTCGTAACGATCAGTCGCATGCAAATCGCGTGCACCAGTCGTCCATGTCTCTCGCGCTTAAGACGTCAACTATTGCACAGATATTGACGACGTATACATACCCAAAGCGCAGCACATAGCAGCAGATGTGCATCGGCCAACGCTTACCCCCGGTATCTTTATTTTTATTTCGTTTCGTGCGAGTCTCAAAGCTCGCACGCATATTATCGGCAGTGCAGCAAAACCCCGCGGAGGTGCTTGGCCAAAACTTACCCCAGGATTTTAGATGCGACGCTGAGGGGATCTCTTGTCGGCGGCCCTGTCCTTCCTGCGTGCGTCCGTCGTCGCCGGCGTCCGCACTCTCCTCCGCTCGCCCCCTCTCCTCTCCGATAGCGAACACTCTCTCTCTCGAGTGGCATTGGATTGGATTCGATTGGCTTGGCTTGGCTTGGCTTGGATTGGATTGGATTGGATTGGATTTGGATTGGATTGGATTGGATTAAAGTGAATTGTGTTGGATTGCGTTGCGTCATAGCCGCGGCAGACGCACTTGCGCCGGCGTGTGCCCAGGTGAGAGCGAACACTTTCTCTCAACATCTGCGGGTGTGCGGCCCAGCGCGCTCTCACTCCGCCGGTGGGCGGCGCTGCGCGCGGTGCTGCGCATGTGCAGTCTCTCTCTCTCCGCGGTCTCCTCTCCTTCGGGCGCGCTGCGCATAACCGGTGTGCCGCTCTCCGGCGGCCTTTCGGTCGACGGTTGCTCTCCGCTTGCGCTTGAACCCCCCTCAGCGTCGCATCCCACCAGGATTCCCGCGAGGGTAGTTGGGCGTAATTTTTCATTTAGTGCAAGTCTCGAAACTCGCACAGTGCCAAGTACCCACAGAGGATCGCCTACCAGGAGGGGGTATTGGACAGCGCTTTAGGTTTGGCGTTTTGGGCGGTTGGCAAAACTTCTAGAATGTGTAGAGCAAATGCTCGGTGTGGCTGGTGCCAGGGACCAATGCCACTGACTACGCGATCGCGTGTGGTGAAAATTCCAGAGACGGAATGGTAATCATCGAAGTGGGTATCACTGCTGAAAAAAAAACTATGTCAGCGAAATCTGCAGCTGAGCATGATTTGCGGGTCGGCAGCTGTCTTGTGGGTGTGCTTGGCGAGCGATGTACTGATGGCGGGTCGCTTCGGCAAAGTGTACTGGCGTCATTTCCGTGACGGATATGACGTCAGTGAAATCTTCGTGTATCCCGGCATAAAACTTTCGTGTTTAAAATAAAACTCGAAAACGAACAACCCAAGTATAGCTTGCTCTTTAGTACTAAAGCATGCTTCCCCGCAAGAAGACGCTGTGTGCAGGGCTGCACCCTTTACTGGCCGCTTGCGTCGTTGTACTGGCGTCATTTTCGTGACGGATACGACGTCAGTGTTTTTGTGTATCTCGGAATAAAACATTTTCGTGTTAAAATTTTAAAGCCCACGTTGACACCTTCGTGCGTAAGCCCTTCTAATGGCCGATGATAGAACGAGACACCATTCGTTGACGCCGGTGACTTTAATGTGGACATTGTCAAACGCGACATGGATGACAGGTACTGGGCTTCTGTCTCGATCAACTTTGTACTCGCATGCGACAACGACCCCAACCAACCAACCACACGACATAAATCACGTTAGCCCTGACGTCAGAGCATTGGCCAATACCCATCTGCGGTCATGTGCTGCTCCGTATGCGTGCAGCACTGCATGATTTGCAGTGCTACAAAACCGCCGATGCTTCGCTGGACACCCACTCTCGCAGGGTGTGCAAATGGCGCATCAACTTTTTTGTTGTAGGAGAACGAACGAGACGAGATTTCTGTGACTTCTCCTTTTTTGTGGTGCATTTTGCTTAATTTAGAACAAGCAAGGGGAGAGATAGAAAGAAAAAATTCCCCGCATTTCCCCGAGGGGAAGAATGTGAAAGTGCGAATGCACGAGTTGAATTTGCGCGGTTCGGTAATGTTCGCGAAAGAAGATCACACACACACACACACACACACACACACAAAAAAAAAAGATGCATTTATTCACAGACACCTATTTGTGTTGTCGTTGTACTTGATTGCTAGAGCGGATCTCAGCTTTGAAATTTCGTGTCATTACTCTAGCCCTTCTCACGCCCGATTCCTGGCCAATCCCCCACGTGGGTATGTGCCATGTCAGCGGCCAGGCAGCGCGCGCCCATCTCCCCCGTTGCCAAGGAAGACGAGGAGCGCGCGCACCCGCAGCTGTTGCTATGCGGACTACGGCGGCGACGATTCAGGCTCGCTTAAGAAGTGCATTCGCACTTAAAACATTTTCATGAGGTCAAATGTGAGAGTGCAACCCTAGTCCGGACATGGACGTCTTTACCAATGCTGCATTTTCAACGGCATTGCGGCGCAACACGTTGAACCGACCGAATAAAATGGTGTACTTCATTCGCGCAAAAAGACGACGAATCGAACGACACGGCGCAAATCGCCGAACCGAAAAAAAAATAATTCAAAGTAAACCGAAGTAGTTCTTCAACCGAATAAGCTATTAAACCTAATAATACGGATAAAAAGAATATCGCTATACTTAAAGGATCCGTAAAAAAGGTTAAGGAACATTGTTTCACTCCAGGAGCGTGGCGCGTGGCAAACATTAAGCCGGATCCTATCGCGGCTGCGAGAGCCGTTCCGTCAGCCCTTTGCGATGGCTGTCGACTCGTCCTCTCCTCTCCCCCGGCAGACAGCGATGTTGTATAACGACGTGAAATGTCACAATGGACATCGTTTGCATTCAAGTCTGAAAGTGTGGCCGTTGCACCCGACGCCCCGCGTGCTTTCAGTTCAAAGGGGGCTCGCAGCCGAGACGGTCGAGACAAGGCGGCTAATGGCCGCCATTATGGACATTAGAAAGGGCGGACGCGCATTCCGGGAATGGGTCACGCATCGCGAATGAAGTCGAAGCAGACGGCACGAGGGGGCCGGGCCGCCTCGTTTCATTAATCAGGTGAGTCTCGCGTGGGCCTCTTACGAGAGGGCCGCATACAAACGGCATAAACAAAGGAGTCTAAAAAAAAGACTTCACTTCTGTTTTATTTCCCGTTTCTCCCCCTTTAAAGTCTACTTCACGGTAGCGCTTTTTTTGAAGCGAGGTTTACAGGACATTTTATTATGTGAATACCCTCAGTGTGGATACAGAAGAGGCGAGTGGGGTACGAAATACAACTAACAAGTACAGCAGACATTTCAATGCTTTTGAGAGACCCTGCAACTTTCGATAAGCGCTTTCACTCTTTTCTTCGCAAGCTATAGTTATCGCCAGCACAGCGGCACTGCGTGATTTGTCGTCGCACCAGATACGCCTTCTTTCTGCTTTGTTTTTGTTGGTTCTTTTTAAAGTTGCTATCGAAAAGCGTTCATTGCTGCAACTGAAGCAAAACCGGCCAATAGCCGCTACATAGCCTTAGTGACGCAATTCGAGGGCTCGGAGAACGTCAAGAGCGGAAAGAAAGAAATCATTTGAGCGAGTTTTCAAGTTGACCGTGTCTAGAGTGCCGTCCGGCGGTATTATAAGCACTCCACTATATCGACCCTCTGGCGTTTTGTAACAAAATTGCCGCGTCTGGCACTATGTCGCTCTAGATAACGTAAAAAAGGCAACCTAACCTAAACATAACATTACCTGATCTAACGCACACAAAGAATCATTTAAAACACCAAAAGTAACCAAAGCCATAAAAATCAAAGCTCAATTTAGGTTAAAAAACAACCTAGGTAGAAGCCGGCCTCGAACCACCGCCTTGGGATCACTAAGCTAAAACGACCCCTACACTACAACGACAGAGCTTGGGCCGGTGCTAGCCTGGTCTTTAATATTCGAATGGCATCGGGTGGCTCTCTGGCCATGCCTGCCGCGATCACCTAGAGTGCCGTCGGACGGCACTCTAGACACTGCGTTCCAGGTTATCTGATGGGCATAGAGGAGTAATTTTTGGCTGAGGCACTTTGCGACCCCCTAATCTGAGTACTGGGTGTGTTGGGTGCCTACGTTCTGCAAACATTTAAGATTTTTAAAAAGTTGAAAGTGTTGCAGGGTCCTTTTAGGAATGGAACAGGTTGGTAGTGAAGTGTGCCATTAGACTCTGTACAAATGCCTCCGCTAAGGAGAGTTTCGAACGCTGTCTATTGGCGAACTGATTCGACCATGAATGCAAAATGCAAGGTTAGCTCATTGAGAAACACTGCTTTGCCTCGATAACAATGATACCAACTGAATCGCAAACTTCGGACAAGTAATCAAGATGTAAAGAAAACATATTCAACAGTGGCGACTCCGCAGCCACGTTCCTGCGATTTTTCTGTGACGTCACAGCAGCCGCCAATCGCAAAAACAATATTCTGCGACATCACATAATTTTTTTTGTGCGATTGGCCGCCGCCGACCTGTCAGCCACCACGCCAAAAAACATGACTGGCCGATTGTAGTGGGGCCCTCTAGTTCCGTTTGATAGTTTCGCCTTCAACCTAAAGTGCAATGAACACAGTGACACCCATTTTAGTGTTTGCCCATATTACGTCGCTCCTGCTCATAGTAGGCGCCTGCAGCGCGAAATTTGAAAGTTCCTCAGCGTTTCTTGCGCTTTCCCGGTCAGAATGGAGCTCAATGAGTTACCAAGGGCTACTTCTATCAAACAGAACAAAGTCGTATTTTGTCTTCATGGCACCTTCGTGGCCCCTACGTTGATCAAGTTATCGGTCAATTAAAGGGGGAGCCTAGTAAGTAGTAATTTTCGTCAAATAGCGCAAAATTCCATTTGTTATTAGTGGTTCTCTATCCGATGCGTCTGATAAACAATGTGCCGCCTAAAGATAATTTACCTCTCTCAAGATTGTTGTTCCTGTCGGTTCGTAATGTTCCCCTTCGGGCCCTGTATTCGGGTACTATTTTAGGGGGGAAGCCCGTTTTGCGTCTCCTGCCGTCATCGTTGACATCGTAATCGTCGTCTCATGTAGTCACGTGACTAAAACACTGGAAACTCGTTTACACCTCGCGCTAGGACGTAAAGCGTACTACAAAAACACCGGGACACTCGTTTACGCATCGCGCTATCGTGCTTCAAATACACGAGACTTACAGCAAAGCTGTGTACTTCTACCCCCAACGGTTTCATTTCCCTTGAAAAAACGCCAAGGCGCAATGAATACACCTATACACTGCATGCTTCGCCCCTCCCCAGGTTTCACGTTAGTGGAGATGACCCGGGATTTTTGTACGTGCGAAGAGCCATGTTATTCTGCACTCTGGATTATCTACAATCCCTACATGTGGCCCTGTTGGTATATCTGTAAATAAATTTACTGTTACAAAAAAAAATGCGTCTTGGCTCAGTGGTTTAAGGTTCCTGCATTGCGGGGTTCGATTCCCCGCAGCGATTACATTTTTAGATAGGCGGTTTTTAACGCGGCATGGTTTGCGTACCCATTCGCGAATTCATTTCTTGTGAGACTTTGAAAGGCAACCACCTTTGTTAAAGAAAATATCCTTGGAAAGAGCAGCTACCTCTTGCAACCAGAGCAATCGATTTTACTTTTTTTCCTACCTGGACGCCTGTTATTTGGGTTATTTTTACCCTCTGGTCACTTCTATTTATTTTAGTATTGACATTCTTCAGTACATGCCGCTTTTTCGCACTAATGCAAAAGAATTTCTTCCTTGTTAAGGTAATGCGACGTCGCAGCAGCTCCGACAAAAAAAGAATTAACGACCATTTTTTCCCCACAAGAACGTTCACCGTGGTACCCAAAGAGAGCGTGTCTTCATACCGCCGCGCTGTGTTCGCAACAACCTTTCGCGAATTTCGGAGTCGACGTTGCTGCCGTAATGACTTAAATTTTGGCGCCTTTTTCGGTGCGAGCAGAGAAAACATATATCTCTTACTTAGAACGCATGCCTCGCCCCGGAGGGCAACCTAGCAAAACCTGCATTGAGGCCTTCAGTGTCAACGCCACTCACATTTACTTACCTGTTCAGTCTTGGCCTAAGATCGTTGCCAGCACGGCACATATTTTAACTGCAGAGTACTTTATGGGCTCGCCTTGTCGCCGCAGCTCACTAACGGTCGATGTCAAGCGACTGCCGGAATCAGGTGGCGCGGCGCAGCGAGATAACGGACGCAAGTAGAGCCTGGTGTACCGTCGTCAGGGAGTCACGCGAGGCTTCGAAAACCACGCGGTTTCGAAAGTCATGACCATTCGAAGCTCGTGAACCGCTGGCGCTTGTCATACACCTCCCCGTTGTTTAGCGCAAAGAAAACTGCAGGTACATTTCAGGCAAAATCTGTGTATATATAACCGGCGGTTCCCGCGGTCATTTAGTTCGGAACGCTCGTTGGATGGCTTTTTACGATAGTTAGCCAAAAAAGCGGCCTCGCAAGAAAAAAAAATGACGCGAAAGGCTCCAGCCGCACAAGAAAAAATGGCGCGTTCGAAATGACGCAGAAAGGCTCCGGCCGCGCAAGAAAAAAAAATGGCGCGTTCGATTTGATGCAGAAAGGCTCCATCCACGCAAGAAAAAAACATGGAGCGTTCGAAATGGCGCAAAACAACTCCAGCATACGACATTAAAGCAAGCGCAAAAAGAACAGAACTCCCGCTGGCGCAGTTTCAGGCGGGGCACGCAATCGCTGCGAAGGCGGGAAATATTGAATTGCATATTCATCAAGTGCGGAGTGAGACAGGGCAGCGAAGAGCGTAATGGGTGGTAGCAGTGAGCGTATAACGGCGCCACAGCCCATTATGGCGAATCACTGCTCTGCACTTCCGACAGCTTTCACATTGAATGGAACGGCTTTAATTTTTTGGCTGAACACTCCACCAATGAGTGGGGCAGCACGTGAAGATTTCAGTGCTGATGAGTGCTGATTATAGACGGCAGATTCACAAACCGTGATGACACGGGTACCTAACCAACTTGGTGTCTGCCACCTATAAGCACAGTACCAGGCGCAGGTCATACCTGTGCATTTTCATTCCTGGCAAAGACGCCATACGTGAATAAAAAAGGTACACAATTGTACGGCTGGTATCGTTTTCCGCCACACACACCCTTCATCGCTCCAAATATGCAAAACTGCTATCTCATAAACCAAATCGAGATTACAAAAACGTTTTAAATTTGTTGGCTCCAATCATTAAACTTGTAGCCGCAACCTTTTCGTTCATTTTGACCACCGGGCCAGCCAAAATAGACATTACACTTGAAAATGAAGGTCAAGAAGCTTCGGGCAAAATTTTCGTACGCTCGTAAACTCGTAAAGAGAAATAATTTTTTTTTTGGTAATAGGACACGGGCACATTATAAGGAGGCAAAAATTATTTTTGAGTCGAATTGAAGGCGGGCGCATAAATCGGAGTGCAGCGATTACGGTTTAACAGCTGGTGGAGGGGAGTTTCCGAGTAGAAACGTTTTGCGACTAACCCCCGTATCTGAGTCCCTCCTCCACTCGAGCCTCCGCTCGAAAACCCTTGAAAGCGAGTTTCGGTTCATAAACTAACCTCCACTCGAGTGTCTCTGCAACGGAGGAGCCGCTCGGCGATTTGGAGGGGCTGCTCACGATTTGGAGCACTCCAAGGTTCGTCTGTGCCACCTTGAAGGCGCCTCCCAGTACTTTTCATGGCCACTACGGTCATCTCGTTCCGAGCGGCTGGCTCGCTGCCTCTTTCCGGAGCATGGATCCGGCCATTGACGAGGCATATAATGAAGTTCAGGGGATTTCGCACCTGAATTTGCCATGTCAGCGCAAAGGTACTGACTTACGCTTGAGCACTTCAGCAAGGGCGAATTCGTCGCGGTGCCGCTTTACCAAATCGGTCACTGCTGGAGCTGCCGAGGTTGCTGCAGTCCCAACGCCGCGCTGCCGAGCAAAACCCAGCAACCGCAGCCCCCCACTGCTCCCTGCGTTCCGGCTGCTGGTTACGTTGCGATTTTATGGCGCCGGGACACAGTTGTGATGGACCTTCGCCAACGTTCGCCGCCGACGAGTCGCGTCGTCAGGCGTTGTTTGGAACTCGTAATTTCACGTCGTACGATGTTTTGTCTGCGACGGTGGAGCTCCAAAGATATCTGTTCGGATTGTCTTTATCCTCACAAGGTTTTCGCTGTTATGTTCCAAAGTCTTCGCTCTGTAATGAAGGTGTGACCCACTAACCTATGACACGGCTACCGTAAGCTGCTTACAGGGCGTATGAAGCAGACGATCGACGTATGGAAGCGAGCGAGCGGGTCGTCTGCTCCAAAGCCCAGTTTTGTTCTTTTTTATTTTTTTCTTCGAGCCGCCTGCGCTGCGAGCCCGCCCCTCTCCAAGTGCCTCGCTTTGTGCTCGCCTGCTACCTCGCGCTTGCGTGCTGTCGAAGGGGGACATTTTTACCGGGTTCACCGAGGTGCCTGTAAAATTACACACGCACGACTTTGTAATTTGAACATTATGTCGGCTTTGAGCTGCATAGTGGCGTGAACGAAAAGAACAAATGGTTTAGCGCTCACTGTGTCGGCAATTCCGGTTTGATTTGCGCTCGTCACGCATGGAAACAAACCGCCCTATACCTCACCCTTCGCTGACATATCGTTATCTGGCTGTCATCCGAGGGGGGGGGGCCTGAAACTTATAGTAATCGATAGGATCAAAAGGACAGGAGACACCGGGAACGTGTAGACATGGAGCAGCGTGCACAAAATATAGTTTACCGTCTGCTACCGAAGCATGTGTGCAGTGCGGCCAGACAGAAAAGAGTTATTTCTAGTTGTGTGCCTAGTTCATGTTTTTTCGTGCTCCTCTCAACCATGACAAACTAATATTCCGTAAAATAGCTGTATAATTACTTAACAAAAAATAAAAACATTAAAAGTTATATTTCTTAGGCCGTACTTTCATGTCTTGATAAAAAATTGCAGACCTCGCCCCAGATGCCTTTCGCTGCTCCTCCGAAACTGCGTCTCGAGGGTCCCTCAAACGAAGGATTTCCTCGGAGGGTCGGTGTCACCACGTTTATGAAATGCTGGAGACCTCGAGTGAGGTGTTGCCCTATCCTCCACTCACGGAGTGAGGAGCCTTTGAGTGAGGGGGATTCAGAATACGGGGTTAAGTGGCAAGCGTTAGCGTACGGCAAACCGACTTTGCTAAACCGTAATGGCCGAACTAACAGAGTTCGCACGGCTTCAACGCTATCGCGCCGGCACTAACGGGTGTTAAACGCGCTCGCAAACTGACACTGGATAGGCTGAAACGCAAACGCAGACCCGTTTGCATCCGAAGATCATATCGTAAAGGGCCGACCGTTAACGCGAGCGAGGCGCCTCATAACGCATGAAACGCCATCGAAATTTGCACATTAAGTCATAGAGTGCTCTCAATGCTCCTTGCGCCACGTCTGTAACCATCACCTCCATTCCAATTCACCTCTATTTATCTAGTGCCCAATGTAAACTATGTTCTCCACTTTACTAAACCAACACAATTGAACTGTCATCCTCGTCCGGCAACGGCTCACATTAAACGACGTGCAGTCGCACGGACGTGGCCCACTGGCAACGGCATTGTGATGCCGCACATAACTCCTGGTTTCAATTCCCGGTTGCAAGGACGGTTATTCTGGCGAAATGTAAATGCGAAAGAGCTCGCGTGTCCGCGATTTCAAACCGCGTATACACGAAGCACCAACAATTTATACTGTCATTTAGTCCGCAGCCGTCTCTTGCGCTGATCCGGGCAGCCCAGTGTAGCTCACACACGTCAGACCCCTAATTTGAGCTCTTGTGACAATCCAATGACGTCTATTTTATTGACTTTAAGGCACTCGGCGGCCAGTATAACGGACTTGACGCGAACGGTTAAGGTGCGTGTTTCCGAACCTTTATTTCCTTTTCGCTTCTTTTTCACTTCTACTTCTACGATGTTATGTTGTAATGCGGAAATAATGTCAAAGATCGATTTCATGGATTGGGCTTATGTTGAATCCTTATGCTAAATGATATTTCCCCTTTTTAAGACGCTTGAAATTTACTTCAGTAGACTCTCGTTTCACTGCAGCTGCAAGTAATGGTAGATGCGCATCCTTTGTGCGATTGTTGTTGTTTTTTCGTTGTAAATGACAATTGAAAACATTTTGTTCGTACTGTATGCTAAGCCTTTTGCGGTTTCCCGGCCTCTGTCAAGCTGCGGAAGCAACTTTTGGCCTTGTTTTTCTTGGAAGTAAATTGAATTGAGATGAATCGAATTGAATTGACTATACCCAAGAGGAGTCTTAGGTCGAGTAGTTTCCTGCAGCTACCGTGACAGTTTTTTTGTCACATCGAATGACGTTAACATAAAGCAAATTTTAGTGCTTAGAGGATAGGGTCTCTGTAACGGGTGCAGGGGAAGGGCGGGGGGGGGGGGGGTGGAAGAGCGAGCCAGGTTATGTGGTTTAGCGGGGGACAGTCACCCGGTTTGGTTGCGTCTGGTATGCCGCGATTGCAATGTTCGAGGCCGGTATGATTATGTGACCTCTCGCGTCCAGTGTTTAGCGCTGGAAGAGTTGGCCTTGGGTCAGGGAGGAATGCAATATCTACAACACAAACTATATCTCTGAAACACAATCTCCCGGTAACACTTCATGAGTGCAAGTGTCAAAATATAGTTTACCGTTTACGCGAGCATTGTACCAAACCGTCACAGGCGTTTCAAAGCTTTTGATGCCTCATTTTAGACATTCGCTGTATTTATGTGTATATTTTGTGCTGACTCTACATCTAAATAATGTTGTAATGACTGTAGCTTGTCTGCGTACGGGTCACAGAAAGACCAACGAGAGTTTGTCCTTCCTTTTAAGTGCGAATGCACTTCTTAAGCGAGCCTGAAGGTCCGCCACCGTCCGCATAGCAACAGCTGCGGGTGCGCGCGCTCCTCGTCTTCCTTGGCAACGGGGGGATGGGCGCGCGCTGCCTGGCCGCTGACATGGCACATACCCACGTGGGGGATTGGCCAGGAATCTCCTCGTCTTCCTTGGCAACACAGGGGGAGGGGATGGGCGCGCGCTGCAGGCCGCTGACATGGCACATACCCACGTGGGGGATTGGCCAAAGGAGTACTGACACGAAATTTTAAAGCTGAGATCCGCTCTAGCAATCAAGTACAACGACAACACAAATAGGTGTCTGTGAATAAATGCATCTTTCTTTCTTTGTAGTTGTGTGTGTGTGTGTGTGATCTCTCTTTCGCGAACATTACAGTTGTATTGTGCGTGTGTGTAATCTCTCGACTACTCATTAAGATCACGATATCCACCGTAATCGCGCAATCAACAAAAACCGTGCATTCGCACTTACACACTCTCCCCCTCGGGGAAGTGCGAGGGAATTTTTTGTCTATGACTTTTAAAGTAAACTGTAAGCCTACAGTAATTATATTTCTGTTTTCTATTAAGGAGTTGTAACATATCATTACTGTGTCCACGTTACCGTTTACAGTGATTGCGGGAGACTACTGCGCATGCGCGGGGAGCTCCCGTGAACGATAACCTACAGGCACAGGTTTACCGCCGCCACCGTTCCCCTAGCAGACGAAGTGTACGTGGGAGTCTCTATTACAGCAAATGCGCTGCGCTCGGCGCTTGATGCTTGATGCCGCCAACAAACGTAACCTTCGCCTATGTTATTTACTATGTTATCGCAGCTATATGCGGCTCAGGAGTACGAAAAACGACGAATTCTCTCGAACATGTGGGCAATATGGCCGCCCTTACTTGTGCTAAACCTTACCCGCCTCAAACATTTTGTACAAGTTACTGAGTTTACAAAGCGTTCTTACGCCTCCACAACTGTACTGGTCAGACAAATGCAGGTTCTTGCGCAATTATTACAGCATATCTTACTCATATAATGCTAAATATTTAGCGTAGGCGTGAATTCTAGTCAACGTTATTGACGCCAACCATTTCCAGTAGCTGGCGGCATCGACAACACGATTTCTCTCTTTTTTTTTCATGCTGCATGGACGTTTTATGCAATATTCTGAAAAGAAAACCATTGTACTGTGAATGGCTAATCTAAAAAGTCCAGATTCAAGCTATTTTAAGCGAAAGCGCGTAGTTCTGAGCAACAATATTAGATGCAACGCATCTCATGCTCTCCCCTCTGTCCTTCCTGCGTCTGTCCGGCGTTGTCCGCACAGCTGCGCCTCTCCCTCCTCTCTCTCTCCGATAGCGAACACTCTCTCCCAAACAGCTGCGGGTTGGCGCAGCGCGCTCTCACTCCGTTGCTAGGCGCCGGTGGGCGGCGCTGCGCACGCTGCGCATGTGCAGTACTCTCTCTCTCCCGCGCTCTCTCCTTCGGGCGCTGTGAATATATAATAATCAATAAAGCGGCATGCCGCGCTCCGACGGTCTCAGTCGACGGTCGTCCGCTTTACGCTTGCACTCTCTCGCAGTACTCGGCGATTGCTTGATGCAATCGTCGAGCCCCTAACTGTGCACTTTACGGACCACAAGGCACTCATTCTCGTCTGCAATAAAGACCGTACCTGAGCATACGTGTACTGCATGTGCATTGCATGGTGAAAATGGAAAATTACGCCCACCTCCCCTTCGCGTGAGAATCCCTGCTATATGCGTAATCAATACGACGGAAACGCCAATGGAACCCCCCATGAGATGCGTTGCATCACACCAGGGTTGCCGCGAGGGAGGTGGGCGTAATTTTTTGTGTCGTTTACTTTGAGACTAATTCGGCAGATGTCGTCACTCGCATTACGGAAGTCTTACCTATTGCCGGAGTACGGAAACTACAAATGCTGTGCTAAAACATGTCCTACCGCTTTCATCGGTAATTGGAATCGCGATAACCGGAATCACAGTAACGGCATGCTAAAGCCACCTATTGTCTCATTTTATTCGTTGTTCGCTTTGCTCAAACACTGCTGCTGCTGCCGCTGTCAAGCTGCTTGTACACCTTTCAGCTCAGAAGGCCATCCATACAGTGTTGCACGTGTGTTGTATATGCACATTTTTTCCTTTATTAGATCTGCTTTCCCGGTTATATCATCGTATTTTTTGTGTATTTGTAAAATTTAACGAGAGTGAAATAAGATGAGATACGAGGGGTTACGACCCTTTCGTAACATGGTAATGATTTGATGGCCGTGAATTACTGCTTTGATAACATGTGGCGTATAATAACAGACCGTTTTTAACGGTCTCAGTTAGTGTGCTCATCCGTGTAGCCTGTCTTCAGTTTACATCGTAAGCTGTTCATGCATACGCGTCCAACGTTACATCGTGTTCAGCGTTCCGTCGAATCATCAAGCTTTCAATTCTTTTCCGAAATTTTGTAGCCGCTTTACTCAAATGTAACTTCAAGCTGTAAAATTCAAAATTTCTGCCAAACCGGAGGTATTTCTAGTGCATTCAGAGAGTTGATTATAATAATGCGTGCTGATCGGGGGTGTTTAAAAGAGGGTGCTGATCACTTGAACCTGCGTCTGAAGCAGTGTTCCATGCCCAGTAGGGAAGGGAAATGCGGTCCAAAAGCTCTGGGATAGTACCGTCAAGACCATAAAACTCATTTAGACGGGAATTACTCGATATTTGTTTTGTCGAATAATGACCAATAAATTTTCTATACATTTTCAGCGTATTAAACTTTCGTCTCCCTCAATAATTCACGCACTCGCTACGCGCAACTTCTATTGGTTTAAAATGTTTATTCTAGCGATTTCTCGAGCAGCGCTGACGCATGCGGAAATGGACGAAAAGAGGATGAAACGAAAGGAAGAACAATTTAAGCGTGCCCTTGAATATAAGTGACCAGTTTAGCTACGGTTCCTACGCAGCAATAAAATAGCTCACATTACGAGATAAAAAGCACTAGAATTCGTGATTGGTCTACGCAAACCACTTCTGCTGCACTGTAGAATAAAAAAAAAGTAAAGTCCCAAAAGGAACAGCGAAAAATTGTTTGAGAGTCCAGCGAAATAATAACCTTGTGTCAGTAAAATGCAAAGGAGACGGGAGCAGCATAAAAATCTCGAGTGGGTAGCCGGGAAATTGGCACCCGGCCAAGTCTCGGCTTGGATTGGAAACGATCTCCGCTAGAGCTCGTTTTAGTAGGCCGGAACGACGGTCGTTTATTTCCGGACGCCCGTTTATACGCGTCCAGACGTCTGGGCGGCTCGGTGACGTCATCACTCGGTCGTGAAAGGCGTGAAGCTGCCGCCACCCTGCCCGTAAACAGCGGGTGCACGCGTCGTCGCCGCTTCGATTCCAGCTCTGAGGACGCCGCGACAATTTGTCAAGGAAGGACGGCATTGATGGACTCTCATTACTCGAGTCAACACGGCCACTGGCCAGTTTGGAGATCTCGGTCTGATAACAGGGCGAGCTGTCGTTGGCGAATGGGACGAAATCGCCCGAGGTGCTTTGTCCTTCGCAGGGATACGCACGTGTAGTTGCGCGCGCTGTTTTTCAATGTCACGGCCGTTGCTTCACGCGTCGTTGTCTGTGTTTACTCCCAACGCGATTCCCTTCGAAACATAATGCGCCGATACTTCCCTATGATCTTTCGGTTGTTTCCTTTATTTTCTCTCGTTTAGGAGGCGTTTAGGAGCTAACTGTTTTGTGTTACTGTGCCAAAGTAGTTCCCGATAAACTGGTTTCGCTTTCAGATTCCCCGTGACAGATAGACATTTGCTACTGTTCATTTCTTCACTTGAGTTCCGTGGTTGAGTGCGCTGAACCACGATCACCGAGCATGCAGGCATATTAGCGTCTCCTTCCATACGCTTCATTGCTTCCTCAACGCGAGCCAACGCTTTGACTGAAGAACTCAGACCGACCTAATAAAATTATATCGTGTGCGATACCGTCCAACTCTGTATCGTCCAGAAATGACGCGAATTTTGACTTACATAGCGCAGGCGCGTATGCCGAAAGAGCAGCACGTACACACTACGGCGCGAAGTCAAATCCCATTTGGATCGAGTTGAGTGCGTTGATGTTTGAAACCATCGCACCGCTGCGCTTTTGTCTTTCTGTAACTTTAGGCGGTCTTCCAGGCGCCAAACGATCGAAGCCGTTTTACAGTTTGGGAACTTCAGGGTACCACTCAGAGCTCCGCCTTGAGCCGTGGGACAGCACGCGCTTACACCGGCAATCTGGCTAACAAACGGAGAAAAAATTAGCAGTGGCTTAGCTCGGCTATGCCAGGATATACTTAGCGTGAGACAAGGTTCAGCTGGTTATTCTTAGGTTCCTGGTTGTCTAGGATTGGCTGATTATCATGCTTACTGCTGCTAAAATGATTTCCAATCCAATCCATTCCAGTCCAGTCTAATCACTGCTCCTCGCGCGTGAGCAGCACGGCTCTCCAGGAGCCACTCGAAACGGCTATCAAGCGGCTCCGGCGCAGTGACAGACTGGCTACTGCGCAACGGAGCCGACATGGGCACGCTCCGGCGCCAGTGCGTCTGCCGCGGCTATGACGTCACTCCTCTGGAATGCGCAGACTAGCGAATGTGGAGACCCAATTCTCTACACACCCGTACTACAATTGAATCGGATTTCCAACGCAATCCAATTTAATCCAATCCAATCCAATCCTATCTAATCTAAGCCAGGTCAATCCAATCTAAATCCAATCCAATCCAATCTCATGCTCTTCGCGCTTGCGCAGTTCGGCCCTTCACGGCCCACGCGAAACTGCTCAACCTCGGCCAGTGTAGCTTACACTACAAAAAGTATCCGTGGGCTAACCGAACGAAATGCGGAAACGGCGGGGAGGGCCGGTTGCGTCAGTCTCACGTGGGCGTACACATTGCGGACCACTTGCTGCATTTGTTTTCACAGCTTTTGGCTCTCAAGCTTCTTTAAAATCCTATGCGGCAAAGGAAGTGCCGAACTAGCCGAGGGAACGGAAGCTGCCGGAAACGGGGAGCCTTCTTCTTTTTTTTTGAAGAGTATGCGAAGCCAATGTTGAACGCCGCAGCCGAAAGCACCCTAAAATTAAACAAAACTAGTGCTCTGTGTTTCATATATCCTGGCTAGTAATTTAGTGGCACTATCAATCCAAGGCTAAAAATTAAAAACTATACATTTTTAATTGCTTAGGTTACATTCCGCAAACGATTTTTGTTGAACCACTTCCATCTGTGCAGCGAAACGGTGTACTTAGGCTCTGTAGACTTGAATGCACTTCCACAGAAAGTTGTTCCCGACTGCAGTAGATTGAGCGGTTGCGGTGTGCCTTGAAATGGACACGATTGCTGTTATGCCGAATGAACATTTTGAATGATCCGAACTTCGGTTTCGTCCTTACGTTCCCTTTAAAAGCGGTTGGTGACTGAATATTATAAATTTAATATTTATAGCACGAAAAAAAAGCAATTTCGGCGTAAAAGCAGACTGTATGTGCAAAGTTTTCAACGCCGCGCGCGTGTAGGCCAGGCGCTGTTGCAAAGATTAATGTCGTTCTGCAGCTCCCAACCTCTCTTTCAATATTAGCTCTCTGCGGACGCCGCTAAAATATAAATATAATCTCTGTTTCAACTAAGCAAACAGGAGGGGCCCGTTATGTGAACTGAGGTAACGGCGTACGCTTTAGAGGCATTCGCGCACAGATGTACACCCGGGATCAAAAGTTTACAGGACCCGATTTCGACTTTCAACGTTAATTTCTCTGCTCTCTGCGGCTCAGCAAGTAATTTGGAGTTGTAGGCGAAGTATCACGATTCGGTGTATGATTACCATACGCTTTGCAGGAGCTTAGATTCAGAGAGCAGGGAAATTAACGTTGAAAGTCGAAATCGCGTCCTCTAAACTTTTGACCCCGGGTGTACGTACACAAGCTGTGTAAAATGGCCTTGTACAAAAAATATTGTGTGTGTAAACGCGAAAATGTTTCACTACGCGTGGAGTTTTATATAGTATAGGTAAATCTGAAGCCAGTGTCCAGGCCAGCCGCGCTTCAGCGAGAGTTCCGTCATGCACCGGGTATGAACGTTCCGCTTGCCCTTAGCATGGCTCGCCAGCAATCTCAAAGGTTTCTTAATCCAAAATGGTGCCATGTTGGGCTAGTTGGTGGTGAGATACAAAGGTAGGAACAGCGCACGTTTTGACAAAGGACGGACAGAAACACACACCACAAGCGCTGACTGTCAACTGATCGCTTCATTGCAAGTTGCGAGGAATAAATGAATTTATCGCCACATCCGCTTTTCCATGGCCTCCGAGAATGAGATTTTCTTCTGCGTAATTGTTATTGAAGGCACGCTGACACGCTTATAACCCGCTTTTTCTATCCTTGCAGCTTTCTTGCGGCTGTAAATACGTTACTGTAAAAGGTTATTTAAAGTGTACTTGTTAATAGAAACGTTTAGCTCTAAAAGATCTATTTGTTGGCGATCATTGAAAGGCTGCACGCAAGACGAACAAGACCAGGAATCACCGTGTTTCGCTTATTTTGGCTTCACAAGCTAAAAGAAGCCATGTGGCTAGATAAGCCAAAAAGGGGAAGAACTTTGCTATCTGCTAAATCGGTTCCCACGACAGCGCCCAATTGCAGCAACAGAATTTCATCTATACTCCGGTACAATTTAGGAACGGCAGTAGCTCTTGTAGTGTATCATTCTGCCGAAGGGACGGAATGGGATGTCAACGCGCGCGCGCGCGTTCTAAACAAAATTGCGCCTAATGCGTAACACCGTCTTCTTTTTTACACACCTAGTATTTTTGCAGTCGCTGCAGGAATTTAAAGGAAGATTTAGCGCGAGAAATCACGAAAACGCCTCGTGTCACGTTCAAAATACTCGCAGTAACGCACTCTTCGCGCCGCGCGGAGAACCAGCCGGCTGCGGTGATGAGGCGCATGGACAACTTACGTGGCTGTCCTTAAGCTGTCCCCGGGTATAGTATATATTAGTATGAAACTCTATGCCACTAGGTAAAGGATCCAACTCACAGCAGCACAGCGCTCATCTTTGAACATCAGCTAAATATGGGTCTGGCTCTTTCCAAAATTCGCCCACCTTCGACATTCGTTAACCGTTTCTGTATTACGCGGGCTATTGATGTACCGCGTAACATTGCTGGCCACACAGTTAAAAATAAGCGTCCAAAACAAAGTAAGAACTGTACTTGTGTGCGCAAGCAAGGTAAGAGCACATACACTGCTCAAGCTGTCAACGTGGCACAGTTTCGTTGCAACAGATAAAATAAAAAGCAACCGTAGTTGTATTTAGTGATAGTAGCGTGTTAAAGGGACACTGAAGTGATATGTAAACATTGCGGGATTACTTGCGCTAATTGTAGTCCGGAGTCCCCAGACCATGTTTTTTCGACCACCCTGGGCGCGTTTACGTGATTTTATTTAGTAGAAAAACTAATTAGAAAATGCTGTCCTCCTCTCTTTACGCTCGCCCATTTTCTGCGGCGTTTTCGTGTGACGTCGAGAGGAGCCGAGCTCGCAATTGGCTGCGCTACTGCATGGCTCCCCTGCCTTCAGGCAGTCAGTCGGCCCAGCGTTCGTCCGCCGGCCGCCGACGGGTCGTCGCAATTCGTCGCTCAGTTGAAACGAAGCCAGGACACGTTTGTGAATGGTAGAATCTGCCTTTCTTTACTTGGTTAGTTTGTACACTGTATCTAGCTCCAAGTCAAGGTCGCTTCACACAGCGCTGCACAAGCGCACATGCGACGCTTCGCTGACTGGTGCGCCAGTAGGAAAATATAAGGCCTCTTGAAGGCGGGAGAAGAGTCAGCGAAGTCAGTATAGGTACTAAGGAAATAAAATCAACTGATGTTTTTACCGTACAGCGTAAAACTAGGGTGCGGGAAGCACTTTTTTGCGCTGGGCGAACAAGCACAGCGGTCAGCAGCACGACTATACGCATCTGCGAACGCTTTTCCGTCTACGAAATGCAATTGCTAGACGTGAGCTATTGTGGAAACTGGGGCGACGCTTACTGCACGAGCGCAATACAACAAATAGTCACCTAAGCTGCTTGAAATACCAAAACTAAATAAAAGTGTAAACTGGTTGTACAATATATACCCTATATTACCAAGCCAGCGGAGCCCGCTCCGTGGCGGAGTGGTTTGGGGCGTTAGAATGCCACCGGAAGTATTTTGCAAGTCAGGAGTTCGATCCCCGCGGGTACGTGTGTTTTTTTCTATAAGTTAACTTTTTCGTTTTCCGTCGATGTTTTCTGTATTGAGTTCACCTTTATTTGGGCCGCAACGTTCATGGCTCCACGCACTAGTTCACAAAACGCGCGCAGGCTGGCACTGGCGCGCTAGCGAGTTCTCGTTGGCGTGCTGTTGCCATAAGCACCGACTGCACCGACCGACTGCCATAAGCACCGACGCCACCACCGATGCCTCTTCAGAAGTTGCGCAGTCGGTTGACAGCAGCCGTAGCGCCATTATCAGATGATTGCGGAGAGTCAACAGCAGCGCGAATGGCTCTAAAAACGCCCGAAAGCCGCCGCAACCGCCGCCGCCGAGAATGCATCCGCGGCCGCTGCCGCTTCAAATTCCACCTCGCGGCTAGCTGCGGGCCCCTGCCAGTTGAAAGCAACTTGCCCTGCCCCTTGGAATGACGGCGTGAGCGCATAATTGTTCTTTATCTTGAAAGTCATTCCGAGCGACATTGTCGCGTCGGCGGCACTCGTTCACCAGCTGATTATATAGTTCTTTGGAGGAAGAATAATAACAGATCTTACCCCCGTATTCTGATTCCCTCCTCCACTCGAGCCTCCGCTCGAGAGGACCCTTGAAAGCGAGTTTCGGTTCATAAACTAACCTCCACTGGAGTGTCTCCTCCAACGGAGGAGCCGCTCGGCGATTTGAGGAGCCGCTCACGATTTGGAGGAGCAACTCCAAGGTGTCGTCTGTGCTACCTTGAAGCAGCCTCCAGTACTATTTTCAAGATGGCCGCCTACGCTCCTCTCGGTTCGAGCCGGCTGTGCTCGCTCGCCTCTTTTCCGGAGCATGTATCCCGCATTGACGAGGCATTAATGAAGGTTCAGGGGATTTCCGCACCGTGAATTTGCCATGTCAGCGCATAAGGTACTGGCTGAATACGCTTGAGCACTTCAGCAAGGCGAATTCGTGTCGCGGTGCCTCTTTACCAAATCGGTCACTGCTGGAGATGCCGAGGTGGCTGCCGAGCCAAACGCTGAGCTGCCGAGCCAAACGCCCGCAACCGCGGCCACCCACTGCTCCCTGCGTTCCGGCTCCTGGTTACGTGGTTGGAAAAGCGCTTATTTTGTGACACAAGGGACAAACGTAGAGCATTCGTTCTGTCTGGTTTTCTTTTCGCTCTACGTTTGTCCCTTGTGTCACAAAATAATCGCTTTTCCAACCATGTACCGATACCAACTAGCCCAACAACAAGCCTTCCTGGTTACGTTGCGATGTTATGGCGCCGGGACATTTCAAGTTGTGATGGGTGACTTCGTCAACGTTTCGCCGCCGACAATCCGCGTCGTCAGGCGTTGGTTGGAACTCGTAATTCGAAGCGTCGTGATGTTTTCTGCGACGGCGGGCGAGCTCCGAGATATCTGTGCGGACTTGTCTTTATCCTCGCAATGACAAGGTTGTCGTTGTCATGTACCGCAAGTCATCGCTCTGTAATGAAGGTGTCACACTAACCTATGACACGGCTACCGTAAGCTGCTTACAGTGCGTATGAAGCAGACGATCGCCGTAGGGAAGCGAGCGAGCGTGTCGTCTGCTCCAAAGCCCAGTTTTCTTTTTTTATTTTTTCTTCGAGCCGCCTGCGCCGCGAGGCTCCGCCCCTCTCCACAGTGCCCGTCGCTTTGTGCTCGCCTGCTACCTCGCGCTTGCATGCTGTCGAAGGGGGACATTTCTACCGGGTTCACCGTGGTGCCTGTAAAATTACACACGCACTACTGTGTAATTTGAACATTATGTCGGCTTTGAGCTGCCGATAGTGGCGTGAACCGAAAAGAACAAATAATTAGACGCTCACTGTGTCGGCAATTCCGGTCTATGATATGCGCTCGTCACGCATGGAAGCAAACCGCCCTATACCTCCAGCCCTTCCGCTGACATATCGTTATCTTGACTGTCATCCGGAGGGGGGCCCTGAAACTTATTGGGGCTCTTCGATTTACAGTCTCGGACTCACCGCGGACTCCCCGAGAAGCACTCCGGCATTCGATTTTCCCATGTATCCCTATGGCTTCGGGGAATCCTCGGACTACCCGCGGGCTATCCGCGGTGAGTCCGAGACTGTAAATCGAAGAGCCCCAGTAATCGATAGGATCAGAAAGAACAGGAGACACAACGGGATACGCGAAGAGACATGGAGCAGCGTGCACAAAAACAAACAGATTTATCGTCTGCTACCGAAGTGTGTGTGCAGTGTGGCCAGACCAGAAAACAGTTATTTCTAGTTGTGTCCACCTGGTTCATGTTATTTTCGTGCTCCTCTCAACCATAGAAACTATTATTTCTTAAAATACCGGTATAATTACTTAACAAAAATAAAACATTAAAAAGTTATATTTCTTAAGCGTACTTTCACGTCTTGAATAAAAAATTCGCAATAACCTCGCCCCCAGATGCCTTTCGCTGCTCCTCCAAAAGTGCGATCTCGAGGGTCCCTCCAAACGAACGATTTCCTCGGAGGGTCGGCGTCACCACGTTTATGAAATGTGTGGAGACCTCGAGTGGAGGTGTTGCCGTATCCTCCACTCGACGGAGTGGAGGAAGCACTTTGAGTGGAGGAGGGATTCAGAATACGGGGGACAAAGTCTTTTCCCTGCGCCGGTGTATTTCACGCCTAATTATGCGCCCATCCTCGGTTGCTGGTTTAGGCGCGCACGGGTTGGGGGTGGAGGGAGGGGGCATGTACGCACAGCAGGGCTTAATGCCGCTACCGCTGACATACCCGTTGTGGTAGTGGGGGATTTAAACGTGGCAGTTTTCGGTTTCCACGTGCCCTGTCAGCTGTCTTCCGCAATCGAGCGGTTTGGATCTGGGTTGGTGTGTTGCACAGACAATAAGATGCCTACGAATAGGCAGCGAAAAGGACACCCGCGTGTGTGTCCGCTAGAATAAAGCTCGAGGCCTTCCAGGTGCTAACTCGCTCGGGTACGGATGTGTGTCGTTCGCTTGGAGGAAGGAGAACGAAAACTGAAGAAGCTTCAGCCAGAAGCAAAACGTGAATGAGCGCGAAAACAACGGAAAGCCGCTGCTGCCGCCTCAAGTTCCGGCTGGTCGAGTAGCTGCGAATCCTAGATGAACAGCAACTGGCCCGCTTGGAACACCGACTGCGGCCATTATTAGTTGTTCAGCTTAAAGGGCTTTCAGAGCGACATGTGCGACAGTGTCTCACTTTAAGCACCCGCTCATGACCGACAGGTTGCCGGTTTATGCGTTGGGTTGGGAATGGAGGGAGGGGGGGGGGGGGTAGGGCGGGCACGCGCAGCTATAGGTTTTATGCTCTTACTGATGACATGTCCGTTGTGTTGGCGTGCAGCGTAAACGTTGCCGTCAAATGGCCAAATGCGACCGGTCTGGTGTACTCAGTGGTAGAGTGGATTGGGTTGGCGTGCTACACAAACATCAAGATGCCTACGACGCGGAAGGGAAGCAGACTATACGTTTTTCCGCTAGGAAAAAGCTGGGGTCTTTCCAAATTTCATTCAGGTAGTGGGCTTGGAAGTATGCTTAGTGGTAAATTACAAACACACGTATTTTGCTTCGTGCACTTCGTGGAGGGCGTGCAGCTTCGCAGGTCATCCGTTTTCCCACAGTGGAAGGGCTCTCATATTTTTATTTCACTACACCGACAATCGTTCACCATCGTGGGCAGAGAAAGTCGGCTTTCCTGCAGGGCGTTTTCGCGTTGCAGACGCGTCAGTCTCACACTAAAGCTTCGCTTTAATAGAACAGTTTTATCGAGGAAGCAAGCAGTAATAATAAAAGGCAAGTTCTTCGCGCCGTTCCAGAATGAGCGCGTCGTGCGTTTTAATGAACGTGAAAAGGGAGGCAAACGACTTTCGTCATGCTTCGATGCAAGTACCTCACGAGACACTCTTTCATCTGTTATCCAGAGTTAGAAAGCGCTATATCGCTGTTACCTATTATATTACCACGTAGCCAAAGATGACGCAATGACGCAGGGTTCTTCAAGGAGCAAAGTTTATTGGAGCGAACTTGCGCTCGGCCAAAGAACTCAAAGTATACACAAGCGTCGAAGAAGTAGTCAACAGAATGATTACCACAGGAGGGTCGTCGGTGAATCGAATGCCCGGTGCTCCCTGTGCAGGCATTCATCTGTAGTGCTCTCGCAAGAAAACACACCAACGAATCTCCATGCATTCCCGACAGCGCTGACATTGATTTCTTAACGAATTTTCTGACAGTAACCTCGGTGGCGTCTGGAGCATGGCTGGGGTTATGTGTGAGTCTTACAACGCGTAGATCAAAGACGTGAGTCACGATCTTCGCTTTGCAGGTCCCTCTGCTTTTGCATATCCAGTAGATGCTTTGCTCCCGTTCGTCGGTTCAAAGCGTATAAAAATCCTTCCTGGACTAGCATTTTCCCGCCCCTTTCAATCCTGGTGACTTCCATAGCGACTGCGATAAAAAAGGAAGCTCAGACTAGTTATATTATAGCATTTGGTGGGTGAACTTTAACGTGTTAGTCTAGGAAGCTGGTTCTGGAAGCTGAAGGCTTACTGAACCAGAAATTTTTGGACGAGTGATAACATTGGCCCGCTGAGCCCGCAACCTCCCGTGCAGTGGTGTACTAATTTTTTTTTAGGAGGCGTATGAACTTTTATCTTTTACCCATACACTTTCGATGCCCGTTTTAGAACAGTCCGTTGTGCTGTGAAGTTAATAACAAAGTTTTCTTTTTGATGATTAGCCATATGACAAAATGCCCTACTTGACCAATTGTCCTTCGACGAATGGCCGTATTACGAAAGGCCCTATTAAAATTGTCTTTCGTCGAACGGTCCGTACGCCCAGATAGAATAGTAGGCGTAAAATTTTTTCTACGTTTTAACACGTTGCTTTTTCGGTTTTGTGAGTGAGAGCCTCCAACACGCATGAAAAAAAAACGCCGATAACCAGCACCTCTGTTGATACGCTTCCAGGTGACCAAGCCCCGGTCACCAGCCTTTGGTAACCCGCCGCGGTGGCTAGTGGCTGCTCGAGTACACGCGCTCTGCCCTGGCCACGGCGCCTGTTTTTACTGTAGAGGCGAAAAAATAAAACACCCCGTGTTGACATTTTTGCGCCTGTTAAATACCCCAGGTGCTAAAAAACTAATCCGCAGTCCTTTACTACAGCGCGTCGCATAGCCCACTCTTGGCGACAACTCTCCGACGGGCTCTGCGGGGTGTAAGCCTAACTATACGCCTACGTCCGGCTGAGCAACCGTGGTTGGTGCCGCTATGTTTCTGGGCTGCCAGAATCCGCCGATCACGAATTCTGTGAAGTTTATAGATGAGGGTACGCAACTGTGAAGACCCACTTTCTCAAAAATCGAAGTACCGGCAAGTTGTCCGCAACTCAGCTGCACTTAGGAGAGTGGGAAAAAAGGGGTGTGGGAAGGGGAGCGAGGTCGAACACATCCATCATCGACGAGCGCGTTGAGGGGCGACCACTTCGAAGCTACAAGAAGTCGCGCAAAAGCAAGGCACAAGCACAACGAGAGTACTGGTGGTCTCCATTATACCAAGCGAGCAACACTTCAAGAAGATGGGACAAGCCGCGGCATTAGAGACGAGAAAGAAATGGAAAAGTGCAGTGGGCCAGAATCTACAAACCATAATAGAAGAACCCACTCTCTCAACGAGCACAAACGCCAACTTCAGCTGGACCGCATCTGAAATGACGCATGCAGCCATTTTCCCCTCGACGTGGCACTGCGAAAGCCGGTAGATATCTCCCTAGCAGCAACATGCTGCAACGCCAGGAGAGATTTCAAATTTGGTTTTCACATCATCATCATCAGGGTGCACAGGTCCACTGCATGACGAAGGCTTCTCCATTGACCTTCAACCGTTCCGCCCTGCGCCGCTCGAGTCCACAGTTTACCCCCGAATTCGTATTTTTAATGCAAAGCATCTCTTGCTCTTGCCCCGTCGTCCGTCGTCCATAGTCCATCCATCCGTCCATCGCCCCAAGAAGACACCGGCAACACTGTCGCTCCAGGAGCCATTAAAGGGTAAGACACCACTGGGCGTTCAGCAAGCCGAGCTGCGCAGTGGGGGTGGGACGGCGCAACGACAAGGGAGAACGCAATTACCCATTTCGTAGTTCCGGTAAGTGAAAAGTGTGGTAGTTATCATGGAAAAACAAACTGTAAATATAACGGTAGCTACGTACCTCAACCTACGGAAACGACGAACTGAAAACTAATGGGCACTTGAATCGACCCCATGGCTGCTTTGCATACTACTCAGGGTTCCCTGCGGGAAGATGGTGTGTACTTTTTTTTCATCCACCCATCGGGTTATTGGCCTTCCCTTTCTTTTAGACCCATCCCTGGTATCCACTCTGTTACCCTAATTGTCCACGGGTTGTCGGTCGTCTCACTACACGGCCAGCCCAAGCCCATTTCTCTTATTTGAAACTATGATATCGACTTTATCCTCTGAACCAGGTAGCTCGTTCTTGTCCCTGAGTGTTATTCCTTAACATTATTCGTTCCATGGCCCAATGAGCCGACCTAAGTTTGCTGTCTCGTTGTTTAGTAATTAAGGCACCAAGTTTGAGCTCCGTATGTCATCACCAGCAGTACATACTCGTTGCAGACTTTTCTTTTGAGTGACCGAGGTAGCTAAGTTTTCCTTGCTTGGAAGTGCTTGCCGAGCGCTCCCAGCCCATACCAAATTTTGAGCCGGATTTTTTTTCTCATGGTTGGGGTCAGAACTAACCACCTGTATGAAATAGTTATATTTCGTTACTTCTTTTAGCTTTTTGTTGCCTAAGCTGAAGAAGATGTTGAAGGAGACGTTCTTCGCATGCTTATTCCTCATTACTTTAGATTAATCATATTCATTTTTAGCCTCACAGCCATGCTTTATGATTGTGTTCCTCAAGCACTGTTTGCGTGGTGTGTTCTGCAGTATCACTCAGCACGACTATGCCGTACGAAAACCGCAAATGGCTCAAGTATTTCCCCGTATCCTTAATCCTATGTTTTCCAGTCTATCTTTCTATATACTCCCTTGGAAATGCTGTGATAGTTTTGAGAGATGGTATCTCCCTGTCTTACTCCCTTTCGGATAAAAAATTATCGCTTTGCTTGTGGAGGGTTATCATGCCCGTGCTTCTCTTATATGCGCCTTCTAGAAGCTTTATGTAGGTTTCCTCAATTCCCTGTTTTTTTTTAGCATTTCTAAAATGGCTGCAGTGGGTACGGAATCAAACGCTTTCTTGTAATCTATAAATGCATTTCAGGATGTTTAGTGTTTTGCGGATTTTTCTATCACTTGGTTGACGACATGGATGAGATCCATGGTTACGTACCATTTCCTAAACCCAGCCTGCTCTCTGGGTTGTTGATGGAATCCAGGCTGTCACCTATGCGGCGCTAACTATAACTTTGGTAAACAGCTTGTACACAACGAAAAATGGCGGAA